>OX637864.1:24616934-24724434 GCA_951802705.1 Netelia virgata | reverse complement strand
CTCGAAGGCCTCCCAGCTTATGGTCGGGGTGGTTTTTACTACCGACGTACAAACAAATCTTCTTAGAGGGACAGGCGGCTTCTAGCCGCACGAGATTGAGCAATAACAGGTCTGTGATGCCCTTAGATGTTCTGGGCCGCACGCGCGCTACACTGAAGGAATCAGCGTGTCTTCCCTGGCCGAAAGGCCCGGGTAACCCGCTGAACCTCCTTCGTGCTAGGGATTGGGGCTTGCAATTATTCCCCATGAACGAGGAATTCCCAGTAAGCGCGAGTCATAAGCTCGCGTTGATTACGTCCCTGCCCTTTGTACACACCGCCCGTCGCTACTACCGATTGAATGATTTAGTGAGGTCTTCGGACTGGTGCGCGGCAATGTTATGGCATTGCCGATGTTGCCGGGAAGATGACCAAACTTGATCATTTAGAGGAAGTAAAAGTCGTAACAAGGTTTCCGTAGGTGAACCTGCGGAAGGATCATTAACGTACTCTATCTCTTTGCGAATAATGCAATGCAGAACAATAAAAAAGCGTACGAAAATAAACAATATTTTAATGAGCAATGGAAGAGGGACGCTGACGCGCCTGTCCATGTGTTAACGAAAAAAATATCCAATATTCGTATTACTATAAAAATTGTGGAGGCCGGTGTTTTCGGCCACACCGTTCCTGCCCCCCGTGCCCCGTTTAGCGAAGGCGGCGACGCGGGGCGTGTGGGGATGGGGTTTTCGATCTCACGCGAGATGCCTTCTCAATTAGTCACGAATTTCGAACGAGGGTGTCGGAAGGCGCGAGAGTGGAGAAAAAGAGACGAGGAGGAAGGAGAGGAAGAGAGGGAACGGCGTTTGTGACGAAGTGCGATGCGGTCCCTCGAGACTGCGTCGCCGCGCGCGCGGCGTGCCCGCCCTCCTCCCCTCGCTCGTAAAACATTTTCCTTCCAAAGACAACTCCGGAGGCCAGTCAAAATGGTGGAAAAAAGTTGTTTGCGCGAGTCTGGGCAGCCTATATACCAATATAACGGAGAACAGGAGAGCGTCGGAGAAGAGAGGCGGAAAGAGAGAAAAAGAGTCGTCTCTCACCGGGACGACGAATTATCTCCTCTATTTGCTGATCGGGCGATCGCTCTCGAAACCGTTGATTATTGAGAGGAGAGGAATTCTCGTGGCAAAAATCTTGTCAGAGTCTTCCGAGGCTTTTAAATGAAATTTCGCCCAGAATCGTGGTTGCACGCGCGCATACACGAATTTGAACGGTATCGGTGCTTGTTTATAAACTCTGTTGATATTTATATCCGATGTTTAACAAAAAACCCGACCACTTATCGATTGGCCTCGTTGTCGCGGTCACGTGACTCTCATGAACAACGATGATCGTGTCGCGCCTAACGGTGCGACCGTTCGGAGTGTGTGAGAATATCATCTCTGACTGACGGCTCGCGAGTTTAAAAGAAAAATGAAAAAACCATATGATTACCCTGAACGGTGGATCACTTGGCTCGTGGGTCGATGAAGAACGCAGCTAATTGCGCGTCAACTTGTGAACTGCAGGACACATGAACATCGACATTTCGAACGCACATTGCGGTTCTCGGATACAATTCCCGGACCACGCCTGGCTGAGGGTCGTTTTACCCATAAAGACTGCTTATATTTTTATATTATAAAGCGAACTTTGTGGACGCTCGTCGAGGGGCGCCCGGCAACGCGCCGAAGAAGCGCGCTCCCTCGGCGTCGCCTTAAATGATATTTTCGGCGAACGATTGAAATTGTGGATTGTGGTGGGCAAGCCGAAAAAGGGGAAGGGCCCCGGACATATCTTCATCATATGTGTGATAAGAGTGTTTGTGCCGAAGTGACTTTGCAGAGCAACATCGTTAGAACGCGAATTGAAATTTTTTTGCGATATATAATAATATGGCATTTTTCATCCGTTGTGCATAGCAAAGCGCGCGCGCGCAGTCTCTCTTAACGAGAGACGGATCTGCCTTCCGGGCGAAGCCCCCGCCCACCCCCACGTTTCTTTCAGAAGCCGTCAAGCGATGCCCGTTCAGATTATATATTATTGGCGCATTAAAGTGTAAAAAGCTTTCTGTTGCTGCATGTATCCGTCCATCATGTCAACGAGATTATCGAAGATTTTGAGATATTTGCGTCGTACCGAGTTTGCGGATGCGTGTGCGTGGCGGGTAAAGCCAAGAGCCGGAGAGACGATTCTCGCTCTCGTTCTACACAAACCGCACGGCCGGTCGATCGGGTCCATGGGCTACTTGTAGTTTAAAAGGACAGATGCGACTGCGTAGCCGTGTCGCGGTGTTGATGGGTTGTTTATAATATTCAACCAGCAGAGAAAAGAACGACGACGGAGAAATCATTCGAACGATCTCTTTCCCTGGCCCTCATCTCGCCACGAGAGTGTCGTGTGTCGTCGTCGTGGTGGTGTGCGTACGCGTCACACACCACACACTCACACACAGACAACACCACCATGCAATACGCGTTGATCTCGGTCGCCGGCGTGTATAAATCGAACACTTGAAGTAATCTCAGTCTAATTGACTTGACGACCTCAGAGCAGGCGAGACTACCCGCTGAATTTAAGCATATTACTAAGCGGAGGAAAAGAAACTAACCAGGATTTCCTTAGTAGCGGCGAGCGAACAGGAATGAGCCCAGCACTGAATCCCGCGGCATTGTCGCTGGGAAATGTAGTGTTCGGGAGGATCCACTCATCCCGAGGCGTATGCCCGAGTCCAAGTCCATCTTGAATGGGGCCAATTACCCGTAGAGGGTGCCAGGCCCGTAGTGACCGGGAAGCGCTTCGGGAGGATCTCTCCTTAGAGTCGGGTTGCTTGAGAGTGCAGCTCTAAGTGGGTGGTAAACTCCATCTAAGGCTAAATATGACCACGAGACCGATAGCGAACAAGTACCGTGAGGGAAAGTTGAAAAGAACTTTGAAGAGAGAGTTCAAGAGTACGTGAAACCGTTCAGGGGTAAACCTGAGAAACCCAAAAGATCGAATGGGGAGATTCATCGTCAGCGAGCCTGGTACGTGTGCGGCTCGCGATGCCGGGGACCTCGGTCCTTTGGCACGCGTCCGCATTGTTTTATTGCCGGGTTTCGTCGGCGTGCACTTCTCCCCTAGTAGGACGTCGCGACCCGTTGGGTGTCGGTCTACGACTCGGGTGGGCACCTGTCATGTGTCACGCTTCACGGCGTCGCGTGGCAGACCCCCGATTGTCTGACCGGCTGCCCGGCGGTACTCGCACGGTATCGGGCCGCAAATATTCGAACTGCGTCCGGCCCGCCGCAAGCGAGGTCAGTGTTTCCCGGATGCGCGGACTTAGCGCCGTCACCGGGCCTGGCCAGCTGTTGGTCGGCGGTGTCCTGGGACTGGCTCTAAATTAAATTATGATACCGGTCGGCGACGCTACTGCTTTGGGTACTTTCAGGACCCGTCTTGAAACACGGACCAAGGAGTCTAACATGTGCGCGAGTCATTGGGAGCTATTAAGCCTAAAGGCGCAATGAAAGTGAAGGTCGGCCCAGCGCCGACCGAGGGAGGATGGGCCGCGTCACGATGCGGTCCCGGAATCCCGGGGCGTCTCGTTCTCATTGCGAGGAGAGGCGCACCCAGAGCGTACACGTTGGGACCCGAAAGATGGTGAACTATGCCTGGTCAGGACGAAGTCAGGGGAAACCCTGATGGAGGTCCGTAGCGATTCTGACGTGCAAATCGATCGTCGAAACTGGGTATAGGGGCGAAAGACTAATCGAACCATCTAGTAGCTGGTTCCCTCCGAAGTTTCCCTCAGGATAGCTGGCACTCGCGTGTTCTAAGAACTCATGCGAGTCTCATCTGGTAAAGCGAATGATTAGAGGCCTTGGGGCCGAAACGACCTCAACCTATTCTCAAACTTTAAATGGGTGAGATCTCTGGCTTGCTTGAACGGTGAAGCCACGAGATTTCGGATCAGAGTGCCAAGTGGGCCAATTTTGGTAAGCAGAACTGGCACTGTGGGATGAACCAAACGCAAAGTTAAGGCGCCTAAGTCGACGCTTATGGGATACCATGAAACGCGTTGGTTGCTTAAGACAGCAGGACGGTGGCCATGGAAGTCGGAATCCGCTAAGGAGTGTGTAACAACTCACCTACCGAAGCAACTAGCCCTGAAAATGGATGGCGCTGAAGCGTCGCGCCTATACTCTGCCGTCAGTGGCAAGTGAGGCGGAGATTCAATTTCCGTCATAAAGCCCTGACGAGTAGGAGGGTCGCGGCGGTGTGCGCAGAAGGGTCTGGGCGTGAGCCTGCCTGGAGCCGCCGTCGGTGCAGATCTTGGTGGTAGTAGCAAATACTCCAGCGAGGCCCTGGAGGACTGACGTGGAGAAGGGTTTCGTGTGAACAGCCGTTGCACACGAGTCAGCCGATCCTAAGCCCTAGGAGAAATCCTATGTTGATGACGGTGTCTTAGTCAAAAGTGTAATAACATTAATAATTACGACGCACACCCGTCGGGCGAAAGGGAATCCGGTTCCTATTCCGGAACCCGGCAGCGGAACCGTATACAATTCGGGCCCTCGCAAGAGAGTTCGTCGGGGTAACCCAAAATGACCTGGAGACGACGTCGGGAGATCCGGGAAGAGTTTTCTTTTCTGTATAAGCGTTCCAGTTCCCTGGAAACCTCTAGCAGGGAGATAGGGTTTGGAACGCGAAGAGCACCGCAGTTGCGGCGGTGTCCGGATCTTCCCCTCGGACCTTGAAAATCCAGGAGAGGGCCACGTGGAGGTGTCGCGCCGGTTCGTACCCATATCCGCAGCAGGTCTCCCAGGTAAAGAGCCTCTAGTCGATAGACTAATGTAGGTAAGAGAAGTCGGCAAATTGGATCCGTAACTTCGGAATAAGGATTGGCTCTGAGGAGCGGGGCGCGTCACCATGACTCTCTTAAGAGAGTCATGGTTACATGTTGTTGGCGCCTCCACGTGGCGACCGCTGGGAACTCTTTGCCGAGAAATCGGTAAAGTGCTAAGATCGACAACACCAAGTCAGGGGAGCTCGATTTGCTGGGTATCCGGCTAAATCGCAGCGATGGGGAGCAACGACCCCAGCACCCCCGAGTTAGAAGTCTCCGGGGAGGACTCCCGACCCGGGTTCAGAGACAAAGGGAGAAAATTAAGATCACTGAGCAAAACGCAGTTTTTTTCAGCCTAGCTGGAAGGAAGCAATGCGCGTGCAGCAATAGCTGGGAGTACACATGGTAAAGGACTGGAATGTATAAGGAAGAGAGTTGGATCGGATATAAAGAGGGAAGGACTCAGGAGGAGGAAACAAAACAAAAATATGGACCACACACAAGGCGAAGCCTCGGACGCGGATGAACCAGGTCCCGGTTCACCCGTGGCGTACTTGTCCGCTAGGCAGGGGACTACGGAGAATGACCAGGCTAGTCAAAGGCAAACGCGGAGACTATCGATCTTGATGCCTCTAGAAGGACCAACTAGCTGTGAGCCTTGTTTAAGATAGAACAAGAACTTGGCGTTCCTCCAGGCAAGTGACCTGGCTAAACACCTGCGCGAGCAATATCGGCAAACAGTCATCTCGTATAGATGCAGCCGATGCGCAAGGGCGTTCCCAGGCCTACGAAACTGTAACAGACACAAGGGGAAATGTAAAGGCCCAGCTCCCATACAGCAAGGAGCTTTTCAATGCGAGCATTGCGATGCTCGCTTTGAGACACAGATAGGGAGGTCCCAGCACGAGCGATGGGAACATCCGGCCGTGCGAAACAGAAAGAGAATAGAAGCACTAACAAGAGATGGGAAGCCAGGAAGGAGAGCACATGTATGGTCGGAGGAAGAAACGGAACGCCTGAGGCAACTCAAGAGTGAATACCAAGAGTGGCCCCGAGACATTAATAAAAGATTACAGGCGCACTTCCCAGGGAAGACGACCGAACAAATAAGTGACAAGAGAAGAGGTTTCCGGCGACCAGTAGTGGTCCAAGAAAGTGAAAGTAGTGCGGAGGAGGAAGGATCGAGCCCGGAGAGCAGCAGGCCCCAGCAGGACGAAGAGCCATACGAGGTGTCGCGTGGAAATAGTAAAACGAGTGGCGATGAATCGAGAGAGTATGAGAGTGCGGAAGAACAAGTGTACCCGGACATAAACGAACACAACCACGAACAACAAAAGTGGGTGGACACTATGACCGAAACAATTCGAAACATTGTAGTGCCAGATGTAAACGAAATATGTGAGATAGGGGAAGAATTACGAGTATGCTGGGAGGTATCAGACTCGAAGGATTTGCTAAAGCAAGCAGTCGAGGAACTGACGGAGAGACTGATGGAAATCCTAGCCTCAGAGGCCGAAAAGGATAGGAGGGAAAAACACACCCCGGCAAATCAAAACAGGGCAAAGCCTCGAAATAACAACAGGAAACCCGCAAACAGTAATCGAAGGAAGAAGTACGCATACGCCAGATGCCAGGCTCTATACGAGAAGTGCCCGAAAAAGCTAGCAGAGATGGCGGCAAGCGGAGACTTTTCATATCTCCAGATTAAGCAAGACCCGCCAGGAACTCAATGAATATCGGAGCTGTACGAGGAACTCTGGGGGCACCCAGGTCCGGAACAAAGCGACCGTGAAGCCCGGGAGCCACGCGACATAAACGAAGTCTTCAAACCTATAATGCCGGATGAAATCAGAGAGAGAATACGGCAAATTAAAAGCGGGTCAGCCCCAGGGCTCGACAAAATAAAGAAGTGCCACCTAACCAAGAAGGGGGTGTCAGAAACGCTAGCTATTCGGTTTAACATCTTGATAAGAGAAAGCTGCTACCCGGAGGCCTTCAAACGAAACAGAACCACGCTGATTCCTAAAGCAGGAAAGGATATCAAGGATATAAAGAACTGGCGACCTATAACCGTCGGCTCAATGCTTGGTCGGATTTTTTCGGCCATTATCGACAGCAAGTTACGCAAATTTATTAAGCAATCCCCTCGGCAGAAGGGTTTCACTCCTCATATTGAATGAGACCATTGCAGCAGCAAAAGCGAGCCACGGGGGAGTGGTATTAGTGCTGGATGTGTCCAAGGTATTCGACACCGTGCCACACCAAACCCTCAAACCAGGTCTAGCGAGGAAGCTAGTACCAGTTCATATATGCAAGTACATAGAAGAGATGTACAGAGGATGTAAGACTGAGATAAGAGGAAGAGATGGGACGGTGGAAGTAGAACTGAAAAGAGGTGTGAAACCATGTCACTATTATTATTCAACCTCGCTATCGACGATCTGATCGAGCAGGTGGACACAAGAACAAGAGGGATAAGAATCGGGGAGGAAGAGGTGTCGATACTGGCGTTCGCCGACGACCTTGTTCTCTTGGGGCGAAACAGGGAAGCGGCGCAAGAACAATTAGGAAGAGTCGAGAGATATTTGGAGAATCTCGGAATGGGGCTATCAATGACTAAATGTAGCACGTTCAAGATCATCTCCAAATCAAAAAGCTGGTACGTAACAGACCCTGACGTGTACATAGGAGACGAGAGAGTACCAGCAGTACAAGTTGACGAGACTCTTAAGTATTTGGGTGTAAAGATAGGGCCATGGAGAGGCCTAATAAAAGGCACAGAGCTGCCCACGGTGTTAAAAGTGGTACAAAACGTGAGAGAACTGAAGCTCAAGCCGTACCAAAAGCTGGATCTACTCCAGAGCTATATACTGCCGCGATTTTTATACTCGCTAACGAACAACCGACCATCGAAAGGAACACTGAAAATGATCGACCGGATGATCAGACAAGAGGTCAAAGACATGTTCCATCTAACAAGCTCCACCGCCACCGGCTTCTTCTATACCAAGAAGAGTCGGGGCGGCTTGGGGCTAATAAAGTATGAAAGCCTCGTCCAACTAGGCACGATCCGCACATTTTTAAAAGTGTCGGAAACAAACGACCTCACGTTGAGAGAGGCAGGAGAGCGAGGAAACCTGACGGGAGAGGCAACAAAATTCGCAAATTCACTCAGAGGTAGGCTCCCGACCGGTCGGGCAGAGTATAATCGGCTAAAATTTGACACAGCAAAAAGAGATGATGGAAGGATGACTGGGCAGCACTGCCGTCACAAGGCCAAGGAGTGAACGAGTTTCGAAAAGACGAAATCGGTAAGTCATGGCTAACAAATATGACCCTGTTGAAGGGTTCAAGGCTCACGGACGCAATAAAAATGCGAACAAACACTTTTGGCATGAGGGCCGTATTGGGGCGTACAGACCCACAGCTTGATATAACACGCAGAAGATGCAGAGACAAGCCAGAAACTCTAGGACACATCCTTGGCCAGTGCCTACACACAAAGGATGCGAGGATAAGGAGACACGACAACATAAAAGCGTTCATAGCGGAGAAAGCGCCTCGGCGACACACAGTGTTCGTCGAGCCCACAATAAGAGTAGGCGACGAGTTAAAGAAGCCAGACCTGGTCGTAAAGATCAACGACCAAATTGTAGTCGCAGATGTGACAGTATGCTATGAGAACCGCGCTTACCTGAGAGACGCAGCTAAAGAGAAAGCGGAGAAATATAAGACCACGGCCGAAGACTTGGTGCGGAGAATAGACGGAACGACCAAAGGTGTAGTATGGCCGGTCGTGGTAGGTAGTAGAGGGTCACTACCAAAGGAGCCAAAAGACATACTACGGAAGCTAGGCCTAAACAAGACGGACCTCCTCTCGGTGGTGATGATGGCACTGCGCTCGTCCGTGGAGATAGCCAACGCCTTCATCGATGACAACAATAATCATCAGAGAGAAGGAGGAGGCCGACGCGGGACTCGGTAAATAGGCAATATCTACCAAATAAAATAAAATATAGTAAAATAAATTTTAATAAAGGACAATCACACGCACTTGATTTGAATTAACCAAGATGAGTGGGATGTGACCCATCAGCCGCAGATGGTTAATAACAATTACAGCTAAACGAAGCCCAGTCGTCACAAAAGGCGGCAATTGGTGCGAGTCGTAAGACACCAAAGTCACCCGAAAGGGGACGAGTTACGGCGGCGGAGCGACCCTTCAGGGCGAGCGAAGGTATTCGCTCGCCCTGAAGGGTGAACATTTAGGAGAGCGAGAAATGTTTATGTAGCAGAAATACGGAAAGAAAAACAACAGTCATGGAGAAATTTTGTCCGCATTGAAGGTAATAAAGATCCGTGGAGTATTCCCTATAAAATAGTGATAAATAAAATCAAGGGTAAGACTGAGTTCGGAGCCCTCAAACTTCCATGTGGAGATTTAACTACAACGTGGGAACAGTCCGCCAAGGAACTACTAAAAAGAATTCTCCCCTAAAGATGACAAACAAAACGAAATCGAGCAGCAGCATAAAATTAGGAGGGAGACGTGGAAATATAAAAATCCCAACCTGGAAAAGGATATAACAAAAGAGGAAATCTCCGCAGCTATAAAGCACTGCAAATCAGGGAAGGCGTGTGGTATTGACGGCTTCAGCCCGGAAATAGTAAAGAGAACATGGGAAACTGACAAAAATATCTTACTTACCTTATATAATCGATGCCTCAGGGATGCAATTTTCCCCAAATGCTGGAAAACTGCTGACGTCAGAAAAATCCTAAAAGGAAACGATGTCAAAAAGATGAGGTATCGTCGTATAGACCAATAGCACTACTACCAGTAATTAGTAAAATATTTGAAAACATAATCACAAATCGTATACAAGAACAGTATGCGCAGAGCGGTTTAGCGAACGCACATCAATACGGCTTCCGAAAGGGTTTTTCGACAGAAGATGCTCTTATAAGTTTTAAAAAAGGAATTGAAATGACAGAAAAGAAATACGTTATAGCTATTTTTACAGACATCCAAGGCGCGTTTGACAATCTATGGTGGCCCGCTATAAAAGCGAGATTAATAGCTGCTAAGTGTAGCTCGCTGCTGCTGAACCTTATAAACTCATATTTTAGAAACAGAAGGATCATAATAACAAATATATATGAATCGGTGGCGTGCAAAGTAGAACGGGGCTGCACGCAGGGGTCAATAATCGGACGTCTCGCGTGGAACTGGTGCCTCGACGAGCTTTTAAACTAAATTGAGGCAGACTTTAACCCCCTGGATGTGGAAACTACGGCTTATGCGGATGACCTGGTGTTTAGTGTTAAAGATAATACTAGAGCTGAAATAGAAAAATTAGGTCGCGAGGTAATTACGACGTTAAAAAATTGGTGTACTAAAAATAAACTAACAGTGTCTGAAAAGAAAAGTAAAACAATGATAATGAAAGGGGTATTAAGAGGGCGTATGCCTATTATAAAATTAGAAGGAAAAAATATGGAATATACATATGCATATAAATATCTAGGGGTAATAGTTGATAACAAACTTGACTTTAGCGCGCATACTAAATATCTAAGGGAAAAAGTGGTCAATTACGCCATGAGCATAAAGCGAATTGCACATAAAGAGTGGGGATGAAAGAGAAAGGTTCTCGAAGTATTATACGGGGCAGTCTGCAAACCGATATGTACGTATGGAGCGCTTATATGGCACATGAGAGTAGATAAAGCTAGAATAAGAAAGCATCTATATGCACTTCAGAGAGCGTTTCTGATACTACTAACAAAGGCATGCAGAACAGTATCGACGGCAGCCTTACAAATAATAGCGGGGTGTCTACCCCTGGACCTAGAAATTAAAAGATTCGCCCTCACTCGAAATGTTAAAAAGAACTTACTTTGTGTTTGGAATGGGTACAGGCATGAACCGACCGATGAAAATGACAGCAGACACCTGAAACAAGAAACAAAGAAAATTAGAAATGAACTACAGATAGAATGGCAAAGAAGATGGAACGAAGATACGCATGGACGCAACACATACAAATTTATTCCTAACGTTAACTTTACTGGGGAAAGAAAATGGTTCAAACCCTCGATGAAGACAGTGTTTTTATTAACAGGATATGGACCAATAAATGCCAGTCTATACAACCGAGGTCTGAGTGAGACTAATAAATGTCCACTGTGTGAACTAAGCGAGGAGACCGCTGAACACATCATTTTCAATTGCCCAGAATACGAAGAATTTAGGGATCAAGAATTTGAAGAAACAAGAAACAACTGGAAAAAATGTATCGAAACCAAGGAAGCCTATAATAAATTCTGCATTTTCGCGGAGAAAGTTTTTGACAAAAGGAAACAAAGAAACAGAGAGTATACAGCAGATCAGAGCACGCCTCCACGTGGCGGGGACGGTAACTCATAAACAATTGGATTATGTGGCTAAGATGCCCTAAAACACTCCCCCTGGAAATAACATTCGACTGCTATTAGAAAATGATAAAGAGAAAAAAGGTAGCAATGAGTGCAAACTCGAAAGCTACAGAATAAACAGAGGGTAAAAAAATGTCCCTATCTACTCGGAATATATTTGAAGTAGTCCGCAGCTACTTCGACAATAGGAAAGTGCAGATTACGTGGGGGGACGAAGAGGTTTCCAAGCGCGCCACCAGGGGCTGGCCGCAAGGGTCGGTCCTCGGCCCGGCATGCTGGAACCTCATGTTCGACGGACTCCTCAGAATCCTCGAGGACATAGTCCCGAATAACTTCGTTGCATATGCGGACGATCTTCTCGTCGTGATTAAAGGCAACTCGCGTATGGAAATCGAGGTACAGGGCCAGATGGTCGTCGACACCGTCAGTCGATGCTGTCGGGCGGCCAAATTAGAACTGTCAGAGCGAAAGACGGAGGCGATCCTCCTTAAAACGCGTTGGGTGCGCGGGGCTCCTGTAGGAAGGCGGGGTGGGGAAAGGCCGGACCGCCCAAGACGGGCTCAACGGAGACCCAATCTAGCGAACCGGTACCCGGTCATCAGGATCGGGGACAGTAGAATAGTATTCAAGGATAATGTTAGATATCTTGACGTCCACTTTGATATGGGCATGGGTGTTAGAACCCATTGCGAATACAATGGGTTTTTAAATTTCACGAGTAACTTTTTCAAGCGCCGCCCGAGACGCAACGAATGCGCCAAGGTACATCCGGATAGCTTCATTTTTGTGGCCGTGGCGGCACTTCGAAAATCAAGATTTTCAGAGCAATAACGGAGGGACCTGCAAGAAAATGCCTCGGGGACGGGGCCAAATTTGTTTCCCTCCAAAACCTTTTTATTTCATCATATACGTATTACGCGGGAAATTTCGCAAGTAACTTTTTCAAGGGCTGCCCGAGCCGCAATGAATGCGCCAAAGTACATCCGGATAGCTTCATTTTTGTGGCCGTGGCGGCACTTCGAAAATCGAGATTTTCAGAGCAATATGGGAGGGACCTGCAAGAAAAAGCCTCGGGGACGCGGCCAAATGTGTTTCCCTCCAAAATCTTTTTATTTCAACATATTCGTATTACGCGGGAAATTTCGCGAGTAACTTTTTCAAGGGCTGCCCGAGACGCAACGAATGCGCCAAGGTACATCCGGATAGCTTCTTTGCTGTACCCGTGGCGGCACTTCGAAAATCGAGTTTTTCAGAGCAATATGGGAGAGACCTGCAAGAAAAAGCCTCGGGGACGGGGCCAAATTTGTTTCCCTCCAAAACCTATTTATTTCATCATATTCGTTGAGACCGGTGTACGTTTCGTTACTTTTACACCACACCTGCCGCGGCCGTGGTCCATCGGCTGGCAGGGCTCTTTTATACAATTTTCAAATATGAGTACTTTATTGGGCGCCAGCTAGTATAAATACTAACAAACTTGTCGGCTAGCGAGAGCAAGAGAAATGGGTCCAGTTGGCGGGACCAAGATTTAGGAGAGTCAAAGAAATATCAAGGATCACGTGCCGCAGGATAAAAGTGTAACAATAGACTTACGTTTGTGTTGACAATTAATAGACAATCTCTTTTATTTCATCCTTCAAGTGGTTCTCTTATAACGGCTTTCTTTTCAAGATAATTCGACGAAATGCAGGCCTTGGGGTAGCCGGATCTGCTTTTGACGAAACTCCTCATTCAACGCACTCTCACACACACGCCAAATATAACAATTATAATTTTTACTAAATAACAATTACTGTACGGATTACAATATATCAGGTTTTACAGATCGAGATACTTTTCGTTAGGTCAAGCGTCGGGCGTAGACTGCTAGCGAAGGTTTCGGCGAATATCTCATATCGAAATTATGAGAGTGGGGCAAGGACCCGAGTGGGGCGACTTCTCTCATCGTATTTGACAAAAGATGTTTACTCAAATGTGACGTACTTGCTTTAATTGTCGTGACTTACGGCATTTGAATATTGTCGATATAGTTTATTCGAACGAACGAGTCGAGGACGATATTTTCCTGTCTCATTCCCCACCGCCAGACCTTGACATCGTGAGCGAGATCCTTTTACCACCTTGAAAATATTAGGACCTGCAACTTTTATTCTACAGATACAATGATCCTTGTTATTGAACAAATTACCTTGACTCTGTATTTAGGATTTTACTGATGACAAAGAACATAGGAACATATAACACAGAATATATGTACATTTTACTAAAAGTTCGGAGCTGATGATTGTCGAATTTATTAGGGTCGTGATTTTTACCTGGGCGTCGTTGTTGAATGACGCAAACTTCGACGTGGAAATTTTAAATCGCCGACATAATATTTTCCAATGATCTTATCGTCCTTACTTGTTAATTCGACAACCATGCGGCCTATTATTCGCTTGACTACAGCCGGACCTAGGAAACGGTGAGCTAGTTTTGCCGAATGACCCTCGGCTTTGTTGCTTAGCTTTTTATTTGGGTAATAAACTTCGGTACCGGGCTTTATGTCAATTTTCTGAGCCTTGTCTGTATTTGCCTTGTCAAGACGTTTATTCGCGTATTCTTGGATTTGTTGTTCGACTTTGTGTCGCAGTTCGTCAAATCTTGATATTTTCACGATCCATTCTTTGAGTAGATCGTCGGTTAACGCTTGCTGTTCGTCTACATAGTGTTCGCGAGTATTCGTTGTCGCCTCGCGTGCATGATTGAGATAGAAGGGCGAAACTCGACTACCAGCGTGTGGAACGGTATTGTATGCCAATTGTAATTTTGACAATTCTTGGTCCCATTCGTTGTGGTCACCGCGAATTGTTGCAGCAATCATCGGCTTGATTGTTCGATTAACACGTTCAACGGGGTTTGCCTGTGGATGGGCAAGCGGCGTTGTAATGTGCTTAACCCCTTTTGCTGTCAAGAAGGCTTTAACGTCTTTGTTTATGAACTCCGTGCCGTTGTCGGTGACGATTGATTCCGGGATAGTACCCCAACGATCGAACACAGTGTCTAATACTTTAACGACGATCTTTCCCGTCTGGTTTCGTACAGGGAAGAGCTCTACATACTTTGTGTAGAGATCTTGAACGGCGAGGATGTAATTATTTCCCCTTTTCGACCGAGGGAAGGGACCCACAGTATCAACTGACAATTGAGCCCATGGCTTCAACAATGACCTCGTTGTTTGTGGTCCTCTTATCGGGTTTTGGTTATATTTTACCTTGAGACAAATTTCGCATTCTCCGACAAATTTTCTAATGTCCTGTGTCATGCCAGGCCAATAATACTTTTGTCGGATGCGGTCGTAGGTGTTGTCTCTCCCGAGATGTCCAGCCTGTGGCGGCTCATGATTCTCGCGTAAGATCTCCAAAACGTTTTCGGTTTTGACGCCTTCTTTCCAGGGATGTTCGTCGTCGATTAAGAACTTTCCATAGTCCGCTCGAAAATAATACAACTTTTGATTTTCGATCTTCCACTCCGAGAATTTTTCAGGAGACTTCCTGACAATTTCATACTTCGAGTCGTACCATTTCTGACTCGAAAACTCTTGCAATTCCGTTCGTTCATCTACGGTCTCTTCAACGGTAGTTTCCCAAGTTTGACTATTTGCATTCACGCCGTGCATTCGTGATAGAGCGTCGGGCGCTTCATTTGTTGTTCCGCGCTTGTATTGGATAGTCATATTGTGTTGTAATAATTGAATTGCCCACCGCGCTAGTCGACCTATTGGATCTTTTAGTCCGTATAACCACTGGAGGGCCTGATGGTCAGTCACAACAGTGAAATGCATTCTTTCGAGGTAACATCTTAGTTTTTCTACGGTGGTATAATATAATTCGGCACCTCGTAATGGTCGACTCAAAACTTCGAGTAATCGTTCTTGTTTACTCTCTGGATCTTGCTGTACTAAAATCGCGCCTAATCCACTATCACTTGCATCTGTGTACAGAATAAATGGTTGTCCAGGTATTGGGGTGTACAACCTCGGTGCGTTTTCCAAAGAGTGTTTCGTTTCCTCGAAAGCTTTTTGTTCTACTTCGGTCCACTTGAATGGAACTCTTGGACTAGTCAATTTGTTTAATGGGCCTTGCACACGTGCAATATTTCGAAGGTGACGATGGTACCAGTTTACTAATCCATTAAATTGACGGAGTTGTGTACGATCTCTCGGCACCGGGAAGTCGAGGATCGGTTTTATTTTTTCAGGGTTTGGTCTCATACCTAATTCGCCAATAATATATCCCAAAAATTTTACCTCCTTACAGGCGAAACAGCTTTTTTCTCGATTGATAGTCAGTTTTGCTTCTCGTAACACCTCAAAAAGCAACGATAATATCGTAAGGTGTTCGTTGAAGGTTTGACTAACTATAATCCAATCGTCGAGATACGTGAATACTTTATCTGCGAAGCTATTCGGTAATTTCCTTTGGGATATTAGCTCTTTAAGTTTTCGCTTTAGCTTATCCATGAGTTGTTGGAACATTGCGGGAGCACCTGTCAAGCCATAAGGCATTCTGACCCATTCCAACAATCCCTTTCCTTCGACCACGAATGCTGTATATTCTCGACTTTTTTCCTCCATTGGTATTTGATGGAACGCTTCACTCATATCCAGCGTTGAAATTATTTTCGCCTCGTGCAATTGAGATAAAATAGACTTCATGTTGTGTAGTGGATATGCCGGTTTTGCTGTTTGTCGATTTACCGGACGATAATCAATACAAAGTCTTAGTTTTCCGTTCGCCTTCGGGGCGACAACTGGTGAGCATGCCCAATTGCTGTTACTCCATTTAACGTAGCCCTTTTCTAGTAGTCGGTCCACCTCTTGGCTAATGAATTTTCGAACTACCTCACTTCGTCGATAGGGTTTTTGTCGATGAGGTGTATGGTCGATCAGTTCGATCGTGTGTTCAATAAGGTCGGTCACACCGGTGGTTTCGTTTTCCAATTTTGTGAACTCGGCTTCCAGAAAATTTTGCAATTTCCTATTTTCGTCGATCGATAGAGTTTCCAATTGTGTCCATTTCCCGTAATGACACACGAGTGGATATGAGAATTGACTTTCATCTAACGTCCATGTCTTCGTAACCATATTTATTTTGACTTTAAACGAGGACCAAAAATCCATACCAAGGACAAGATGACTTGACAGCGTGGGCAGAATACTGAACCACTGTAGGCCATAGATATCACCCACGTCGATTATGAAACACGTGCCTCCTTTCGTCTTGATCGTTGATTTATCACCGAGCCTTACACCATTTTCCGAGGTGACGTCTTTAACTGGTTTCTTTATTTGAAGATGGCGCACTTTGTCATAAGCGGTTTGGCTCAGATAAGACCTTTCGCTCCCACTGTCAAGAATTCCTCGGATTGTTTTGCCGAAAATATAAATATCGATTGGAACTCTGATGGCTTCCATAGGTTCGAATAGACCATTTCCGGTGCGGAAAATTCGACGTTCTCGTAGACGTTGCGAGATCTCCGTCGAAGTTCCCGGTGGTCTCCAATGACGATACTCTTCGGTATCAATTCCGTCATTTTGTGTAGCTTCTGTGAGTGTCATGAGGTTCGTTGACGAGAGGAGAGTGGCAATTTGTGGTTTTTCCTCATCACTATTGTCAAACTTATTTTCTTGGTTTTCATCAAATTCGTTCGAGTCCTCGTCAGACCTGATTTGGAGTTGTAGTTCGGTTTCCTCTGGTTGTCCAAGTTTGATTTCGTGGGAGTCCAATGATTTAGTTTCCTGAATTTTTAGTTTTATTGACTTACTAGCCTCACTTTCGCCCATGATGGCAGTAACCGGAGGTTCGGTTACTGTTGGGCTTGCTCGTTTCCCTGCGTTTTTGGACAATCTCTCGTTACATGGCCCACCGTATAACAGTAATAACATACGTCCTGCCTGTCGTTAAGGCAAGCGCGTGACATATGTCCTCTCTTGCCACAGTTGTAACAAAATATTTTATTCGGATCTTGAATACCTTTAAATCGTGAACTCGATGTTTGAACAGAGTTACCCTGTTCTTTTTGGGTTTTGTCCGATTTAGCCAAAATCTTCTCGAGTCGCTGTTTCATCAGGGTTTTCGAATTCTCCGGAATTTTCTTTTGTTTAACCCTATTCGGTGAACTCTGTTGTAAGGCATCCATATTGGATGGCTCGTTTTCGCCATTGCTCTCTCCTTCAGATGTTTCGGTATCTTCCTGGAGCATTCTCATCGCGGTTTTCTTTGACAACACCCGTGGTTCCCTGCGAACTTCGTTTGAACGTTGAAACAGATAGTTTCTCTCATTAATATAGTGTAGAAAATCTTTATAATTATTAATGTGTAAATTTAAAATCTCGGATGTAAGTCGAGGGCTGACTTTCAACAAAATTTGTTTCAGTTGTTCTAGAAAGGTAGGGGGAGACCGCATGCGCTCGTAAATTACGCGAGCTCTGCAGGTGAATTCAGCAAGGGTCTCGCCTTTATCCAATTTCAGGTTATTTACTTCCATAAGAAGAACGCTGTCATCCTTGCGGGTGCTCCATTGGAACCGGAAGGCTCTCGTGAAATCTTTCCAAGTTCGCCAAAGTTTACGATTCAACAAATACCATGATCGGTATGGTCCTTTGAATATATTTGACAAATATGGGATGAATAAGTTTTTGTTGATCCCACTCGCGTTCAGCTGATCTTTTAACATGAGCAAAAATTGTTCGGGGTCTCTTTCCGTATTTGGGAATGACATTTTCCAATTATTCACTATTCTCCCGATTTTGAGGGCTGAGTCTACTTCCCTTTGAGGCGCGTGCGCAAATGAATCGGTACCTCGATCTCTATTTTGCCATATCGCTGCATTTTCTGGTCGCAATCTGTAGTTTCGTCTATCGTCAAATCGTCGACTCGTCTCGGAATCACTCGAATCGTCGCTTGATTGAAATAATGAACCTGCTCTCGATGCTTCCAAAGGTCTTACGTCTCGTGTTAGACGCGTGAAGGCGGGACGGCGAGGTGTTGCATTTTCACTTAAATGTAAACGACGATAAGTATCCGCAGAGACAAGCTTTTCTTCCATGATTATCTGACCATCAAGCATAGGTCGAAGGAATGTCACTTTTATAAGTTGTTCCGTGGAAGTATTCGTCCGATGATTTCCTAAATCGATTGATTGATCTACTGGGTTAGATGTGTTGAGATTGTTTCGACGAACCCTATTATGTTCTGGATTTGGTAATAGTTCAGTCCTCCTATCGAATCGAACTCTACGACGTTCAGCTTCCCCGAAGTTTTCTTCCAAGTCGTCAATTCTATTTGGCCTTTCATGGCCAAGTTCAATTTCATCTTCTCTAATCAGTAATGAATTATTTCTTTCGACAAAATTTTGGCCGAAAGGCAATTCTTTGTCTGTTTCATTTTCTGTCCAAACATTTTCGATGGGTACGAAAGTGCACGAGGGATCTAAGAGTCCTTCGCGGGTTAACCGATTTTCGTTATGCGTCGCGTCCTCCCCACGTCTCGTTCAAATAGTTTAGATACTATTTCTTCTACCGTGGCTGTCTTATTTTCTTCTTCCCGAGTTCGAGACCGTTCGAAATCGTTCTGTAACGCATCCATTCTTCTTATCAAAAGGGCCATTGCATCCCCAGTTTCTCTACATCCACTGTCGCCGACCGGTGTAGGGGTAGGCCCCCTTGAGCCCCTCCCTCGTCCCGCTGGCGGCAGTGCACGGACGACTGTTGTGGCACTAGGTGTATTATCCCTTCTCGATGTGACCGTATCCGCGGTTTGAGTAATCGCTACCTCTACCTCTCCCGGCAAACACCCAGTTACCTCGCTTCCCCCTCCAGACGGATTTGGAAGCGTTGCGTTACGCGGTACTCTCACGTTGTCATACGTTGACTCTGAATTTGTACCTTCCTGACGCGACGATCTCGTCGATTTCGCTGGCGGTGTCGTATACATCACGACAACGTCGGCGACCAGTAAATTAACTACTCGATTAGTGATCCACTGGATCAACTAATGTACGAGAAATCTGAACGCGAGGATTACCGAGAATAATCGTTTGAATTTGACAAGACAAAATTCAAATAGTTCTTAACCGACTGAACTGTTTCAGTAAATGAACCTTAAACGGGTCGAATATACTTCGGCCGATTTCTCACGGACTGAATCTACGTCAGTCAATCACGTTTCAACAGAATCACAATAACCTTGGAACAAATAACTTATAAGTACAATAAATAATTTTCGTGTTCGTCTAAATACGCAAATAAATAATAATTTAAATTAACATGATCTACGGCGAGTCTAAATCCACTTTATTATCGTTTCATTTTAGATTCTTATTGTTTCAATTTTCTGCCAAGAAACATTTTTTCTACTTTTATTGGCCCGTGCTTGTCACAGGCAATATAATAATTCATAGACGGTCGCGATCAAAATATTCTCCAAAGACGAAGATATGATTTCAAGGCTCTCAACAAGATGATTATTATATACTCGTATAAGAAATGCAGAAAGAAATGGGAAATCCGAAATTATTCGAAATTGAAACGATATTTCAAAATTATTTAGACAAAGTCTCTCGGCAGAAATCCATTGAATACAGTATTCAACGAAAATAAATATTTCAATATTCGGCCTCTGTTCTGGTGTGAGCTCGACCGGCTCGCGTACAACACAACGACTTTTTTTTTCCTGACGGGTGACAAAATCTACGACATTATTTGTTCCAGGTTTTGAACGAATCTACTCTCAACATTCCCGAACTTGACAAAATATTTCAACCGTTAACAGACGTATACGGTTGGGTTGTTAACTTCTCGATCTATTTTACAATAACCTATTACATTAGAATGAACAATTTCGCAAAAAATCCATGATTTACGGTATTATAAATTTCCACAATTTATAGTACAATTTCAGTATTCTTACGCAAACCGTGCGCAATCTTACGTACAATTTTACTCAAGTTTTACGGGAATTTTGGCGAAAGTTTCATACGAATTTTACTCAAAATTTTCCAATAATTTGACCAACTTTGCCCCACGTTGGGCGCCAAATGAGACCGGTGTACGTTTCGTTACTTTTACACCACACCTGCCGCGGCCGTGGTCCATCGGCTGGCAGGGCTCTTTTATACAATTTTCAAATATGAGTACTTTATTGGGCGCCAGCTAGTATAAATACTAACAAACTTGTCGGCTAGCGAGAGCAAGAGAAATGGGTCCAGTTGGCGGGACCAAGATTTAGGAGAGTCAAAGAAATATCAAGGATCACGTGCCGCAGAATAAAAGTGTAACAATAGACTTACGTTTGTGTTGACAATTAATAGACAATCTCTTTTATTTCATCCTTCAAGTGGTTCTCTTATAACGGCTTTCTTTTCAAGATAATTCGACGAAATGCAGGCCTTGGGGTAGCCGGATCTGCTTTTGACGAAACTCCTCATTCAACGCACTCTCACACACACGCCAAATATAACAATTATAATTTTTACTAAATAACAATTACTGTACGGATTACAATATATCAGGTTTTACAGATCGAGATACTTTTCGTTAGGTCAAGCGTCGGGCGTAGACTGCTAGCGAAGGTTTCGGCGAATATCTCATGTCGAAATTATGAGAGTGGGGCAAGGACGCGAGTGGGGCGACTTCTCTCGTCGTATTTGACAAAAGATCTTTACTCAAATGTGACGTACTTGCTTTATTTGTCGTGACTAACGGCATTTGAATATCGTCGATATAGTTTATTCGAACGAACGAGTCGAGGACGATATATTCCTGTCTCATCGTATTACGCGGGAAATTTCGCGAGTAACTTTTTCAAGGGCTGCCCGAGACGCAATGAATGCGCCAAGGTACATCCGGATAGCTTCTTTGCTGTACCCGTGGCAGCACTTCGAAAATCGAGATTTTCAGAGCAATATGGGAGGGACCTGCAAGAAAAAGCCTCGGGGACGCGGCCAAATGTGTTTCCCTCCAAAATCTTTTTATTTCAACATATTCGTATTACGCGGGAAATTTCGCGAGTAACTTTTTCAAGGGCTGCCCGAGACGCAACGAATGCGCCAAGGTACATCCGCATAGCTTCTTTGCTGTACCCGTGGCGGCACTTCGAAAATCGAGTTTTTCAGAGCAATATGGGAGAGACCTGCAAGAAAACGCCTCGGGGACGCGGCCAAATGTGTTTCCCTCCAAAATCTTTTTATTTCAGCATATTCGTATTACGCGGAAAATTTCGCGAGTAACTTTTTCAAGTGCTGCCCGAGACGCAACGAATGCGCCAAGGTACATCCGCATAGCTTCTTTGCTGTACCCGTGGCGGCACTTCGAAAATCGAGTTTTTCAGAGCAATATGGGAGAGACCTGCAAGAAAACGCCTCGGGGACGCGGCCAAATGTGTTTCCCTCCAAAATCTTTTTATTTCAGCATATTCGTATTACGCGGAAAATTTCGCGAGTAACTTTTTCAAGGGCTGCCCGAGACGCAACGAATGCGCCAAGGTACATCCGGATAGCTTCTTTGCTGTACCCGTGGCGGCACTTCGAAAATCGAGTTTTTCAGAGTAATATGGGAGAGACCTGCAAGAAAACGCCTCGGGGACGGGGCCAAATTTGTTTCCCTCCAAAACCTTTTCATTTCATCATATTCGTATTACGCGGGAAATTTCGCAAGTAACTTTTTCAAGGGCTGCCCGAGCCGCAATGAATGCGCCAAGGTACATCCGGATAGCTTCATTTTTGTGGCCGTGGCGGCACTTCGAAAATCGAGATTTTCAGAGCAATATGGGAGGGACCTGCAAGAAAAAGCCTCGGGGACGCGGCCAAATGTGTTTCCCTCCAAAATCTTTTTATTTCAACATATTCGTATTACGCGGGAAATTTCGCGAGTAACTTTTTCAAGGGCTGCCCGAGACGCAACGAATGCGCCAAGGTACATCCGCATAGCTTCTTTGCTGTACCCGTGGCGGCACTTCGAAAATCGAGTTTTTCAGAGCAATATGGGAGAGACCTGCAAGAAAACGCCTCGGGGACGCGGCCAAATGTGTTTCCCTCCAAAATCTTTTTATTTCAGCATATTCGTATTACGCGGAAAATTTCGCGAGTAACTTTTTCAAGTGCTGCCCGAGACGCAACGAATGCGCCAAGGTACATCCGCATAGCTTCTTTGCTGTACCCGTGGCGGCACTTCGAAAATCGAGTTTTTCAGAGCAATATGGGAGAGACCTGCAAGAAAACGCCTCGGGGACGGGGCCAAATTTGTTTCCCTCCAAAACCTTTTCATTTCATCATATTCGTATTACGCGGGAAATTTCGCAAGTAACTTTTTCAAGGGCTGCCCGAGACGCAACCAATGCGCCAAGGTACATCCGGATAGCTTCATTTTTGTGGCCGTGGCGGCACTTCGAAAATCAAGATTTTCAGAGCAATATGGGAGGGACCTGCAAGAAAAAGCCTCGGGGACGCGGCCAAATGTGTTTTCCTCCAAAATCTTTTTATTTCAACATATTCGTATTACGCGGGAAATTTCGCGAGTAACTTTTTCAAGGGCTGCCCGAGACGCAACGAATGCGCCAAGGTACATCCGCATAGCTTCTTTGCTGTACCCGTGGCGGCACTTAGAAAATCGAGTTTTTCAGAGCAATATGGGAGAGACCTGCAAGAAAACGCCTCGGGGACGCGGCCAAATGTGTTTCCCTCCAAAATCTTTTTATTTCAGCATATTCGTATTACGCGGAAAATTTCGCGAGTAACTTTTTCAAGGGCTGCCCGAGACGCAACGAATGCGCCAAGGTACATCCGGATAGCTTCTTTGCTGTACCCGTGGCGGCACTTCGAAAATCGAGTTTTTCAGAGTAATATGGGAGAGACCTGCAAGAAAACGCCTCGGGGACGGGGCCAAATTTGTTTCCCTCCAAAACCTTTTCATTTCATCATATTCGTATTACGCGGGAAATTTCGCAAGTAACTTTTTCAAGGGCTGCCCGAGCCGCAATGAATGCGCCAAGGTACATCCGGATAGCTTCATTTTTGTGGCCGTGGCGGCACTTCGAAAATCGAGATTTTCAGAGCAATATGGGAGGGACCTGCAAGAAAAAGCCTCGGGGACGCGGCCAAATGTGTTTCCCTCCAAAATCTTTTTATTTCAACATATTCGTATTACGCGGGAAATTTCGCGAGTAACTTTTTCAAGGGCTGCCCGAGACGCAACGAATGCGCCAAGGTACATCCGCATAGCTTCTTTGCTGTACCCGTGGCGGCACTTCGAAAATCGAGTTTTTCAGAGCAATATGGGAGAGACCTGCAAGAAAACGCCTCGGGGACGCGGCCAAATGTGTTTCCCTCCAAAATCTTTTTATTTCAGCATATTCGTATTACGCGGAAAATTTCGCGAGTAACTTTTTCAAGTGCTGCCCGAGACGCAACGAATGCGCCAAGGTACATCCGCATAGCTTCTTTGCTGTACCCGTGGCGGCACTTCGAAAATCGAGTTTTTCAGAGCAATATGGGAGAGACCTGCAAGAAAACGCCTCGGGGACGGGGCCAAATTTGTTTCCCTCCAAAACCTTTTCATTTCATCATATTCGTATTACGCGGGAAATTTCGCAAGTAACTTTTTCAAGGGCTGCCCGAGACGCAACCAATGCGCCAAGGTACATCCGGATAGCTTCATTTTTGTGGCCGTGGCGGCACTTCGAAAATCAAGATTTTCAGAGCAATATGGGAGGGACCTGCAAGAAAAAGCCTCGGGGACGCGGCCAAATGTGTTTCCCTCCAAAATCTTTTTATTTCAACATATTCGTATTACGCGGGAAATTTCGCGAGTAACTTTTTCAAGGGCTGCCCGAGACGCAACGAATGCGCCAAGGTACATCCGCATAGCTTCTTTGCTGTACCCGTGGCGGCACTTAGAAAATCGAGTTTTTCAGAGCAATATGGGAGAGACCTGCAAGAAAACGCCTCGGGGACGCGGCCAAATGTGTTTCCCTCCAAAATCTTTTTATTTCAGCATATTCGTATTACGCGGAAAATTTCGCGAGTAACTTTTTCAAGGGCTGCCCGAGACGCAACGAATGCGCCAAGGTACATCCGGATAGCTTCTTTGCTGTATCCGTGGCGGCACTTCGAAAATCGAGTTTTTCAGAGTAATATGGGAGAGACCTGCAAGAAAACGCCTCGGGGACGGGGCCAAATTTGTTTCCCTCCAAAACCTTTTCATTTCATCATATTCGTATTACGCGGGAAATTTCGCAAGTAACTTTTTCAAGGGCTGCCCGAGCCGCAATGAATGCGCCAAGGTACATCCGGATAGCTTCATTTTTGTGGCCGTGGCGGCACTTCGAAAATCGAGATTTTCAGAGCAATATGGGAGGGACCTGCAAGAAAAAGCCTCGGGGACGCGGCCAAATGTGTTTCCCTCCAAAATCTTTTTATTTCAACATATTCGTATTACGCGGGAAATTTCGCGAGTAACTTTTTCAAGGGCTGCCCGAGACGCAACGAATGCGCCAAGGTACATCCGCATAGCTTCTTTGCTGTACCCGTGGCGGCACTTCGAAAATCGAGTTTTTCAGAGCAATATGGGAGAGACCTGCAAGAAAACGCCTCGGGGACGCGGCCAAATGTGTTTCCCTCCAAAATCTTTTTATTTCAGCATATTCGTATTACGCGGAAAATTTCGCGAGTAACTTTTTCAAGGGCTGCCCGAGACGCAACGAATGCGCCAAGGTACATCCGGATAGCTTCTTTGCTGTACCCGTGGCGGCACTTCGAAAATCGAGTTTTTCAGAGCAATATGGGAGAGACCTGCAAGAAAACGCCTCGGGGACGCGGCCAAATGTGTTTCCCTCCAAAATCTTTTTATTTCAGCATATTCGTATTACGCGGAAAATTTCGCGAGTAACTTTTTCAAGGGCTGCCCGAGACGCAACGAATGCGCCAAGGTACATCCGGATAGCTTCTTTGCTGTACCCGTGGCGGCACTTCGAAAATCGAGTTTTTCAGAGTAATATGGGAGAGACCTGCAAGAAAACGCCTCGGGGACGGGGCCAAATTTGTTTCCCTCCAAAACCTTTTCATTTCATCATATTCGTATTACGCGGGAAATTTCGCAAGTAACTTTTTCAAGGGCTGCCCGAGCCGCAATGAATGCGCCAAGGTACATCCGGATAGCTTCATTTTTGTGGCCGTGGCGGCACTTCGAAAATCGAGATTTTCAGAGCAATATGGGAGGGACCTGCAAGAAAAAGCCTCGGGGACGCGGCCAAATGTGTTTCCCTCCAAAATCTTTTTATTTCAACATATTCGTATTACGCGGAAAATTTCGCGAGTAACTTTTTCAAGGGCTGCCCGAGACGCAACGAATGCGCCAAGGTACATCCGCATAGCTTCTTTGCTGTACCCGTGGCGGCACTTCGAAAATCGAGTTTTTCAGAGCAATATGGGAGAGACCTGCAAGAAAAAGCCTCGGGGACGGGGCCAAATTTGTTTCCCTCCAAAACCTTTTTATTTCAGCATATTCGTATTACGCGGAAAATTTCGCGAGTAACTTTTTCAAGGGCTGCCCGAGACACAACGAATGCACCAAGGTACATCCGGATAGCTTCTTTGCTGTACCCGTGGCGGCACTTCGAAAATCGAGTTTTTCAGAGCAATATGGGAGAGACCTGCAAGAAAACGCCTCGGGGACGCGGCCAAATGTGTTTCCCTCCAAAATCTTTTTATTTCAGCATATTCGTATTACGCGGAAAATTTCGCGAGTAACTTTTTCAAGGGCTGCCCGAGACGCAACGAATGCGCCAAGGTACATCTGGATAGCTTCATTTTTGTGGCCGTGGCGGCACTTCGAAAATCGAGTTTTTCATCGCAATGTACGAGGGACCTGCAAGAAAAAGCCTCGGGGACGGGGCCAAATTTGTTTCCCTCCAAAACCTTTTTATTTCATCATATTCGTATTACTCGGGAAATTTCACGAGTAACTTTTTCAAGGGCTGCCGAGACGCAACGAATGCGCCAAGGTACATCCGGATAGCTTCATTTTTGTGGCCGTGGCGGCACTTCGAAAATCGAGATTTTCAGAGCAATATGAGAGGGACCTGCAAGAAAAAGCCTCGGGGACGCGGGCAAATGTGTTTCCCTCCAAAACCTTTTTATTTCATCATATTCGTTTTACGCGGGAAATTTCGCGAGTAACTTTTTCAAGGGCTGCCGAGACGCAACGAATGCGCTAAGGTACATCCGTATAGCTCCATTGCTGTGGCCGTGGCGGCACTTCGAAAATCGAGATTTTCAGAGCAATAAGGGAGGGACCTGCAAGAAAAAGCCTCGGGGACAGGGCCAAATTTGTTTCCCTCCAAAACCTTTTTATTTCATCATATTCGTATTCCGCGGGAAATTTCGCGAGTAACATTTGCAAGGGCTGCCCGAGACGCAACGAATGCGCCAAGGTACATCTGGATAGCTTCATTTTTGTGGCCGTGGCGGCACTTCGAAAATCGAGTTTTTCATCGCAATGTACGAGGGACCTGCAAGAAAAAGCCTCGGGGACGGGGCCACATTTGTTTCCCTCCAAAACCTTTTTATTTCATCATATTCGTATTACGCGGGAAATTTCACGAGTAACTTTTTCAAGAGCTGCCCGAGACGCAACGAATGCGCCAAGGTACATCCGGATAGCTTCTTTGCTGTACCCGTGGCGGCACTTCGAAAATCGAGTTTTTCAGAGCAATATGGGAGGGACCTGCAAGAAAAAGCCTCGGGGACGCGGCCACATTTGTTTCCCTCCAAAACCTTTTTATTTCATCATATTCGTATTACGCGGGAAATTTCACGAGTAACTTTTTCAAGAGCTGCCCGAGACGCAACGAATGCGCCAAGGTACATCCGGATAGCTTCTTTGCTGTACCCGTGGCGGCACTTCGAAAATCGAGTTTTTCAGAGCAATATAGGAGAGACCTGCTAGAAAAAGCCTCGGGGACGGGGCCACATTTGTTTCCCTCCAGAACCTTTTTATTTCATCATATTCGTATTACGCGGGAAATTTCACGAGTAACTTTTTCAAGGGCTGCCCGAGATGCAATGACTGCGCCAAGGTACATCCGGATAGCTTCATTTTTGTGGCCGTGGCGGCACTTCGAAAATCGAGTTTTTCATCGCAATATGGGAGGGACCTGCAAGAAAAAGCCTCGGGGACGCGGCCAAATGTGTTTCCCTCCAAAACCTTTTTATTTCATCATATTCGTATTACGCGGGAAATTTCGCGAGTAACTTTTTCAAGGGCTGCCTGAGACGCAACGAATGTGCCAAAGTACATCCGGATAGCTTCATTTTTGTGGCCGTGGCGGCACTTCGAAAATCGAGATTTCCAGAGCAATATGAGAGAGACCTGCAAGAAAACGCCTCGGGGACGCGGCCAAATGTGTTTCCCTCCAAAATCTTTTTATTTCAGCATATTCGTATTACGCGGAAAATTTCGCGAGTAACTTTTTCAAGGGCTGCCCGAGACGCAACGAATGCGCCAAGGTACATCCGGATAGCTTCTTTGCTGTACCCGTGGCGGCACTTCGAAAATCGAGTTTTTCAGAGTAATATGGGAGAGACCTGCAAGAAAACGCTTCGGGGACGGGGCCAAATTTGTTTCCCTCCAAAACCTTTTTATTTCATCATATTCGTATTACGCGGGAAATTTCGCAAGTAACTTTTTCAAGGGCTGCCCGAGACGCAACGAATGCGCCAAGGTACATCCGGATAGCTTCTTTGCTGTACCCGTGGCGGCACTTCGAAAATCGAGTTTTTCAGAGTAATATGAGAGAGACCTGCAAGAAAACGCCTCGGGGACGGGGCCAAATTTGTTTCCCTCCAAAACCTTTTTATTTCATCATATTCGTATTACGCGGGAAATTTCCCGAGTAACATTTGCAAGGGCTGCCCGAGACGCAACGAATGCGCCAAGGTACATCCGGATAGCTTCTTTGCTGTACCCGTGGCGGCACTTCGAAAATCGAGTTTTTCAGAGCAATATGGGAGAGACCTGCAAGAAAACACCTCGGGGACGGGGCCACATTTGTTTCCCTCCAGAACCTTTTTATTTCATCATATTCGTATTACGCGGGAAATTTCACGAGTAACGTTTTCAAGGGCTGCCCGAGATGCAATGGCTGCGCCAAGGTACATCCGTATAGCTCCATTGCTGTGGCCGTGGCGGCACTTCGAAAATCGAGATTTTCAGAGCAATAAGGGAGGGACCTGCAAGAAAAAGCCTCGGGGACAGGGCCAAATTTGTTTCCCTCCAAAACCTTTTTATTTCATCATATTCGTATTACGCGGGAAATTTCGCGAGTAACATTTGCAAGGGCTGCCCGAGACGCAACGAATGCGCCAAGGTACATCTGGATAGCTTCATTTTTGTGGCCGTGGCGGCACTTCGAAAATCGAGTTTTTCATCGCAATGTACGAGGGACCTGCAAGAAAAAGCCTCGGGGACGGGGCCACATTTGTTTCCCTCCAAAACCTTTTTATTTCATCATATTCGTATTACGCGGGAAATTTCACGAGTAACTTTTTCAAGAGCTGCCCGAGACGCAACGAATGCGCCATGGTACATCCGGATAGCTTCATTGCTGTGGCCGTGGCGGGACTTCGAAAATCGAGATTTTCAGAGCAATAAGGGAGGGACCTGCAAGAAAAAGCCTCGGGGACGCGGCCACATTTGTTTCCCTCCAAAACCTTTTTATTTCATCATATTCGTATTACGCGGGAAATTTCACGAGTAACTTTTTCAAGAGCTGCCCGAGACGCAACGAATGCGCCAAGGTACATCCGGATAGCTTCTTTGCTGTACCCGTGGCGGCACTTCGAAAATCGAGTTTTTCAGAGCAATATAGGAGAGACCTGCTAGAAAAAGCCTCGGGGACGGGGCCACATTTGTTTCCCTCCAGAACCTTTTTATTTCATCATATTCGTATTACGCGGGAAATTTCACGAGTAACTTTTTCAAGGGCTGCCCGAGATGCAATGACTGCGCCAAGGTACATCCGGATAGCTTCATTTTTGTGGCCGTGGCGGCACTTCGAAAATCGAGATTTCCAGAGCAATATGAGAGAGACCTGCAAGAAAACGCCTCGGGGACGCGGCCAAATGTGTTTCCCTCCAAAATCTTTTTATTTCAGCATATTCGTATTACGAGGAAAATTTCGCAGATGAACTTTTTCAAGGGCTGCCCGAGACGCAACGAATCCGCTAAATTACATCCGGATAGATTCATTGTTGTGGCCGTGGCGGCACTTCGAAATTCGAGATTTTCAGAGCAATAATGGAGGGACTTGCAAGAAAAAGCCTCGGGGAAGGGGCCAAATTTGTTTCCCTCCAAAACCTTTTTATTTCATCATATTCGTATTACGCGGGAAATTTCACGAGTAACTTTTTCAAGGGCTGCCCGAGATGCAATGACTGCGCCATGGTACATCCGGATAGCTTCATTTTTGTGGCCGTGGTGGCACTTCGAAAATCGAGTTTTTCAGAGCAATATGGGAGCGACCTGCAATAAAAAGCCTCTGGGATTTCAGTTTCTCCGCCTTCGACATGATATGTGCGTTGCGGTGGGTTCTTGCATGCCCGACCAATGTGCGATTTTTTAGGCCACTGGAGAAGACGCAGTGACGAATGTTCATCACGTTTATTCTTTCTTTCACGGAAAAAGTTGCATATTTTGTTTTCGTCGCAAGTCTCAATCTTTTGCACATGTTCCGGAACAACTGATTATTACACTCGACTTTGTCAACGGTAACACCGTATTCCCTATAGGGATTTGCATCTCGTATAGCCTGATATACGCTGCTGTCGGTATCCGCAATCAGACTTCGATAAATCAGGCCATTCGACGCGATACTACTCGTGAAACCTTCGAGAATGACATCGGTCTCCATTGCCGTTGAGCTCCGCTCTCGACTCCAGTTATTATAACAAATATGCGGGGATGGCTCTTTACCCAGCACTTGTAATCTCTGGTATGTCGCACAATAGTTATTGCATACAGCAATAAATAGAGCCAATATGCTTTCAATATGCAAAAGCATCAAGCTTACCACCGGTATACGAGCGTTTCGGCCAACAGCCATCCGCAACTACAGCAATGTACGGGACGCCATGAATAACATGGCATTTTTCAATAGCAATTGATCTTTCTATGGATGCTGCCCGTTCCCTTTCCGCTTCGGAACCTTCATGGAAGTTCTCGAACAATTTCTCGCAGTACCTGCGATATGTTCTGGCGGTCATGTATGGAACAGCCGTTACGGTAAATTGTTCATCCATGGTGCTATATCCGGTACCTGAAGTGATAGTACCGCATACAGCACCTTCGTTGACGCACATATCGTCACCTGCGTTGGGGTCGGTCGAAATGTTGTACCCCACAGTACACTGAAGGAATATTCCAATTGAATATTCCAGTAGATCATTCGAACAAGATATATAAAAATACAATTCAACCACTTATAAAGCGTGCGAATCACGCCACCAGAAATTAACCGTCACCATATATGGGCACAAAACCAAGTAAATTCCGAATTCTCAAACTGTGCAATAGACAGTTTGATTCAATAGCGATTCACGCCATCGAAATCGTCGTTATGACCATAAATGGTCACAACGACCAAAATGCCGAATTGGCACTTTTGCATAGCGACTCGCGGAAGCAACCCGTGCTCGTCACAGTAATTAATGAGCCTTAACGGACGAGTAGAGCTAATCGGTTGGGTTTTGATTAAAGCTCGTATCCTATAAATTTACATAACTTTGTAACTTGCCTATCTAAATCTTACAATAAACTGTTATTTCTTTTTACTTTATAAATTCGAGTTCTACACCTTATTGGCTATTATCCCAAAATAATATCTTATCACGCAATACTAACGTTTTGCCGATATAACATTGGTGGCAGCGGCGGGATAGCCAAAGTTCGTTAAGTGAATAACAATCAGTTGTGTGCGACGTGTATATGAGAGTTGTTAGAAGCAGTGACAACTAGAAGTTATCCGATCTCCTATCAAATGCCCTGCGCGGAGGAATCGAAGAGAAATCAACATGTAGTCGTTGCGTTTCCGGAGAAAATTACCTGATACATTTACGTCACGACAAGAGAGTAATCCGCAAACGCCAAGTCGCCGGATTACAATCGTCATCCCGAGAATCGACGAAGCAGGACCAACCGAAGACCATCCTAGAGAAGGAAGGAAGGAAGACCGAAGATCCGAACGAGAATCAGCCTACAATAGACATCGCCACCGGCAAAATTCAACTATGTATAAAATCATCCTAATGTAAGTGGCGGCACAAAATTTTATCATTGTAAATCAAAGCCAGTTAGGGACAATTTACGTCCGATGAGCTGCGTTTAGCATTTTTGCGTTTATCAGGAAATAATTGTCTATCGCGGCAGAATTTCCGTGGTAAACTCTCCTAATACCTCAGGCGAGATGGACGACGATTTCTTCTGATGCCGTCGAAACAGAACGCGGACGGGATATTACGTTTTCCGATTTCCCTTTGCTCACTCCCCACAACGAAATAGCCAGAGTGCAAGCCGACAATATGACCCTGAAAGAGGCCAGAGGCTTAAGAGGCAGTGATACAGGCGACGTGCGCTTCAAAAATTTGATCAGTACTCATACGAGCATTAAACAACTGATCAGGTTAAAAACTGGCAGGTATGCAGAGAATTACGGCAAAAAGTGGCTCTTGATACTTTCTTTCCAAAATTTGGCAAACAAATTTGCAGTTTGAGTTATCACTGGAGAAGTGACAGAATTTTGTATGGTGCACGGATCGAATCGTAGTTTCTAGGCCAAGAGCCACTCCATGATTAAAAACACACACATTTCAAGCTTTATTTCATTCGATTTTATGCACAAATGAATGAAAATTGACGATTAAAAGTTTTTGACAAGAACATAATGACAGCGGCTAGAAAATTTTACCAACATAAACAAAAATAGTGTACTGAAATTCCGCGTGAACGCACTGGCGAAATCTTCTCACGAGACTCGTAAGGTGACAGACGAAGGCGGAGCCATATGCCGGGAAACATTGCTGCTATATACCTATATATGTTAGACCGCGAGGCCTAGCCTCCTACGTCACCAACTGTCGCCCGGCATGCCCACCGCACAGGGCTCGTTTAAATATATACGAGGCCCGTGCGGTATATATATACACCGCATGCCCACCATGCCCACCGCACAGGGCTCGTTTATATATATACGAGGCCCGTGCGGTATATATATACACGACAGTAACAACGCGCGCTACAAATTAGCCCTACCTCAGGCGGACCTGGATGTGTATATATGGAAGAACGTCTATGTGTGCGGCTCTCGTGGCTGTTCCGTCGCCGGAGTCCGCGCTTTCCACGTGAAATAACGACTCGTGGCCTGTCCTGTCGACAATGCAAATTGCAAATGATACTCGTTTATTTTTCCACCGTATGAAATGAAATAAAGGCAAAATGTCAGTGTTTTTATTGCGCGATAGCTGTCCATTCAACATCTATGATAAAGTCGATGCAGATATCGGGAATATACGTCTTTTATATACATGTAGATAATATATATATATATTGCAATGGTTGCAATCGACTGTGATAAAAAACATATTTTCTGTAATATCTTTTTCCTTGAAAAAAAAAACAAAATGTTTTACTTTTTTATAATGAAAAAATTGTGTTAATATTTTAATAAAATAAAACGTTGTGTTCTATATTTTGTTTATAACAACAGTTTTGTTTTATTTAACAAAAATGGGAGTGGAAACGATGCCGAAGAAAAAACTTGTAACGAAAAAAATAATCAGAAGAAACGAAAAGTTCACCGACCAAAATTATTAATAAGGAGAGGACCACTCATCGTAATCGCCGATCTCATCCGGATCCACAGGTTACGCGGTGCTTGATTATAAACGAAAGTGACGCAAGTGGGAGCTCCGAATGGCCATGCATTTATTTTGTATAATATAACAAAATTTTCGCGCATCTGTAATCCTCGATGAAGTCGGTGATTACGTTGAGTCGTCCTCCCGTTGTTAGTAATTTTGGTCGGTGAACTTTTCAACGCGTTTTTTTCTGATTATTTTTTGCGTTAACTTTTTTCTGTCGGCATCGTTTCCACTCCCATTTTTTTCAGTCCAAACCCCGTTGTTATAAAAAAAATATTAAACACTAAATTGTCTTTTATGAAAGTTATTTACAACACAGAATTTTTCACTACAACAAAGTAAACTACAATTACTACCGTTACTACCGTTTTCACAAAAAAATATTGACACGAAAGATGTTTTTTGTCCTCTAGCACTGATCATTTTTTATTACGGTCCATTCGATTTTTTATAAACATCGCCAAAGTTACCCCCCCCCCCCCCAACTTCACAACTTTAGTTTAAAGCTTTTTTTCAAATATATCCACGGATAAATACACATTATTTTTATGAAAAAATTAACGATATTTCACGAAGCACTCACTATTTTGTTGGGTCCCATTTTCACACGCTCCCTGTCAAATATCTATGTTGATACGCGCTTAGCGAAATACTGACGAGCAGGAGCAGTACGGTGCGTTGCACGGGCCGCTCGCGCGATGCGCGGTGCCACGTGCCGCGATGTTTTCATTCGCGAAATCCCTACGAGATTCGGCGAAATCTTACGATGTCTCAAATTTTTTATTATTCACAGTACGTTCAGATTTTAATGAAGACCATATATTGATGAACGGCACATCATGTTTGCCAATCATCATGTAAAAACTAAGAAATGTTGACCGAAACAACATTTTACAGATAAATAACGGTCGAAGAATAGAAACAAATTGGGGTTGAATATAAAACAATCTAAAAACAAATTGTCGAACGAAAAATAAACTAGCCAGAAAACACAATATGGAACGAAAATAAAAAAGTATAAGTAGGGATTGTTTTGGTATTTAATCGTTCCTAAATTCTTCGTCGTAAATAAATTGCTTTTTTCAAACGTTTTCTTGTTTAATTTTTGTTGGGTTCAAAATTGTATTCCTTTGATATTTTGTTCTCGCCACATATCTTTGCGTTCCGAATTATGTTTGTTTATTTGTTTAAAAATTGCATGCTGTTTTTGCGAGTAATTAATGTGAATCAATAACTTACATTCCGCTCTATGTGTTTTGTAAATTGTTATTGATTTAAATACAGTTTTACCATCATATGTTCTTGTCATAATATATGCCGATATACTTCTTGAAATAAATAGATTTTTCTATTATGGATTGTGACGAGCTCTTTTCGGGTAAATTTCGCGAAAGCCGAGAAGAGCTACCAATCCAAAATCTGTAATGACGCCCCAACAATTTTATCTTCCATCCACTTCTTTACCCAATTTCTAATTGGACGCCAGGTGCTTGTATCGACCCCGTAGCACCAAGGGAATTATTATCTGTTCGTTCTTTTCTCTTATCCAATACTCAGGGAAGGGTAGGGTCGAAGGGCGAGCATCGATTACAATAATCTAAACAAATATTCGAAATTAACGTTTGAGTAGACGTTTCTAAAATATTCACAATGACTTATTTATTATTCAGGTCCACAGGTTGGACCTTACCCAGCAATTACACTTGTTCGCTATTATAATTATCTACGCGTCAATCACGCTCAAAAGACAATATCTTTCACATTACTTTCTCAGAGTGAGATCGCTCTATCTCCCGGAGACGCCGGTAGGGACGGCTAAATACGTGATACGCGACGCGCTACGAGATAGTCACAATCTACTCCCGCGCGTCCGACGGCACTCGTGCTCGTACCGACAAATGTAAAAAAGTAGGCGCACCTGCGTGCGCCTACCTTTTTATTCGCCAGTCCTATATTCCCGTCGCTCGGCGTTCTTCGGTGTGCCTCTCGCTTCTCTCTCACGCTCACTTCGCTACTCCACGCTCTCACTCGCTCACTCTCTCACACTCTCTATAATTTACTTTTCTCTAGCTATCTGCTTTTCGCTACAACTCCTGTTCGTGGTCAAGATCACACTAATTGCTCCGATCGTCACTCTCGCTCGCCGGCTTCGTCGTGGTCCTATCGTGGGGAGAGGGAAAGAAGTCCTCTCTCTCTCGTTCGCCGGGCGTTGTCTCTCGCGTACGGCTGGCAATGTTTATTTCCCGTGACCTCGTGTCTCCGTAAATTACGAAGTATCTCGGCAGCGCATGTTCTAGAGCACAATTTTACTGACCACGGGTGCGAGACGACGTGACTCTGCTCATTCTATCTCGCTTTAATATTCGCAAGAATATTTCGATTTCCGCGATTGCGACGCCTCGTCACAGGATATATCTTCGCAGATATCTGGGAATGCTGTACATATACCTATTCACACACGCACCCCTCCCACACTCACACGCACCCACACGTGCCCACACACACACACACACACATGCGCGCGCACACACACACATGAACATGGCTGAAGCCATGGCAGTCGCATATCGCGCGCGCGGCACGATCGCGCGGTTATCCGCGCGACTCATAACATACGATGAAACGATTCATTGTGTTGGCAAAATTTTATCAATTTTGACATGCAGAAATTATGATTACTATTTTATTTTCTGTATTATATTTTGATAATGACAATTTTTTAATATTTTGTATGTACCGACCTCTCAGAGAATGCGATATCGGCAACGCCTGTCGTTTAGAATCTCTGTTAGCTAAAATTGGTGGAGAGAATTGCAGTTGTGTGCGTATGTATACGTATATGCATGCCTGTACATGTATGTATGCATGTATATATATTGTGACGAGGCGTTATACTCCTCGCAATCGCGGAAATCGAAATATTCGGAAGAATATTAAAGCGAGATAGAATAAGCAGACTCGCGTCGTCTCGCACCCGTGGTAAAGCAAAATTGTGCTCTAGGGCATACGCTGCCGAGAAACTTCGTGATTTACAGAGACATGAGGTCGCGGGAAGTAAACATTGCCGGCCGTACGCGAGAGACGACGCCCGGCGAACGAGGGAGAGAGAGGGATGGCTGTGCCGGCGATCGAGAGACGATCGTCGCTAGGACCTCCTTCCCCTTTCCCTCCGATAGGACCACGACGAAACCGGCGAGCGAGAGTGACGAGCTGAGGAGTAGTGAGATCTCGACCACGAGCCGAAACGGATAATTAGAATAGGGTAAAGCGAGTAGATAGAGTAAGAGAATTGTAGAGTGCAAGAGTGAGTGTGAGAGCGGGCAGCTGAGCGAAGCGAGTGCGAGAGAGACGAGCGAGATAAGGACCACCGAAGAGCGCCGTGCGACGAGGAATAGGATATCGGCGAATAGAAAAGGTAGGCGCACGTTGGTGCAATACTTTCTTTGCCGGTACGGGCCTAGCGTACCGTCGAGCGCGTGGGAGTAGGTCGTGCCTATCTGGCAACGCGTCTTGCTACACTCACATAGCCGTCCCTACCGGCATCACCGGAGGATATGGCTATCTCACTCTGAGACGTTACTGTACAATAAATTGTTTGTTGAGCGTGATTGGCACGCAGATAAATATTGTATCGTAAGATTGTAAATTATGAGTAAGGTCCAACCAGTGGACCGAAATGTTAAGTCATTGTTAATAATTTAGAAAAATCTACTCACACGTTAATTACGTATACTTGAGATAATTATTGTAATCGATGCTCGCCCTTCGAACCCTACCATTTCCCTGAGTATTGAGTAAGAAAGAGAACGAACAAATACTAGACCCTTGGTGTTACGGGGTTGATACAAACACCTGGCGCCCAATCGGAAATTGGTGAAGGAAGTGAATGGTAAAAGAAAATTGTTGGGGCGTCATTATAGATTTTGGGCTGGTAGCTCTTCTCGACTTTGGCGAAATTTAGTCGAAGAGAGCTCGTCACAATATATATATATTGTGGCGAGGTGGAATAATGCCCCTCGCTAATGCGGGGAGATAGAGCCAACGCTCGGCACCAACACGTCTGCTGAACTGCCGCGAAAAGGCGACAAAAGTTTCCACGATTCGGGAACGCTGCCCAGCGCCCGACGAGGCGACAGGCTCACGAGACGCGAGGCATCGAAGCACTCTACGTACGACCGGCGACAAAGCCAGATCTATTGTATTTATCCAGAGGGAGAAAAATTAATAAAAAAAAGATACGCCAACAGTAAAGTGACGTCAATTATTTAAGTGAGAGCGTGTGAAACCAACATCGACTGCCGATAACCCGCCGGAATCACGAACGTCCGACAGGGCAACGAATTCGTCTATATAGAAGCAGGGAGAATCGACGGAAGAGAGAATTGAAGGTATTTATTGAACAATTATAATAAGGTATAAGGGAGAAATTCTCTTATCCACCTCGACGGAATCATCAAAACTTCGTGAAGGTTTTTGAATTGCTCGGAGGTCTCGGCCATGGATTCACGGCTCCGGTGCCGTGTCTCATTTCTTTTACGCGGGCTAGCCGGCAACACGTGGCGAAGGCAAAGGGCACGAAAAAAATTCTTTCCTGGCGCTCAACTAAAAATATCTAAGGTTAGAGAGTCCGTGGATTTAGTGACTAATCGGCAACCATTTGTCCGATAGAGGAATTATTTCATTGGCCGTAAATAATGAATACTTTATCGTGTTACAATATATATTGTCACGCCGATGGATGGGATAACTGGGGGAATGGTGAGGAGAAGGAGATAACAAAAATAATTTGGAAGACCCAAATTATAACAAAAAGAATAACGCTTAGTTTATTGTTTCCTTAACTCCATAGAAGAATTATCCAAATGATTTACAAAAGGGAATATTATTTCGGCGGACGATCTCGGGGGTAATAAAAAAAACGAAAGATTCTATACCAGAAAAAGTATGGTTATTGGCGCCAGTTATTTTGTTTAGAATAACAAAAATAAATATTTGGGTGAACGCGATAAATAGGGAAGGCTAGAATGTATAAGTAATGAGGTGGGGAGGCGGAAATCGAATATCTCAGGGAAGGGGCTCTCCGACTCTACGGCCTCTTAGTTATTGCCACTGGGCAAATCTCAAATATTCGAAATAATATTTCACTAGTCGCAATATAATATAAAGTTTCTCTCGTCTTGTTTCATTTCGGCCATTCCCGAAACACAAAAAAAAAATATCAACACACTTATTAGGACTAACGGTAATGAACGAGGACGGTCGAAGGCCGTCCGAGGTAATTCGCTCACTCGAACAATAATACAACCAAAAAATTTCTCGTTTCAAATAAGCTCAGATGCTATAACGGTAAATCCGGGCAATTTTTATAAATCTTGATCATCGAATAGGTCGGGGAATCTTCACAATTAATTATCAGTTAAGTATCAAAAGAATTAATGGCAAACAAAAAGAAAAAAAGAATCTCGTTAAAACCCCGAGATTTGAACTTAGGCCGCTGTCTCGACACGTACAAGATGGCCGACACGGGAGACCGCGTGGCGCGCGGCATGAGGGAAATATGACGCAATATCGCAAATTCTCTTAAAACTAACACAACCGTTCCACGCAATTTTATTATAATATTTCGAAATAATTCACGGATGCAAGGATATTTAATTCGGAGCTATATCACAAAAATGGGGGGGGGGGGGGGGGCTCGAATACAAAATTCAAAGAAATGCGATCGTATAAAAAAAACGGTGCCAAAATTTTCACGGATGCAAACACTCACGTTCGAAGTTTTCCGTGGGAGATAGGCCGGGTCGTCGTAATTTCCAGTCTCCAAGGTTCGCTCGTGGTCCAAAAAAACATGCTCGCCGGGTCGTCGTATTTCCAAAATCGTCGCTCAGTGTCCTATCAAATTTTCCCAGTCGTCGTAATAATTTGTAATCCTTTTTATCGCATTTTTCACTCGCTCCTCTATTCTCACGCACGCCGCACTCTCTCTTTCTCAGTCTGACTCTAACTCGAATTACAATTCGCACTTTCTAGCTCTCACTCTGACTAACTTCAATTACAGTTCGCAGTCTCTATGAATTTTCTCGCTTTTGCTCGTGTGCTCTCGCCAATTGCTCGCCACGAAGTGCACATGGCATGCCGGAAGCTTGCAAATTTTCGGCGAACGTTCTCGAATTTAATCGAACATTCCCGTGTCTCTGATTTGACGAGACACGGGAAATCTTTAATTATTGATTGGGCGATCGATGGGCATAGGATGGTCGATGGCTGGGGAAATTCTCGTCGGGACAACACTGGGACGATTATTGGGGAATGTGAGTAATTATAGGACGGTCGATAATTCAGGGTAGCGTTTCGGGGATATAGGACTGATGGGTAGAATAATCGATATTCGCCGGGCGCTGTTGCCATCTCTCTGGTCGATAGGATACTTCGATAATCGAAGACTCGCGAGACTGTTCGAATCGGACGAGTTTTGACAGATGCCGGTGTTTAGTTACATGCGAGTGCGATGGTCAATTTTTATCAAGAATTGTCGGTGACGGTCTTGCGGTGGTGTGAGTGTGAGGGTGGGCGGCGGTAGATATTCGTGAAATCGAGGATAAGTTATTTTATTTTTATTTTCCTCGCTATTTCCGACGATTTTCTGGGTAATTTAATAAGTGTTTAGGTTAAGGTTGACTGGTGAGGAAGGTTCTGGTGACTGTCGGGGAAGGCGAGGACGATCCTGTGGATGACGATGGTAAATTCTCTTCTTGTGTCTTCTTGTTGTTATCTTCTTGGTTGTAATCCTTTTATATTTTTCCGATTAAAGTTGACTATCCGGGATGGCGAGGACGATCCTGGGGATCACGGTGAGTTTCTTCGGGGCGACGTGTGAGTGTTTGCACCGCTTACAATTATAATAGAAGGGAGGGGAGTAATAATACTTACGGTGTTTTATTTTTCAAGCTGTCCGGGAACGATTGCCTTTGTGGCGAACGGGCGCAGCGAGGGAGAAGGGTAATTGTACCATGTCACAATATATATATATATATTGTCACGCCGTTGGGGAAGGAATAACTGGGGGAAAGGTGGGGGACAAAAAAAAATTAACTGAATGTGGGCGACACGACTTCACAAAATATCACAATCCTTATTTTATTTAGATGTCGCTATTTAACAATTATATATCACAGAAAACTCTTAAAAAGTCGTACTATTAACTTCGGCGGACGATCTCGGGGGAAATATAAAAAATTTTTATACCGTTAATATTGATGGGCGCCAGTTATTTTTGCATACAAAAAAATAACAAAATAAATTTTATCACAAGGGAGGGGGTGTAAACAATTATTTTGGGAAGACTAGGGGAGGATTAATATTGGGGGTTAGCTCAGGGTGGGTTCTCCGACGCGATGGCGTCGGAGAACCCACCCTGAGTGGTAATCTTAATGATTACCACTGGCCACAATTTTGATCTTTGAAATAATATTTCGCCAAGTGCGGAAACTGAAACGAGATAACGCGGGACTCTATACAAAAAAAAACGTAAACACGGGTAACGCGAACTCTGACGGGCGGGGACGGTCGAAGGCCGTCGGGAAAATCTTAAAACTAACGCGTCTTATTACTACACAGCCGTTCCACTTCGCGGTTAATTTATGATTATTCCTCCGTGAAAATTTACGGAGGTAATTAATTCTTAGGGAGACTCTACACCGGGAACAAGAATGGGGGGGGAGGACTCGAATACAAATTTTTCGTAAAGGCTAAGGAGAGTATAACAGAAAAAAATCGGTGCCAAAATTTCGATAGTGCAAAAACTTACGTTTCTCTCGCTTTCGGTCTCTCGTGGTCCTTCGACTCGCCGGTTCGTCGTACTTCCCAAATTTCCTCGGATCGGGTGTTGGTGGAGTATGCCGGGTCGTCGTAGTTTAATTTTCGCTTTCCTTTATTCTCCTCTACCTTTTCTCACTCACGCCGCACTCTCTCTCTATCTGCCTCTATCACACTCTAATACTTTTCTCTAACTCTTTATCGCCTGTCGCTTCTCTCTCGTCCGTTCTCTCACACCGCTCGTCGCAAAGTGTCCGGCACATGGCGTGCCGGAACTTGCGAATTTTTCCGGGTTCTTAAATTTCTCCCGTGCCTCTGATTTGACGAGACACGGGAGATCCTTGATCCCTGATTGGCCGCGCGGGTCACGGGTCAATCGATGAGGCGACACTCGGGTCGATATTTCTGGGGACAATATTGGGGGCAGGCTCTATCGGGAACTAGGCGTAACGAGGATTTATCGATATGGTAGGATAAGGTGTCGGGTAAGTAGGACGGGTGGGAAGGCTATCGGTGTCGCCGGACGCTGCTGCCATCTCCTTAGTTATTGTGTCACCGTCGCCGATTGATGGCTCGGGGACAGCTGATGGGATGTCGAATGTGACTCGTGCCGGTGTTTTGTTTGGGGAGTGCGGGAGACGATATTTTCCTTCCAAGGGGTGATAATTTTATATATTTTGTGAGTGCGCGGTGGGTGATGTTCCTTTCGGGTTTCCTCGTTGGATTTTTCTCCGGTGGGTGGTGAGTGTTCTTTTAATGGTTGCTTTCTTCTTTTCCTTTTTTTTTGTTCCTTGGTTATTTTATTTTAGGTTATTCGGGATGATGTCCGGGTGGCGATGATGGTGATCCTGGGGTGCTGTGGCTCTTCTCGATGGTGATTTTCGTCGGTGGATGGTGAGTTTTCTTCGGGGCGGCGCGTAAGTGTTTGCTCGAGTTACAATTATAATATAAGGAAAGGACATACTTACTGATACTTTATGTTTTAGGTTGGTGGAACGGCTGCCTTTGGGACGAGCTGGTGCAGCGGGGGAGGATAACATTGTGCAACGTCACAATATATATAATGAGACGGGAACCGTCTCATACGACGCCCCACCACCTCAGAACTGCTCGCCGCACAGCAAGCAAAAGAAAACAAAGGCGAAATATCCACACAGCACCACGGCTGAACAGCTGACCCGGCGGCACGGACCCCCCACTAATGCAAAAACAGGGCAGCGGATGGTATAAAAGGGCATCCAAATCGAGACTGAGGATCAGTCCCGGCTGATCAATCACCACGCCTGAACTCTGAAGAAGAGTCTTGCCGGTGCCCAACCAAGCGCTGAAAAGTCGCCAACAGTCGGAGGGACGACGAGAGCATACTCCCCCGAAAATTAAAACGAAACGACGTCGGGCGAGAGAAACGACGACGGGAGTGTGGATACCAGAACAGCTGGTCGAACAAACACAGACACGACATGGGACGAGGAGGAGAGGAGCGCGTGCCTAGGCGTCAACATCGAGAGGCGAGGAATAACACGAGGAGGCGAGGAATAACACGAGACGTCGCGTTATAAACATGCCAAATCAGACGGCGAAACATTACCAATATAAACACTACCAATGTAAACACTTTCGATATTCTTAAAATCAATAAACCAAAAATGTCGTATATGTAAACAGGCCGCCGAAAGTTATTAAGAACGGACGAGACATTACCCTAGGTCCGTGTCTCCATTATCGATCCTCAACCAACGAACTTTAAAGAAACGTTCTGTAGTTTCATTTAGCGCCCAACGTGGGGCCCGACGTTTCGAGACGCAAGGGTAAGGTCGCGTGGAAAAATGGAAGATCTGATTGAGGAAGTAGCCGACGCCTTAAGCATCCAAGAGGAAATTATAAACCGGCATAGGGACGGACCAGATCAGCCAGAGACACCATTGGAGTCGTCAACAAACGAGGAACTGTCCCGAGAAAAAAGAAAACAAGACCGAGACGGAATCCGAGATTTGTCCACAATACAAACGCCGACCGATTTCGAGAGTAGTGAGGAGAGTGGCAAACTCGCGCCAGAAGTCCACGACGCCATGGAGATCGAAATGATCGACCTGGAGGAACGGCAAGAAATTAGAACGATTCTTCTAATATTACAAAAAAAATGGGAGAAAATCGAGCGCAACATGCAAGAGAAATCTCAGCACGCCCTTAAGGTGAATCAGGAAGCGTGCGAGAAACGAAGCAAAACTGTCCAGGAGAGGTGCGAAGCACTAATAGAAAAAAAGGTCACCGAGCTGAAAAAGGCAACAGAGTACAAAACCATATCGGTAGAACTAAATATCCGAAAGGAACAAGAACGAATAAAACAAACACAAAAGGAAGAAATAGAAGCGTTACGGAAGCAAATGAGTGGAATGGCCGAGCAGATCAAAGAAATGAAGACAAACCACACGGCTATCGGATGGGAGCAGTGGATGATGTCGGGAAATAGCATGACGATGGGTCCAAGCGCAATGAACACCACCCGAATCTTCACGGCAAAACAAAAGCCGCCCACATATAACGGCGATGGCAAGGAAGCGCCGATGCAATTCCTAAAGGCACTGCAAGAATATTGCCAGGCCATAGGACTAGAAGGACCCGATATAAAAATATTAATTACCAGAGCATTAACCGGACGCGCTTTGGATTGGTGGTACCTTGTCGAAAAGGACGTCAAAACCTTAGAAGATTTCATAACAACATTTCAAACGAGATACTGGAATCGGGAGCTACAGGACAAGGTAAAGAGGAATCTCGAATTTGGAGTGTACGCAGAAAGAGGTCAGACCTTGACACAAGCAGAGTATGCCACCCGAATAATAGGCAATGCACGAGAACTAGAAGACAAACTCACGGACCAACAGATTATTCGGAGTCTGGGGAAACACTTTGACGAAACAATCCGAAGTGCAATCAAAGTCCGAAACATTAGCACGATCGAGGATATCCTGGAATTGTTGGAAGCAACCGAGGAAGAGGGACACCTAAATACGCACAGAAGGAGGAACCAGCCCCGACCGAGGGACAGCCAAACACAAGATGAGCAAGACAGAAACCAAGGTAGATACAACCAACGAAGAAATGCATGGAACGCAATACCGCAAGGGCGAGAAAGAACACAATGGCGTGAGACCTACACACCGGGAGAGGAGCAGCTGGACAGGAATCGGAACCAAGACGAGCCCAGAGATACAACGACCGCGGGAAACGAATAGGCGTTGTGTCCGAGCGAAATAACTATCACAAACCCGAACCAGAAAATCGACACACAACGGAAAAAAAATAGACAACCCATAACACAAACCAAAAGACAAAGAGAGAGGGATTAGAGAGGTCAATACGATGTACGAAGGCCCCCGGGAATATCTGATGGAGGAGAAACCTGAAGAAAATAGACGGCATGAAGAAAAAAGCACTAAGTGTCCAACGATCACAGTATCCATTCACGGGATACAAATACAAGCTCTCATAGATAGCGGGAGCGAAGTATCATGCTTATCCGAGGAATTTTACAAAAGAAATGAGGAAAAGCTGCATAGACTGCTCAAATTACCAGTCACCGGGACGAAGGTGGTCAGCGCCTTTGGCGGAATAGCGAAAAACATAAAACAACAAATCAGTGGAGAAATAGAAGTACATGGAAAGAAAGCCGAAATACGGATGCTAATAATACCGAAGTTAGTAAGGGAAATGATCCTCGGGATACATAACATGGTAGCCTTACAACTCTCAATAGACACAGTGGAAGGGAAGGTAAAAGTACGAGAGGAAGACATTGCACGACTAAGAAATGGAGAATGGAACGAAAGGAAAAAGGAAGAAGAAGAAAGAACGAACCAAACCGGCCAAAGGATGGAGACTGAGGTACACCAGGAACGAAAGACGAATCAAGAGTTACAGGAAATAAGAGGGCAAAAGATGAGAAACTACAACGAAGGCGAGGCAGAAGAAGGTGAAATGAGTCAAAGGGTCAAACAGATACGAGGAAAGAGGAAAACAAGAAACAAATTAAAGGAAGATGCAAAAGAAAGGAGGCAGGAAACATGGTTCGGAAAGGAGAAAGAGGACAAGGAGTTACAAGAATACGAGAAAGAGGTAGAGACACAAGTGCTAACAGTCATGCTAAACCAAAAGGAGATGAAGAAAAAACAAGGAGAACCGCAGAAGGAGGGAGAAAAGGAGAAAGAAAAAAATCTGGAGAACACCGAAGAAGGACAGGAGGAGAACACGGAGGCTCTAGATAATGAAAACCTGAGGAAGATCAATGAGACGATGAAACTCAAAAACGAACAAAAGAAGAGCAACAAAGATGAAAATCAATTAAAGAGAAACATCCGTGACATCCCACCTGATGATTGGGGGGGTGGAGAACAAAATCGAAGTCCAGAGTGCGGAAGTAGAACACTAGGGAAATGAGAAGAAAATCAACTACCACAATTCGGTGAGAACCTAGTGCCAGTTGTGGGCGAAGACGGGAAAGAAGAAAGGACCAGCCAAGACACCAAATAAAATATTAAAAAACAGTAAATTGCTCAAAGGATATGAACAATTGGGGGGGGGGGGGGTAATGAGACGGGAACCGTCTCATACGACGCCCCACCACCTCAGAACTGCTCGCCACACAGCAAATAAAAGAAAACAAAGGCGAGCTGTCCACACGGCATGACGGCTGAACAGCTGACCCGGCAGCACGGATCCCCCACCAATGCAAAAACAGGGCAGCGGATGGTATAAAAGGGCATCCAAATCGAGACTGAGGATCAGTCCCGGCTGATCAATCACCACGCCTAAACTCTGAAGAAGAGTCTTGCCGGTGCCAAACCAAGCGCTGAAAAGTCGCCAACAGTTGGAGGGACGACGAGAGAATATTCCCCCGAAAATTAAAACGAAACAACGTCGGGCGAGAGAAACGACGACGGGAGTTTGGATACAAGAACAGCTGGTCGAATAAACACAGACACGACACCGGACGAGGAGGAGAGGAGCGCGTGCCTAGGCGTCAACATCGAGAGGCGAGGTACAAGGAATAACACGAGACGTCGCGAGCACGTAGCTCGGGGAATCTTGGGCCGAGGAAATAGGCTTTTGACCACGGGCGGTCAAAAGCCTATTAATATACTTGAGATACAATAAACACGCCAAATGAGACGGCGAAACATTACCAATGTAAACAATTTCGATACTCTTAAAATCAATAAACATAATATGTCGTATATGTAAACAGGCCTCCGAAAGTTATTAAGAACGGACGAGACATTACCCTAGGACCCTGTCCTAGGGTCCTAGGGTAATGCCCCTGTCCCGATCGTCGAGCCTCAACCAACGAACTTTAAAGAAACGTTCTGTAGTTTCAATATATACATATATTGTGACGTGATTTTTTCCCGACGTAGGGAAAAGTCGCCGTCCCAAGGCCGCTCGCGTCGTGTGCCCTCGCTGTGTCACCCGTTAGACATATGCGTTCCCGTAGCTTTGTAGCTGATGATAATACGACCGTTAGTTGGAGTTTAGAGGAGAGATTATGAGGATAAAAGGTCGTGGCGCTCGACCCTGACGTGGAGGATAGCGCTCACCGTATCGAGCTACCCGTCAGGTAGAAGCGGCCAGCGAGTACGCGCGAGAAATTGATGCAGGTCCGGCTGCAATACCGGCGCCCCGCCGTGTGGTGCATCGCATATGAGGACGAGCGGAGTTTTAAGGTTACGGGCGAGGGCGGGAAACCCTCGTGCCGCCGACGTAGGTGCTCCCCTATACGCGATGACCAAGGGGAAACGATTGTCGGCGTACTCGCGACATCCCGTGCAACGTCGATAATCGCGCTATCTTTGCAGGTAAGTGTTTCGCTGAGCGAGAGGGCAGTAGCTCTCGGTGTCCGATTCCAGATTTGAGAAGATGAGAACTTGATTGGCTGTTAGACAGTCGTTATCGTGTCGCGCTCGCGAGCAGATGTCTCGCGAAGGATCGTAGAGAGAGCGGGCTGTCTCTGTCTCGCCTACGCGTGTGCGTAAGTTTCGCTCTCTCTCTACGTACGCGATCCCGTGTGATTGGGCGCTCGCTCTCTAGAGTGAGAAACCCGAGTTCACGTACGCACCATGGGGAGTTTCGTGTATACCCGGCTCCCTACGGATATCTTAGTTTTCAGTGTGTTCTCGCAATATAAAAATTAACTTATTGATTTCGGACGGGAGAGTTTGATCTCGTGATTTTTTGTCGAATGTGTGTCGGTCTCAGGCGTTATCGCGGGTACCCTTTTCGTGACGCTGCGAGTGGTGCGGTGTCGCGAAAACCCGAGTTCTCGCTCTCCGAGTGAGGCTCCGCCTCGTGGAGGATTGACGATATTTTGTTGGCCATCCCGGAGTGACTTACCCCGACCCTCTCTACCACACTCAGCAACCTGAGCGGCCGAGCGTTTCCGGTTCCGCCGATCTCGCGGAGGCACCCAGGTTAACCGGATCGTCACTTTCCGGGATACAAAAGTGACGCCGACCACGACGGTGGAGTCGCGATCGGTGAATTAAGGTGAGTAGTTCCCGCTTCCCTTAACCCGATTCGTCCGTATCCCGATCCGTCGTGATAGCGAGGCTGGGCTGTTCCCTCCCGACCTCCCGGGGATACCGGTTTTCGATAGCGGCGAGACAAAAATCGACTGGCGCCCTACCGGCACATTGCGGGTGCATCTTTCCGCGAGAGAGGCGACCGAAGGTGACGATGGCGGAAGGATTCCGGTAATTCGTCACAATATATATATTGAAACTACAGAACGTTTCTTTAAAGTTCGTTGGTTGAGGATCGATGATCGAGACACGGACCTAGGGTAATGTCTCGTCCGTTCTTAATAACTTTCGGCGGCCTGTTTACATATACGACATGTTTGGTTTATTGATTTTAAGAGTCAGTGTAACACGGAGAAAAATTTCGACGGGTTCCCTTCCCCAGCGGTAGTGCAGAGCTCGCAGCATTTGGCTACGAGCCGCTGCGCACTACCGCTAGATGTCACGGCGCGCGTCTGCTACGAAGCCCCGGTACACGAGGCGGACCGAAGGCCGAGGCCTCGTAGCAGGGCCAGCCATGACCCGCCCCGTTCGAAAATCTAATACTAATGCTCGGCTATGCACATGGAACATACACTAGTGTGCATGTTACACGTACGCTGCAAGAATTTCTTTCTCGCTACAATATATAGCCGAGCGTACCAAACATTCAAGTTTGTTTTTGCTGCAACCACAGCAATAAATAACAGAATTATGGTAATTCTGAGTATGCAACGACAAACGTCGTTGGCATCTCGCTCTTTAGCAGAGCGGTTTTTATTAATCAACATATTTGTTAATTATACATTCTTACGAATTAAAATTATGTCCGTCTATTTTAGCAGACGGAGATAAACAACGACGAACGTCGTTGGTATCTCACTCTTCAACAGAGCGGTTATTAATAATTAACATATTTGTTAATAAACATTTATAAACAATTAAAATTCTCTCTGTCCACTTTAGCGGACAGACTTACAACGTCAGACGTCACTGGCATCTCGCTCGTTAGCAGACCGAGTTTATTAATTAACATATTTGTTAATTCATTATTTTTAGAAATTAAAAATATCATTTTTTCATCATTTATTGAAGAAACTGCGCTGATATTTTTTATCATTCAGTGTATATCGGAGAAGCTTCGCTAACATTTTGTTATCATTTAGTATGTATTGAAGAAACTGCGCTGACGTTTTTTTCATTATTTAGTATGTATTGAAGAACCTGCGCTGACATTTTTTTATCATTCAGTGTGTAGCGAAGAAGCTTCGCTAACCTTTTTTCATTGTTTAGTATGTATTGGAGAAACTGCGCTGACATTTTTTCATCATTTAGTATGTATTGAATAAACTGCGCTGACCTTTTTTCATCATTTAGTATGTATTGAAGAAACTGCGCTGACATTTTTTTATCATTCAGTGTGTATCGCAGAAGCTTCGCTAACCTTTTTTCATCATTTAGTCTGTATCGAAGAAACTTTGCTGCCTTTTTTCATCATTCTGTGTTTAGCAAAAAAGTTTTATTAAACGATGAAAAAATGACTGCAAAGTTTCTTCGATACAGACTGAGTGATGAGAAAATGTCAGCAAGGCTTCTACTGTACACACTGAATGATAAAAAACGTCAGCGCAGTGTCTTCAATACATACTAAATGATGAAAAAATGTCAGTGCAGTTTCTTCAATACCTACTAAATGATGAAAAAATGTTAGCGAAGCTTCTCCGATACACACTAAATGATAACAAAATCTCAGCGCAGTTCCTTCAATACCTACTAAATGATGAACAAATGTTAGCAAAGGCTCTCCGATACACACGAAATGATAAAAAAATGTCAGCGCAGGTTCTTCAATGCATACTAAATAATGAAAAAATGTCAGCGCAGTTTTTTCAATACATACTAAATGATGAAAATATATCAGCGCAGTTTCTTCAATATACAGGGTGAACTGGATTAACTATAACGGAATTTATTCTGAGGTAGATGGGACCATTACAAACAAAAAATGCAAATATACATTAGGGATATTTTCAATAGTTTACGAGATATAATTTTTTAAAGTTGGGCTAATCAGAGCGCGCCGAGAAGCGTTAGATCCGCCCGCTCTCCGCCCTAGCCGTAGAGACAGCGCAATGTATCAATCATTGGCTGCCCGCGTTCGCCGCCCCGCTCCCTCGCCGCCCCGCGCCGCGACTTTGTTGACCATACAGATGACAGTCTTGGCCATAGAGATGACAGTCTTGGCGCGGGGCGGGGAGGGAGCGGGGCGGCGAGCGCGGGCAGCCAATGATTGATACATTGCGCTGTCTCTACGGCTAGGGCGGAGAGCGGGCGGATCTAACGCTTCTCGGCGCGCTCTGATTAGCCCAACTTTAAAAAATTATATCTCGTAAACTATTGAAAATATCCCTAATGTATATTTGCATTTTTTGTTTGTAATGGTCCCATCTACCTGAGAATAAATTCCGTTATAGTTAATCCACTTCACCCTGTATACTAAATGATGCCGTGCCGAGAACCGATCACAATGCTTCGGCTATGCATATATATATGCGTCTGGGTAATGTACACCCAGCATCTGTCAAGAAATATGTATTATACAAAAATGCCATCATAGATGATAATCAGTTCTTATAAACTAACTCTCTCCGTTCGTTTTAGCGAACGAAGGAGGACAGTGACGGGTGTCACTGTGATCTTGCTCTTTGGCAGGGCAGTTTTTATCAACTGACAACAGTTTTTCGAAACTGTAATTCTCTTCATCCGTTTTAGCGGACGAAAGAGAACAGCGACTAACGTCGCTGGCATCTCGCTCTTTAACACAGCGAGTTTAGTAATTAACATATTTTACAATTAAACTTATAATAATTTGCAAATATATTCTGAAAAAAAAATATTTGTAAAAATTAGTTTATGGCATGTTGCCATATCATTCGGGTCCCGTAAATGACCCGGGACTTTTTTCATCATTCTGTGTTTAGCAAAAAAGTTTGATTAAATGATAAAAAAATGTCAGCGCAGTTCCTTCAATACATACTAAATGATGAAAAAATGAAAGCGCAGTTCCTTCAATACATACTAAATGATGAAAAAATGTCATATTTCGTAATCGTTAAATAGTGAACCGAAGATACTTTTCTGAAATTTTGTCATCATACGGTATATATCAAAGAAACTGTACTGATATTTGTTCATCTTTAGGTATGTATCAAAGTCGCTTCACTCACATTTTTTCATCATTCAGTGTGTATTGAAGAAACTGCGCTTTCATTTTTTCATCATTTAGTATATATTGAAGAAACTGCGCTGAAATTTGTTCATCATTTAGTATGTATTGAAGGAACTGCGCTGACATTTTTTCATCATTTAGTACGTATTGAAGAAACTGCGCTGAAATTTTTTCATCATTTAGTATGCATTGAAGGAACTGCGCTGACATTTTTTTATCATTTAATCAAACTTTTTTGCTAAACACAGAATGATGAAAAAAGTCAGCAAAGGTTCTTCGATCCAGGGTGAATGATGAAAAAATGAAAGCGCAGTTGCTTCAATACATACTAAATGATGAAAAAATAAAAGCGCAGTTCCTTCAATACATACTAAATGATGAAAAAATGTCATCGCAGTTTTTGCAATACCTACTAAATGATGAAAAAATGTTAGCGAAGCTTCTCCGATACACAGTGAATGATAAAAAAATGTCAGCGAAGGTTCTCCGATTCACAATGTATGATAAACAAATGTCAGCGCAGTGGCAAGAGTACGATTTCCGAGGCCCCGCGATTTGACGATTGATTCTTATAAGACGAGAAAAATCGAAAATGAAGAATAAAAATTTTCAATATCTCCTTTACTGTTCGAGATATCGATACCTATCGATATTCTTTTTTTTTCAAAATATCGCGGTAATTATGAAGTTTCCGAAAAAATCATAAGAGACACTTTTTGTAGGAAATAAAATTTCCTATAAAAAAAGTTATATGAAAATTTTCAGTAAGTGCATATTTTATTATTTAAAAATTGTAGACTTACCGAATAAAATACGTTCGCTTCCTTGTAAGCCGCTTATATTTATTCCGGCTATTCGCCATACATTCGCTTGCTGTTCACTAATTACGCGCACATCACTTTCACAATAAATCCACTGTATTCCAAAATTGCACTACGCACCGCAATAAATAAAAGAAACAACGGCAAAACGCGCGAGTTAAAATAAAACGTCGCGGACTACGTTGTATCACATTCGCGTGCTCGGCGAACTGAGCTTTGTCCGACGGCACGCGGCTTTCGAGCGCTGCGACGATCTATCTATATATATGTATATTGGGCGCAGTCGAAAGCGTCCAATGTTTACATTTTTAAAGTCCCTTGTTCTTGACGTGTTGCATCGCGTCGTGGAGCGTCAACACAGAGTAGTAGCAAGCGTCGAGAGAAAACCCCACAAATATATGATAAAATAAAATTATAATATGATGCAAAATAAATGTTATGGAACATATTAAATTCAACTATAATATTACGCTAATGAAAAAATATTAACAAACATAAAAATAAAAAATCAGAATATTTCGCAGAAAAAGAAATCTTTTCGCACAAAATAAAATAAAATAATAATATTGCCCGGGTGAAAAAAAATCGTAAAAAATAATCAAATAAGAGTATTATTTGATTATTGATATATACTAAGGATCAACAGGCAGTTTGTCTTAGGAACACTACTCTGCATTCCCGTGCTGGCAAAGTGATAACAAATATATAATTTCGTCAGTCAATATTTTGCCGTTTTTTAAGCAAAAGAATATTAAATTGTTGACGTGAAAAAAAAATTGCAAAGATAGGTTCGAACCATCGATATTCTCGACGAGTATACAACGCCTTAGCCCACTGAGCCACTGTCGTTCATTCGAATTATGTGCAGTGGGAACCGTAGGTAAGGCACTCGCTATCCGTTGTGGAGTGTTCGCTTCTTCTATGCTCGCTGACAGCGAAAAACTCAGCGGCAACGAGAAAACGCCGTCTTTGTTTTGACGAGCACCGAGCGACCGATCGGGTTGAAACTTTGAGGATACCTAGAGAATTATGGTACAAAGATCCTAAGACTCGTTTTTTTTTTTTTTTTAATAAATTATTTTGTTAATGAAAAAAAACGATAAATTGTCATACTCGTACGATATTTCTTATCGTGTTGAAGCCAACATTGCATGCACAATGGAAAAACGCACATTTTGGGCTTTGTTTCATATCATTTGATGAAAAAATTACTGAAAATTCGTCGGTAACTCTCATAGCCCGCGCGGCGGACGGATGAGACGCGAGCGTCGAACACAGAGCCGCCTCACATACACGTTCGACTCCGCCGTGCACGTAGCTCTAATGCGGCGCACGTATATATATATATACTGTCGCCGAAGTGTATGGCTCGCCCGATCGAGCTATAGGCAGCTTCTTAGGGCTAGAAAGACAAACCGTATTATGTCTGAATTTTACTATACAGAGCAGTCGGTCTGAATGGCATTGCTCTTATTGTTGGTCGAATTGTGCTGTATTGTGGTGTTAGTTAGAGAATAATCGTGAAGTATCATCGTTTCGTCAGTCAATATTTTGTCATTTTTTAAGCAAAAAAATGTATTACATTGTTGACGTGAAAAAAAAATTGCAAAGATAGGTTCGAACCATCGATATTCTCGACGAGTATACAACGCCTTAGCCCACTGAGCCACCGTCGTTCATTCGAATTATGTGCAGTGGGAACCGTAGGTAAGGCACTCGCTATCCGTTGTGGAGTGTTCGCTTCTTCTATGCTCGCTGACAGCGAAAAACTCAGCGGCAACGAGAAAACGCCGTCTTTGTTTTGACGAGCACCGAGCGACCGATCTGGTTGAAACTTTGAGGATGCCTAGAGAATTATGGTACAAAGATCCTAAGACTCGTTTTTTTTTTTTTTTTAATAAATTATTTTGTTAATGAAAAAAAAAACGATAAATTGTCATACTCGTACGATATTTCTTATCGTGTTGAAGCCAACATTGCATGCACAATGGAAAAACGCACATTTTGGGCTTTGTTTCATATCATTTGATGAAAAAATTACTGAAAATTCGTCGGTAACTCTCATAGCCCGCGCGGCGGACGGATGAGACGCGAGCGTCGAACACAGAGCCGCCTCACATACACGTTCGACTCCGCCGTGCACGTAGCTCTAATGCGGCGCACGTATATATATATATACTATCGCCGAAGTGTATGGCTCGCCCGATCGAGCTATAGGCAGCTTCTTAGGGCGAGAAAGATAAACCGTATTATGTCTGAATTTTACTATACAGAACAATCGGTCTGAATGGCATTGCTCTTATTGTTGGTCGTATTGTGCTGTATTGTGGTATTAGTTAGAGAATAATCGTGAAATATCATAGTTTCGTCAATCAATATTTTGTCGTTCATATGATTTCATGATTTACGTTTGTGTGGAAAGCGGGCTGGCGTCGTTATTTCACGAGGCACGTGTCCCAGTTGGCTTCGGAGGGGGCCGGAATCCGTAGTATAAGTAGATATACATATAGAATGGATCTCGATAGTGTGGCATAGGAGGCGTGGCTGTATGCGGTATATTAGTCGTAACTTTTCGAGAGTCTCCTCCTCTGCCAGTTCCCGCACCCATCTCGTGAGACAAATACGTCAGCGCTCCACACGGAATTTCGTCACACTATTTTCACGCTGTGCCGATAATATTCTCGGTGTTTTTTTCCATAAAACCCCATCCTTAATTTCGCAGCCAATTTTGCATCAAATTAAATGAAACAAAGTTTAAAATGCGTGTTTTTTAATGCTACGTTGCCTAAGAGTCCGAAAATTTCGATAGAATCGGTGCAACATAAAGAATTGTCTCATTTCTCTAGTGATAAACTAAATCTGCAAAATTTTTTTCAAAATTTCGAAAAAAATGAGTCTCATGTACAAGGTGACGTAATTCTCTATGTACTCGCCAAACTTTAATCTGATCGGTTGCTCAGTTCTCATATAAATAAGGATGCCGTTTTAATTTTCGGGGGAATATTCTCTCGTCGTCCCTCCAACTGTTGGCGACTTTTCAGCGCTTGGTTTGGCACCGGCAAGACTCTTCTTCAGAGTTCAGGCGTGGTGATTGATCAGCCGGGACTGATCCTCAGTCTCGATTTGGATGCCCTTTTATACCATCCGCTGCCCTGTTTTTGCATTGGTGGGGGATCCGTGCTGCCGGGTCAGCTGTTCAGCCGTGGTGCCGTGTGGACAGCTCGCCTTTGTTTTCTTTTATTTGCTGTGTGGCGAACAGTTCTGAGGTGGTGGGGCGTCGTATGAGACGGTTCCCGTCTCAATATATAGATATTGTCACGCCGTTGGGGAAGGAATAACTGGGGGAAAAGTGGGGGCACTATAAAAACTAAATTAATATGGGAGACACAAAACAAATATAATAACAATATTTTATTGATTCGTATCCTTCAAAAGTAATTAATATCGAACGGTTTATAAATTAACTTATCCCTCGCAAATACTAAATACTAAACAACAAGGAAACAAATATCACAATGTTATCGGCGGACGATCGCGGGGGAAAAAAGAAACAATTTTATACAATTTATAGTTATGGGCGCCAGTTATTTTTACAAAAAAAAATAACAAAAGAAATTTTATTACAAATTTTTTTTGGGATGCAAACAATTTATCTTAGAAGACTAGGGGAGAAGGGAATATTAGGGGTAGCTCCGGGTGGGTTCTCCGACGCGATGATCTCTTAATAATTACCACTGGCCAATTTCAGATACGCGAAATAATATTTCTCGGCAAATTCGGAACTTGGACGAGATAGATCGGGTCGCTATACAAAAAAAAACGTAAATACGGGTATCGCGAACAATGACTAGCGAGGACGGTCGAAGGCCGTCGGGAAAATCTCGAATGTAACACGGTGCTTAATACTACACAGCCGTTCCACTTGATACTTAAAATTATAACTATTTCTCCGTGAAAATTCACGGAGATAATTAACGCTCGGGAAAACTCGAAACCGGGAATTATAACGGGGGAGGAAACTCGAATACAAATTTTTGCAAAGGGGGGCCGAATACAAAATGAGAGAAAATCGGTGCCAAATTTCAACAGTGCAAACACTTACGTTCGTTGCGGTCTCCTTGAATTTTCTGATCGTCGTATTCTGGTACTCTATCGTTGCTCCGTCTTTAGAAAACGTTTTCATGTTTTTTCTTTCTCTGCATATTCTTATTCGCATAACTACAAATCTGGTAAGTCGAGCCATCTCCTTCAATTTCTTTTGTACATCACTACGCCCGGTCAGTCTAGAACTCTCGCCTAACTGACCGTCATAAAACGAAAATAAGGGTCTTGACGTCTTCGACGTCGCGTGCTCGATGACTCACAAGACAATAAAACATTTGGCTACCAAATGCCTCGTCGTCGAGCACATATTCTGTTCAAGCCTTTTTTTGTTATATAGACAACATTGTTTTCTGAACGCTCGAAGATACGTGACTTCGTTGTGATTGCTGGACTTACCAGGCGCATCTCCTGAGCTCTCAGAAAAAACTCCTTTTAGGTTTTATTAACTTTTTCCTTAAATTCAACTTTCTCGGGATTGGTCATGACAAATCTCCGCCCTCCGGAGGCAACTCTGGAGTGACCAATCGGTACTCTGCATAAAGTAAATTGTTAAGCGAAAATATCGAAGGGATGGTTCTAAGAGCTCTAGGAAGTCAGTCAACAACTAAACACCGCACACATCAGTCGCTTAAATTCCATACGCGATCTGGTAGACTCACAACTCGTTTGTAATACACAAAATATATCAAGTTTATGTTTACTATCGAGTGAATTATTCAAAACAACCCAAGTTCGTAGGCGATTAATTTCACTTACGAACGTACCTGACGATTAGCGTCAATATCCTAATTGAGAACAGGCCTTACAACCCTGTTCGGTCATTATTTTCGACCGCACCGGTCTCAGGTACGCTACAATCGTGTCGTGTACCGTGGTAATTTTGCCGGGTCGTTGTAATTTCGACTTCGCTTCTATGAGCTCTCCGTCTTCTTCCACTCACACCGCACTCTCTCTCTCTCTCTCTATCTTCCGCACTCACGCTCTACTACTTTCCTCTAAATTCTTTATCACCTGTCACTTCTCTAATTATCGTCTTCACTCTAACACCGCTCGTCGCAAAGTGCCGGCACATGGCGTGCCGGAACTTGCGAATTTTCCTCGGTGTTCTTAAATTTCTCCCGTGCCTCTGATTTGACGAGACACGGGAGATCCTTGATTCATGATTGCCCGCGCAGGTCACGGGTCAATCGATGAAGCGACACTCGGGTCGATATTGCTGGGGACAATATTGGGGGCAGACTCTATCGGGAACTAGGCGTAACGGGAATTTATCGATAGTGTAGGGTAAGGTGTCGGGTAAATAGGACGGGTGGGAAGGCTATCGATGTCGCCGGACGCTGCTGCCATCTCCTTGGTCGTTGCGTCACCGTCGCCGATTGATGGCTCGGGGACAGCTGATGAGATGTGGCGATGACACGTGCCGGTGTTTTATTTGGAGAGTGCGGGCTTAAATATTTTGTGAGTGCAAGCTTAAATATTTGGTGAGTGCGAGTGTTCTTGATGGCGAGGACGACTTCGGGTGATCTATTCGGTGAGTTTTCTTTTAATTGTTGATTTCTTCTTTCCTTTTTCTTTCCTTTGTTATTTTATTTTAGGTTATTGTGGATGCGAGGCCGGCGGTTATCCTGGGGGATGGCTATGACTCTTCTCGGTGGTGATTATCTTCGGTGAGTTTGCGTTTAATTGTTGATTTCTTCTTTCCTTTTTCTTTCCTTTGGTATTGTATTTTAGGTTATTGTGGATGGTGGGTTGTCCGGGTGACGATGACGATGGTTATCCGGGGATGGTGGGGCTCTTCTTTGCGGTGATACTTTTCTTCGGGGCGTCGTGTAAGTGTTTGCGCTCTTTACAAAAATAATATAGGAGGAGGGAATGATAATACTTACGGGTACTTTTATATTTTAGATTTGTGGAACGGCTGCCTTTGGGACGAGCTGCTGCAGCGGGGGAGGGTAAAATTGTGCAACGTCACAACTCCCCCCTGCTTAGACGAGAGTACGTCTTTTAGACGTAATCGAGCTAACCTCTAACCTGGAATACTTAACTTATTATCACAATCATTCATCCATACCCAAAATAAAATCACAGTGATTGTAGCATTGAAATAAAGGCACTTTGGTTATCACAAGTTAATTCTGAAGTTTCTCAATTCCCGGGGTTGGTCTCTTGACTGGTACCGATGACTAGGGTGACGTCTCTCCTTTCTCGTGTGACTCGATGGGATGATTTCAAATTCTTCATATATACTCTCGGCATTCCTTGGTTTCGTTCGTAGGGCTCTCTTTGGTTCCACTTTGGTGCTTAGTGGGGGGAAAGTAGGCTCGGGTAGGCTCGGGTATGCTGGGTTAGATTCGGGTAGATTCGGGTAGATTCGGGTAGACTGGGTTAGATTCGGGTAGGTTCGGGTAGACTGGTTTAGATTCGGGTTGGTTCGGGTAGACTGGTTTAGATCCGCCGGTGTTGGACCCGCGGTTACTTCTTATTGGTGGTGTTGCCTTTTGGGCAACCCTTAACAACAACAAAATGGTCGTGCCAGTTGCCCCAAAAAAAAAACTAAAAATTGGTCGGAGCCATACAAAAAAAAGGAACTAAAAAGAAATGGAACTATGCCAGTGTCAAAAAGAAAAAAAAAAGAAAAATTGGTCGGAGTCATACAAAACGAAACAAAAATGGTCGATGCCATACTCAAAACAAAAACAACAAAAAATGGTCGAGGCTATTACTAAAAAAAACTAAAAATTTGGTCTACGCCATTACTAACAAAGACAGTGGTCAATGCCATTGCTACAAAAAAAAACAACAAAAAAAAATGGTCGATGCCATTACTCCAAAAACGGTGCTCAATGCCATTACTCGAAAACAACAACAACAAAAAAAGATGGTCGATGCCATTACTCCAAAAAAAAACCGGTGGTCAATGCCATTACTCGAAATCCGGGGTCCCGGCCCCATTTTACTGGGGCCGGGGCCGGTTCTCGATCTTACAGGGGCAGTCCCGGACTATGTGGCCCGATGCTCCGCAGGCCCAACATTTGCGGACCACCGGGGTTTGATCAGCCGGGGGCGTGGTCGGGAGGGAGTCGGGGTCTGTTGCAGCAGGAGTGCCGAAGCCAGGGCTAGGGCGAGGACGTTGGGAGGGGTGTTAGTAAGGGATTTAAGGAGTTCGGTGGCGGTGGGGTCGGGTAGTTGGGACTGCTGGATTTGGCTGGGGGCCGTGGGGTTTATGCGGGCGGGGGTTGGTGTGGTGGGGGAGGGGAGAGGAGGATAAGTAGGGGTGATCCGTCGGGAGTTTCCGGGGAGACGCTGAGGGGTTCTTCCCGGGAGATTCTGGGAGGGTGGGGTGTTGAAGGAGGGGGTTGGAGGGTTGACGGGGGTTCCTATTAGCGGAGGGATGGAGGGCTTGGGGGGGTGGTCATTAATGGGGGAATGGAGGACGAGCGGATTACATCTATCCGGCTTCGGGCCGTATATGGCCGCTTCGCGGAGGACTGGGGGGGGGGGGGGGGGGGGGGTAAGGGGTGGCGGTACGGACTCCACCCTCTTGGGGTTGAATGTGGGGACGGGGCCGGTGAGGCGGATGGTGTTGAGGGCGGCAAGGGAATACGAGGGAATGGGGTTGCGGGTGGTTAGGGCGGATTGTCGGGGGACTGGGGTGGCGGGGCGGCTAGGAGGGGATGGAAGTACTTTGAGGGGACCGGGATGAAGGGGGGGGGGGGCTGTTGGTCCTTTTTCGTTGCCTGGATAAAAGCCATCAGCTTTGAAAACCGGCTGGACGGGGTTGGGACGAAAGGGGGGGAAAAGGTAGGTTGGGGTGGCTGCTCTTTTTTCTGGGGAGTGGGGGAAGGGGGAGGTGTAAGGGATGGTGTTGGGGATGGGGTAGGGGAGTGGGACGGGGGGCGTAGGATGTAAATTGAAAACTAGGTGGGCAGGGATCTGGGCCGCGCAGGGTGCCCACGGGTAATCGATACTCGCGGCGCCCTGCCGGTCGGCTGTGGCCTCGTCGTCCACTCATACCTCGAGTGGTTCTTGCTGTCTGTAATAGGTAATAAACATAATTAGCGGGGTGAGAGTGGCTAGTTGACGGTTTCTGGGGGTTATACTCGGTCTCTAGGGTTTTATAATCTTTCAAATCGCTCACGTGCACTCGAGGGTTTTTTCGGGAGTTCGGGTCCTCTAATTCGTAAACAACCGGGGAGGGAATACTCAAAATTTTAAAGGGTCCGATAAATTTGGGGGCTAACTTGGCTGCGAAGTTCTGGGTGCCTGAGGACAGTACTCGATTGCGTCTCAGGACTAACTCTCCAATCTTAAAGCGGGTGTCTTTCCGTCCTTTGTTGTAATATTTCGCCTGTCGTTTGTGTGCTTGCTCTAATTGTGTCTGTACCCAGTCGTGTATCAGTGGCAGTCGTTTTAGTCTGTCTGTTCATACTTGGGGGTCTGTAAGGTGTAACGTCGGGACATCCCCATCAGTTGAGGACAAGGGTCTCTAAGGCGGTCATAATATTGGGTCCTGTCGCTGTTTGGAGGGCTTTGGCTTCAACAAATTTCGTAAATAGGTCCTGAAACACCACGACATACTTATTTTGATTCTTACTGGGGGGGAAAGGACCCATGACGTCAGCGGCTACGACGCACCATGGTCCTTCGCTGGTTCTCTCTCTCATAAGGCCTCCGGGAGCTCCCTGTGAGACCTTATGGAGTTGGCATTCACGGCAACGGGTCACATACTGGGCAACGTCTTGGAAAACACCGGGCCAAAAGAAGTCTTGTATGACCCGGTGGTAGGTTTTATCGATTCCGAGGTGACCAGCTTGGGGATTGTCGTGGGCTTCTCTAAGTGCTTCAGAACGGTACTCTAAGGGCAGGACTAATTTCCAGGCATCTAGGTCGATTAGAGTAGGGTCTATGACGGACTGGGGTTTGTAGTAATATAACTTACCATCTTCGATCTTCCAGTTGGGGTACTTACGGGGAAACTCGCGGACATTCTCTAATTTCTCTTCGTACCAGGTATCTATGGCATCTGCAATGGCTGATAGGGTCTCTATTTGATCTTCGAACATTCGGGATAAGGCGTCGGGCACTACATTTAGGGCTCCTTTTCTATGTTCGATTATCATATTATAGGCTTGCATGGCCAATGCCCATCGGGCCAGTCGGCCGGATGGGTCTCTCAAATTTTTCAGCCATCGGAGGCTGCTGCGGTCCGTGATAACGGTGAAGGCCGTACCTTCTATATACGGTCTCAGCTTCTTCACGGCCCACAGCACCGCTAAACATTCCTTCTCGGTCACGGTATATTTTTGTTCCGCTCGGGGAAGGACACGGCTGGCAAAGAGGATGGGATGTTCTTCATTATTGAGGACTTGGGTGAGGACTGCGCCTACTGCGAGGTCGCTAGCATCAGTATGGATAGTGAAGGGTTGAGTGAAATCTGGCCGAGCTAGAACAGGGGTACGGGTCAGTGCGTCGCGAAGGGATTGGAAAGCTTTCTCTTGGTCAGGGCCCCAGTGCAAGGGAGCATCTTTATGCAATAGGTCGGTCAGGGGTGTTTTATCACGGGATATATCTCCCATGAAACGGGCGTACCATGCTACCATTCCGAAGAATCGGCGAAGTTGCTTGACCTTGGTTGGGGCGGGATAGTCGAGGATAGGGGAAATCTTGTCGGGATCAGTCTTCAGTCCGTCTTTGCCAATTACGTATCCTAAATATTTAACTTCGGGGCAGAAAAATTCACTCTTGTCTATATTTAATTCCAGTCCGGCGTCTCTAAAGGACCTGTCAAAACTCTAGTCAAGTAGTCATAGTGGTCGTCTTCCGTGTCAGTGGCTATAATAACGTTATCTAGGTAGGCAAAAACATGGGGTTCCTATTCGGGGTCTATAAGTCGGTCCATCAGTCGTTGAAAAGTCGCGGGAGCGTTCGTCAGTCCAAAGGGCATGCGTTTAAATTGGAATAATCCTCGACCAGGAACGGCAAAGGCGGTGATAGGGCGGCTTTTCTGTTCGACGGGAATCTGGAAGTACGCTTGGCTCAGGTCAAGCTTGGAAATGTATCGGGCTTGTCTGAATCCGGCTAGAATTCGGTCCATATTGGGGAGGGGGTATGCGTCTTTTTTGGTTACTTTATTTACATCTCGGTGGTCGACGCAAAACCGGTGCTTACCACCGGGTTTCCGGGGACAATAACGGGGTTACTATGCCAAGCGCTTTTGGACCTCTCTATAACTCCTTCTCTCCACATTTTATCTACCTCCTCTTGGGCAATTTTGAGGAGGTGTGGAGAGATCATTCGGGAACGTTGTCGTATGGGAGGGTGGTCTTGTACGTCTATGTCGTGTTCGGTGATGTGTGTCATTCGTAGTTCGGGGGAGGGGTTGGGAATTATGTATGTAGTCAGGACTGTCTCTAATTTACGGCGGGAGGATTCTTCTGGGACTACAAGACCAGCACAGTCTTGTAGGTTAAGGGCGGTCACGGTAGTACGGGTAGTGAGGAACGTCTGGGGGGTACTGTGTTGTGTCTGCCAAGTCTCGTCATGGTAATTTATTATTAGTCCAAATTGTCGCAAAAAGTCCAGTCCAAGTATACAAGGGCAATTAATGGCTGCTACGCGCATTAATACTGGGGCATTCTCTCCACCAAGCTCAAACTGTAGATGGAGGGCTCCATCTACGTTCGTCACGTGGCCATTGGCGACTTTCACGCCTTCCTCGATGGTCCGGTGTCCTTTGGAGAACCGGAGGGAGGGGTTGGGGGGTTTGGGGGTGATATGGGCATTGGGGGGAGGGTAGGGTGCGTCATGGGGGAGGGGTGTTGTCGGTTGAGACGCGATGGACTCAGCGCAGTTTATGTGCGGGAGGGTTGGGTCTAGTAGGGGATGGTGGTGGGGAGGATCCGTCAGTTCGCCATCAAACGCGAACGAAAGAGGAACCGCGGGATCGTCCTCGAGAGGGCTCCACGCTACAGGGAGGGACGGATATAACCGTCGTAACTCGTGGCGGATTAGCCGGTCTCTCAGTTCTTCGTCCGTGCCGAGAGAACTGATTTTGGAGACCAGGCATAATCGAATAATGGCCCGCACATTTCGGATTCCTAGAATTCGGGCTCGGATCTCCGAAATGTTTTCCTCTCTATTGAAGGGGTTGGGGGATGTTTGGGGTGAACTTTGGGAAATGTGGACTATGGGGGATGTAACGGTCGTGGTGGTCACCGTCACTGCGGTCTGAGGAAGCGTCAGTCCGAGGGGGTCCATAGTGGTAGTCGGTGTACGCGATGAAATTCCAGATAGGGGGGGTCACAGTCGTACACAATATTCGCTCAAAATTACAAACACAAAAAAAAATATCAAATAGTGGTTCACAATATGCGGCGAGATAGGAGCGGCGGTATATACCCTAGGCGTGGAACGGTGTGCAATCGCTAACTTATTTTCAATATTATAAAAAAAAACACAATACAAATTTGTCGAAATTGGGATGCCAGTGACGGGCACTATTAAACGGGGGGGGGGGGGGGGGGAGCAGCAATACGAAGGCTTGGCGCGACTAAATAACAGCCAAGAATATTCTCAAAACAAAATTATTCTAAAAAAAAATATTCTCAAAAGCGTATAAAAAAAGTATTCTCCAAAATTCTATCCTCAAAACGTTATGTCACAAACTATTTCCACGAAATGAAAATTCGTCAACAAAAAAACTATCTAGAAAAAAACATTATTCTCCAAAAAAAAATAATTTTCAAAAAAAATTTTATTCTCAAAAAAAATATAATATATATATAAAAAAAGGTATGGCATAAAAAAAAGAATTTTATTCTCAAAAACATTGTTTTATTATTTATTAATTTATTTATTGAAATTATGATTATTATTGTGTTATTAGCCTCAAAAGGCTTTCTCAAATTATTGTAAAAAAACTATTGTCAAAAAAAAATTGTAGTCTCAAAAAAATGATTCTCAAAAATGATTCTCAAAAAAGTGTATAGAAAATTATTTTATTCTCCAAAAAAGCTATTCTCAGAAAAAAATGTTATTTAAAAACAGTTATTCTCACAAAAAAAATGTTTATAAAAAAAAAATTTTATTCTCAAAAATTATTCTCAAAAAAAAAATATTGCAAAAAAAAAGATTTATTCCCAAAAAAAAAAGAAATTATTCTCAAAAAAAAAGTAAAAAAAAAGAATTTTATTATTTATTACTTTATTTATTTATTTATTTAATTTGTTATTATTCTCCAAGGTATTCTCCAAAAAAGTATTCTCAAAAAAATTGTATGAAGAAAAAAAAATATTCTCAAAAAAAAATAGTTATTTATTGATTGTTGCTGCCTCTGCTCTCCGTTTGCGCTAATTATGGGGGGGTTAACTTTTTCGGGCCCCACGTTGGGCGCTAAATTTGTCACGCCGTTGGGGAAGGAATAACTGGGGGAAAAGTGGGGGACTAAAAAAATTTAATTAATATGGGAGACACGAATTCGCAAAAATAACATTGATTTTATTTATCTATTCTACCAAAGAAAGATTATTAGTTAATACAATTACCTATCACAAAAAAAAAATTTAATACTGATGTTCGGCGGACGATCTCGGGGGCGATCTTAATAATAAACACTCTATATAATTAAAATTGACGGAGATGGGCGCCAGTTATTTTTATACAAAAAAAAATAACAAAAAGAAATTTGATTACAAATTTTTGGGGGTGCAAACAATCTATATTAGGAGACTAGGGGAGAAGGGACTATTAGGGGTAGCTCAGGGGGAGGGTTCTCCGACGCGATGGCCTCTTAATAATTACCATTGGCCAATTTCCGATATATGAACTAATATTTCGCCAAGTGCGAAAATTAGACGAGATACTACGGGACGCTATATAAAAGAAACGTAAACACGGCACCGCAACAATGCGTAACGAGGACGGTCGAAGGCCGTCTGGGGATCTCGTACTCTAGCGTTGGAAATTTTCTTAAATCTACACAACCGTTCCACGGGTTAATTAAAATTGTAACTATTTCTCCGTGAAAAGTCACGGAGATAATTAATGGTTAGGGAGACTCTAAACCGGGAACAAGAATGGGGGAGGAAACTCGAATACACTTTTCTCGCAAAAGGGACCGGAATACAAAAATGAAAAAGATTTGTGCCAGAACTTCAAGTGGTGCAAACACTTACTCTCTATCCTCGCGTACTCTCTCCCTCTCGTTCCTTGTGGCGTGCCGGGGCGTCGTGGTAATTTTCAATGTTCGTCCTCGTATCCTCCCCTGTTCAATTTTCTCGATTCTCTTTCTCTTTTTTTTTTTTTTTTTTTCACTCACTCCGATCGCACCACTCTCACACACTCTCTCTATTCAATTTTCCTCTAACGCTCAAAACTCTATTATAATGGTTTCCAAATTTCGCTTTCTGCTTACTCGTCTACCATCGTCGATAGCTCGTCGCAAAGTGTCCGGCACATGGCGTGCCGGAACTTGCGAATTTTCCTCGGTGTTCTTAAATTTCTCCCGTGCCTCTGATTTGACGAGACACGGGAGATCCTTGATTCATGATTGGCCGCGCGGGTCACGGGTTAATCGATGAAGCGACACTCGGGTCGATATTGCTGGGGACAATTTTGGGGGCAGACTCTATCGGGAACTAGGCGTAACGGGAATTTATCGATAGTGTAGGGTAAGGTGTCGGGTAAGTAGGACGGGTGGGAAGGCTATCGATGTCGCCGGACGCTGCTGCCATCTCCTTGGTCGTTGCGTCACCGTCGCCGATTGATGGCTCGGGGACAGCTGATGAGATGTGGCGATGACACGTGCCGCTGTTTTATTTGGAGAGTGCGGGCTTAGATTTTGTTGTAACAACATTGATGTGGCGGTCTCGTGACGGTGTGAGTGCGGGGGTGGACGGCGGTGGAGGTTCTTCCTTTTCTTTATCACGGTGAGTCCTCTTCTAATTGATATATCTTTTTATTCGTTTATTCTTGATGTTTATTGTTATTTTGCAGTTATGGTGCGGCGATGGGGTTATCCTGAGGACGCTGTGGCTCTCCTCAGTGGTGATTATCTTCGGGGCGTCGTGTAAGTGTTTGCATTATTTACTAAAATAATATAAGAAAAGGACATACTTACTCTTAGACTTATGTTTTAGGTTGGTGGAACGGCTGCCTTTGGGACGGGCTGGTGCAGCGGGGGAGGGTAAAATTGTGCAACGTCACAATATATATATATATATATATATATAAATTATATTGAAACTGTAACCACCGTTTCAATATATATATATATATATATATATATATATATATATATATATATATATATTGAAACGGTGGTTACAGTTTCAATATAATTTTTATTGAGTTCGAGACTCGCAAAGAAATTAACGTGTGTAAAACCTTTGGGTCAGTGTACAACATAGTTTTATTTCATTCGCTGTTTTACAGATTTGTGCTTTATCGGCCGATCACGGGTCGATACTTCTGATCGCTCGTCTTTTCTTATCTTTCCTTAACGCTCGGATATTGGTCAATCTTAACTGACTAGATCATTAGTTCGCGCGTATGATTGATTGGCGCGTGGCGCTTCGCACCGCGGCCACCTTCGGTCGATCGACATCGAGCGGAAATCAATATGGCCGTGTGCCGTTGTGACGTGCGGCTGTGTCGGTCAGTTTTATGTTTCCCGTGTCGTTGTTTGTGTGGTTTTTGTGCCGTGAATCTTCGTACTTCTTCTCCCGGGATCCTATTTTCTTAGGTGAGCATTTTACTTTTTTAATTCGTCTCTGCATTTCTCTCTTCTGTCTCCTTTATAGGTCTCCACGAGGTAACGTAACGGTTATCGTTCATTGTTTTCGTAGTGTGCGTGTGTCTGTGGCTTTTATGTAGTTGTGTGATGTGCCAATTCTTTGTATTAATGTGTCGGATGTCCCCTGGCAGGTTTGTCCCGAGGGTGTTGGAGTTCTTCCCGGCGTGGTTGTGCCGGACATGCGATCATCTGCTGGAGTTTTTCGCTGCCGATGGATGCAGGATCTTCCTCTGTTGTCTCACCGCGAGCCTCCCGATGCCAGATAATACGACAGTCTCCGCCTCGTCGTGGCGATACTCTTCTCGAATTGCAGGTGACGAGTTTTGACTACTCCTTTTTACTCGTTTTCCTGGGTTTAACGTCTCTTTTACTCTAACGTTGCCTCCAGGGTCCTCCTACTCCCTTATCTATGCCCTTCCTACCTTCCAATCGTGAGAACGAAACGGTAAGTGTCACGGATAATCTGTCGTGAGTGTCCCTGTATAATCGAGTGATTTACTGAGAGCTCGCTTTTTCTGTCTCACTTTAACTCCAGGGCACTCCTACTCCCGTATCTATGCCCTTCCTACCTTTCAATCGTGAGATCGAAACGGTAAATGTCACTTGATAATATTTCGTGAGTGTCCCTGTAGAGTTCTTCGACTCGAGAGTGCTTATCCATGTCATCCGCGTTCCTGTTTATATCGTCTATCTCGAGCTCTGGTGTTTTTGAGAATGTTCCCCCTCTATCGGCATCTTGAATTACTATTCTGATTCTGTCTTACTCTTTCCCAGGGCGCCGTTTTCAAAGATGGAGGCTGCCGACTCCGCTTCAATATATATATATATATATATATATATATATATATGTAAGGTTATATCGGCGAGGTGTAGGTTCACTCAGGGAATAAAGGTGCACTATTTCGGTGTTTCTTCAAAACCTGAAGAATAAGTATATGTATTGAATATATTACAAGTAACAAATGTTGTTTATAATTAAGCGACTGCAGTTTAACGCGCGGTTGAGTTCCCACCTGAAGAAGCCGAAGAAAGGTCGTTTATTCCCTCTCCGTCTCAGGGTTTCAGAGACCCGTGAATAATTACACTTCCTAATGGCGACAATATTTATTGTCGTCTTGGTTCTAGCACTTGATCGTGACTCAGCAACTCTTCTCATCGAGTTTCGAGCTCTTGCTCCGGGAACACCTTCACACCGTCTTCTTTCCCTTTCCTTACGGCGTGCTCTGAACCCAGCTGTATCTACGGCTAGCGCGTGTTCTTAAGGAGTGGGGTGTACAGCACCTCACTTCACATCCCCCCCCCCCACAATGAGATCAGGGATCGGTCAAGGGGGCAGAATTTGCATCATCTGATATACTAACTGGAATCATCCTGGATATGTGATAACGCTGTCTTTTTGATTAATATTTGATTCCGCTGTCTTTTTCCCGGTGTCTACTTCGTATATTGTGTTTGAAATTTTCTTTATTATTTTATGAGGTCCCTTTCGTATCTTGTTTAGTTTTCCTCTGTTCAATTTGTTCCCGACGCCCACAAACACAAGATCACCCACTTCAAAATTATAGTGTTTTCTATTTTTATTAATCCTCTTGAAATTCCTATCTCGTGATCTTTGTGACTTTCGAAACGCTATTTCTCGATCAGCTTGTAAATTTTGTGTCTCTCGAAGTTCGCGTGGTATCAGGTTCGATTCTTTACCTAAGAACAGGTATGCTGGTGAAAACCCTGTTGAGGAGTGAGCGGTATTGTTATATTCCTCCACCGCCTCCTCCGTCAGTATTGCCCACGATCTGTTCGGTTCTGAGTTCTTTTTACAACGGATGCGATTAACTAAGGTTTGATTAAGCCTTTCATTTAGTCCGTTGAAAAATGGGCAATCTACTGCTGTAAAAGTTAATTTTGTATTTAATTTTCGGAGAGACCTTTTAAATTCTTCTGAATTTATTCCGCTGTATTGGTCCGCTAAGACTGTACCAATTTCCCCAAAACTCGTAGCTTTGCTTATCAGTTGTGTGAAATCTTTCGGTTTTTGGGTTGTGGATGTTATAATGAAAGCGAAACGTGTAAAGTGGTCGACTAAGAGGTGGAGATATTTTTTTGTAGAATTGTTTCCACCGAATCCTCCGATTGTATCTATGGCTACAATTTCCAGGGGTTGTTTTGCTGGGCCTAATTGGGAGAAAAGTCCCAATCTTTTTCCTTTTCTCGTTTTGTTTTCTATGCAGGTTTTACATTCCGAGATTAGATTTTGAATCATCCGACCGAGTTTTTTTATGTAATAATATTTTCCTATCATGTTCCAAATTTGATTTTTATTTATGTGACCGTACTTCAAATGGCATACTCTTATCAGTCTTTTTGCTAGTGTAGGAGAGATTAATATTTTATTTCTGTTTTTTATTTTTATCATTTTTACTCCTGACTGTAGTATCACTTCATATTCGTTAAAATTTGTTTTTATATTATTCTGATAGTTTTGTAATTCCTCTATAGTTATGAGGTTCATAGTTTTTATTTCTTTTGCATTTTCACTATTTGCTTCTAGGACCGGGTTTCGAGATAAACAATCAGCTTCTTGGTTTTGTGATCCCGGGACATATTTAATGTCGAAATCAAATTGCGATAAATAAAGAGTTAAGTCCCCAAGTTCTTCATCCGTTCTGGTCTTTATATTTAGGTTTTCCAAAGGTTTATGATCGGTGAAGACTGTAAACTTCTTACCAACCAGCCAATGTTGCCAGTAGCGAATGGCTTCTTTAATTGCCAAACTTTCCAAGTAAATCGCTTTTTTTTTCTTTTGTGCAGTGTTTAATTTTTTTGAAAAATAAGCCACCGGTTTCAAATCTCCGTTGTGTTGTTTTTGTTTCAAAATAGCCCCTACACCTTCAAGGCTCGCATCTGTTTGCACAATGGTCTCTAATCTCGGATTGTATATCGCAAGAATTGGTTCTGAGCAAAGATAATTTTTTATTTTCTGGAAAGCTTGTTCACAGCCAGCGGACCATTCGAATTCTACTCCTTTCCGTAGTAATGCATGTAGCGGGTCCAGGAGGCGAGTAGAATTCGGTATATATTTATGATAAAAATTAGCCTTTCCCAAAAATTGTCTGATATTTTTTTTGTTCTGCGGAACTGGGAAATCACGTATTGCAATTAAGTTGTCCCGCAGGGGTCTTATTGAATTCTATTCTAGGATGTGTCCTAAGTATTTGATCGACTTCTGTGCGAAGTGACATTTTTCAATTTTGAAACGAAATCCCTCGTCCGAGACCGCGACCAGGACTGATTCCAGATGTTGTATGTGTTCTTTTAGGGATCTTGAGAATATGATAATGTCATCAATATAAACTGAGCAAAAGTGATACAAATTCTTTTTGAAAAGTATGTTCGAGAGTATTCTTTGGAATATTGCCGGGGATGTCTTTAAGCCAAACGGAAGACATTTCCATTGGTAATGCCCGTTTTGTGTTACGAATGCCGTTTTATATCGATCCTTCTCATGAAGGGGTATAGACCAGAATGCAGAATTGATGTCCAGAGTAGAAAACCACGAACAGTCGGAGGTTTTAGCCACAATATCTTCGATGAGGGGAAACGGTTGTGGCTCAGGAATTACGATTTTGTTTAGCTCCCTAAAGTCTATACATAACCTTGATTTTTTTCCCTCCTCTCGTTTATAAGCTAATGTTATTGGCGCTGCAAAAGGTGAACTGGACGTTTCAATAAGGTCTGTTTCCAAAAGGTTTTTAATTTGGTCATCAATCTCATTCTGGTCTGGAACTGAGCATCGATACGGTCTTTTTGCAACATAGCGTTTCTCCGTTAGTCTAACATGGGCTTCGTAACCCTTGACCGACCCCACATCGTACTTATTTTTAGCGAAAATATTTCTATTCCTAGATAATATGTTATGTAACCTATTATTAATATACCCATCCTCATGATATTGCTATTCCAATAGATTTATAATTTCGTTTTTGGTTTTGTTTTCACGTTGTTCTTCTGAAAATTTTTGGCCAATATGTAATTTTTCGTTTTGTCGTAATCCAAATTTCGATATTACATCTAACCCAATAAGTAGGTCGTACTTGAAATTTATATTTTTTGTAACAAAAGCGTTAATTTTTTTTTCCACCTCAAAACTTTTCAGAGTAATTTCAGTTGTTCCATCGACCTGAGTGATTCCGTTAATTGTGCGAAAAGTGCTCCTGGAAGATTTTCCATTCCGTCTAATTTGTTTTAGGAATTTATAACTCATCATTGAAATATTCGCGCCTGAATCGTATATGGCGTTAGTCTTCCAATTGTTATCCACCAGCACCCCAACCTCAATCAACGGAATCATTTCTCGTTTTTTGGAGCCTCCTGAGCTAAATCGATTTTGTTATTTAGTTCTAGTTCGATCTGGTTTATGTTTCTGTTTCTATCCTGATTCTCAGGGTTTCTATACCAGCAAACGGATTCTGAATGATATCTATTAGAGCCAAACTTTTGACAGTGAGAGCAAGGCAACCGACGAGTCGGAGATCGGTATTTTGAAAAAGAAGCCGTAGGCGAAAATCCAGAAGTTGATCTTTCTAATTTTGAGGTGTTAAACTTCCTCTCTATTTTTGGACTTTTTTGTTTCCGAGTTATTCCTACTGTTTCATGATTTTTAACCGATTCTAATAATTTTCTAATTGAATTTGTCATTTCTCGATCTAATTTTTCTCTCACATGTTTCGGGAAGTTGCAAACAATCAAGTCTACTCGCTGTCTTTCGGCAAAATCTGGGTCTGTTTCTAGGAGTAATTTGTTTTTTTTTATTACGAAATCTGTTAGTGTTCCTGATAGATATTGATAATTAAACGCGTATGCGACGTGCTCCCAACCACGTTTAGTAAATGCGGCAAGAAACTCATCTCGCCAAAAGTCCCATCTATCTTCTACCGAATTATTTATCAATAAGCTTGAGTACCAATCCGCAGCTGTATCATCTAGAAATAAACGTAAGGCTTCTGCTCTGCGTTCCACGGGTAATTTAAATCTCTCACATTCTGTTTCAAATGTAGTTATCCATAGAGATGCGTTTTGATTAATGTTATTATAACGCGCGATTATAAAGAGTCTTGTAATCTTATCTAGAATATCGCGCGCTTCCGGGGCCGCCTCTTTTTGTGTTTGATAACCGGTTGGTTCTACAATTTCCTCTTCGAGCATTATGCCTTTAAAGATCGGATTTAAATCCGCATCGAAATATAATTCTGAGAGTTCTGGTTCTCGTGATATTGTGATATTTCGGAAAGCTCCTCGTTTTGTGAGTGCCTTTACCGCTGCTTTCATCGCCGGTAGTTCCATCACCTCTTTATGATGAATTATTGGCTGATGGTTCTCCGGAAAAATGAATGTCCGGTTTTGTTCGACCAGAGTTACTGTTCGAATCACTACAGCCCCGGTTTTTGGGTCCGGGCCAGCTGTCATCGTGATATAGAATCGGAGTTTCAGATCCATCCTAACCTCTTCGGCTTGTAAGGTTATATCGGCGAGGTGTAGGTTCACTCAGAGAATAAAGGTGCACTATTTCGGTGTTTCTTCAAAACCTGAAGAATAAGTATATGTATTGGATATATTACAAGTAACAAATGTTGTTTATAATTAAGCGACTGCAGTTTAACGCGCGGTTGAGTTCCCACCTGAAGAAGCCGAAGAAAGGTCGTTTATTCCCTCTCCGTCTCAGGGTTTCAGAGACCCGTGAATAATTACACTTCCTAATGGCGACAATATTTATTGTCGTCTTGGTTCTAGCACTTGATCGTGACTCAGCAACTCTTCTCATCGAGTTTCGAGCTCTTGCTCCGGGAACACCTTCACACCGTCTTCTTTCCCTTTCCTTACGGCGTGCTCTGAACCCAGCTGTATCTACGGCTAGCGCGTGTTCTTAAGGAGTGGGGTGTACAGCACCTCACTTCACATATATATATATATATATATTGTGACGAGGCGGTATATCCCTCGCAATCGTGTGAGCTAGGAATATTCGCGAGAATATTAGAAAAGGACCGCAACAGCAGAGTCGCGTCGTCTCGCACCCGTGGTTTGCAAAAGTGTACGCTGGAACTTGCGCTGCCGAGACCTCTCGTGAGTTTCAGAGACCCAAGGCCACGGGATGTCAACATTGTCGGCCGTTCGCGTGAGACGACGTCGGCGGACGAGAGAGAGAGAGGGATGGCTGGGCCGGCGATCGAGGATCGATTGCCGCGAAGACCGTCTTCCCCTCTTCCCCCCAGATAGGGCCACGAGGGAGCCGGCGAGCGAGCGTAACGAGAGGATAGTTTAGTACGGTTTCGACTGGGAGATAAGGCGGTCAGAGTTAGTAGAGAGCGGAAAGTACAAAGTAGAGAAAAACGATTAGTAGAGTGTAAGCGGGTGTGTGAAGAGAGCAAAGGGAGTGAGAGAGAGAGAGTGTGTGGGTGACGGACGACGTGCGGAGGATATACGAGAGAACGAGTGAGACGAGGAAGCCGGAAGGACCGCTGCGCGACGAGGCTTGCACCCCGGAAGTCGGCGATAAAAAGGTAGGCCCGCCATACATTTCCTCGTGTCTATACGATATTGCGCACCGTCGGCGCGCGGTGGCTGAGCTCGTGTTTGTCTCTCGTAGTCGCCCGCTCACGAACCTAGCACTTCCCCCCGGCGTCTCCGGGGGACGGCGCTCCGCCTCCCCGCGCACGGATCGATTGGCGAACCATTATTAATAGTTAAACTAGTAACAAAATTGTTATACCGCGGTGCTTGGTGCACGAGATTGTCACGACGTGAACACGATATTAAAATAAAGTAAGCCTGTTAACTTGAGACACGTGTGCTCGACGGGAAACCGGTATTATTTAACTGTCACCGGTAATCGCTCGATGCTCGTCCCCCGACCCTACGAATCCCCTGAGATCGACGGAATAGAGATAAGTGAACGTTGACGGAGAAAGTCCCTTGGTGCTACGGGGATTGTACAAGCACCTGGCGCCCAATAAAAATTGGAACACGAAACCGACGGTAAGGATCAACGATTGGGGGCGTCGTAATAAAATTTGGACTGGCAGCTCTCTTCGGCGTTGGCGAAATTTCGCCGAAAAGAGCTCGTCACAATTTTCTGGCGCCCAACGTGGGGCAGTGGCGAGATAAATTTCGCACGGAGTACACGTGCACTCGAGCGGCTGTGCTGAGCGCCGCGAGAGAGATTCGGTGCGAACGACGACGTACGAGCTAGAGCGTCGCGCGCGCGGTAAACACGACGCTCGCTCGCACGATCGAAGGAAAAATTGTTGTGCGAATAATATTTCGAGTAGACACGCTGTGCGGACCCCTGCGAGAAGTGGTCGGAGCGGTGTACGAAATATTATTTCGAATGTGAGAGGACATTGCGCGAAAATTATATTCGTGAGTTATCGGGTACAGTGCGAGCCCGGTAAAGTGGGGGCACCCGACCCGACCAAAAATAATTATCTTGGAATCGGGAAAATAATAAGTGCCGGTAATAAATATTTTTGAGGACTCCGAAAAATAATTAACGCGGTGAATAAACATTTGTGAAACCCGCGAAAAATAATCCGCGTGGCGAATAAAAGACTTTCGCGGTGGACAATAAATTCGAGAAAAAAAGATTTGACAGCCGCGAAAATTAACCCAAGCGGGATAAATCCTTCGCGCGGAAAATTCGAGAACTCCACATCGGAAAAATAATCCGCGTGGCGAATAAAATATTTTTGCGGTGAACAATAAATTCGAGAAAACGAGAGTTGACAGCCGCGAAAATTAACCCGAGCGTGGTAAATCTTTCGCGCGGTAAAGTCGAAAATTTGCAAATCGGAAAATTAAGCCGCGCGGTGAGGAAAACAATTGTGAGATCGGAAAATTAAAATCTCGGGGAAAAAGTGGACAGTCGCGAAGACTAACCCGAGCGTGATAAATCTGTCGCGCGGAAAATCTGAGAACTTCGAATCAGACGATTAATTCGCGTGGCGAGTGGAAATTTTGGAACTTGAAGAGAACGGTAGTTTGCGCGAATCGATCGACAATTAATTGAGGCAATGGCTGAAAGTCCGGTGTGTGACGATTGTCTTACGGATGCGGGAGGGGACCTGGACAGTCCGGCCGCGAATGTCGAAGGTGACCTGTCGCGAGTGAATACGCGGGAGCGCGGCCCACGCGCGCCGGATTCACTGCAATGGATAGACTGCCCGCCGGATACCGATGTTCGACACTTGTTGCGCGCGATGGGCGCGAGTGTCGAAGGGACCGGCGAAGTGATACGCGACCGACTCCGAAGGTGCAAACTCCGAGAAAAGGGGTACACCAGCATTACCTGGGGAGCGGAGGACCGGATTCCCGAGGCGGGTCTCGAGAAGGAACTGACCCAAATCGACAGCTTCGATGTAAAGAAGGTTCGGGAGATCCTCCGAGCACTGTTCATCGACCCGACCGGGGTATCGGCCGTGACTCGCAACCGATTGCGAGAGTGGGTGGCGAGCGCGTCCCGAGCCACGAGCCCGGACGGCGGCTCGAGGCAAGCGAGCCCGGCGGATGGAGCGCGAAGTGCCAAGCCGGGGATCAAACGACCGACCCGCGGAGGGCGGGACAGCCTCGGGAAGAAGTCGGTTGCCCCGAGCGTCGCGGATCGGCAGATGGTGGCCGACCTGTGGACATCGGACCGAGTAACGCACCGGTCTCGTCAACCGAGCAAGGCCCCGAGAAGAGTCCGGGAGGACATGCTAGGGGGGATGCGCGCGGGTGACGAGAGACGGGCGGCGTCAGGACCAAGTAAAAGGCCGGTACGGAAGTACCGTGAGGTCGGTGTGCAGACCGACAGTGACCACAGCGAAGCCAGTCTACCGCCTTGGACTGAGGTGGCGAGGAGAGGAGGCAAGGGAACCTCCACACCGCCGAACAGAAGTTCGAGACATCGGGAAGCAGACTCGACCAAGTCGTCGTCGTCCTCGCTGAAGTCAGCGGTTGCACCGAGTCGCCGATCGTCCGGCGGGCATAGGGGCGAACGCTCGCCTAGGGGTAGCGACGCTCGCCGGAGCCATCGGGGCTCGGACAGCGCGGGACATCGCAGAGGACCGCGGCCACGCAGGCACCCTCGGGATATCGGGGAGGTAGCGCGAAAGTGGCAACTGCGGTTTACGGGAGAGGACGAATTCGGTTGCGAGGAGTTTATCGAGCAGCTGTACGAAAAGATCGCTGCGTCGGATCTTCGGTACAGTGAGAGACTCCAAGCGCTACCGGAAGTGTTGAAAGGCCGTGCCGTGCGGTGGTACCGGTCCAATCGCCACGACTGGGAAGAATGGAGGGACTTCCTACATGACTTCCGCGCGTGGTTTGGGACCGATGTCGACCAACAAGGCCTGAAAGATGACATTCGCGCGAGGACTCAGGGTCCCGACGAATCAGCCAAGGACTATCTGATTTGTATCCAGGGCTTGTACAATCGGCTCCGGAGAAAGAAGACCCTGAAGAGCCAGCTGGATCGAGTGTACGCCGGCCTGAGGCCCGAGTACTGGGATCGGGTGGAGAGGGGCGACGTGCGCACGTACGCACAGCTCGTCGAACGCGCCTCGCAGATCGAACGCCGGTGGGCCCGGGCGAAGACACGCCGACCACCTCCACCCAAGGGCGAAAGCCATGTGAAAGAGTTCGCTTGGGTCGCCAAGGGTAGTGTGGGGTCGGTGGCGAAAGAGCCGAGGAGGCCACCGAGCCAGCGATATCGCGCCTACGAGATCGACGCGGTGACGACCCACACGACCGATACCGCAAGCGCTGAGGAAGGGGCTGCGCCGACTCGGCGCCGAAGAGAAAGGCGCAGGACCAACGGCGCACCAGCCTCGGTGGCTGGAGCCACGACGCCGCGAACGTCGTATGCCGACGTTGCAGCGAAACCTCCGGTGGGCTCCGGGAGACTCCCCCAGACGCAACCGCAGTCTGGTGGGGGGGACGCCCAAGGCAGTAGGTCGCACCCGGAAAATCGCGACTCGGGAATGGGCGCCTCACGGGGATCGGGGAGTGCACCGAGAAGAACTCCCCTCTTTTGTTTTAACTGCGGCGGACCGGGCCATTTCAGCAGAGACTGCCGCGAGCAAAAGGTGCCACTGTGCCTAGGCTGCGGCAGAAGAGACGTCACGACAGAGGACTGTGGCTGCGCCTTTTCAAAAAACGTGAGCCGAGCCTGGCAACCGCGGGACAGCCAGCGCTCCGCGTAGGAAACCCGCCGAACGGAGATGAACAGTTAGGACTAACTCCTCCTCCCCGTTGCCCCCCTCCCAATTCCTTGAGCATCGGTCGGATAGAGCACTTGAGTACCAAGTTAGGGAAGAATGTAAAGACAGGTACGTCGGGCTCTCCGAACGCAAATGACTCGGCGAACGTAGAAGAAATCGACACAGGTAAGTCACCCTATGGTCCGATTGGCATTTGGACACTCGATGACTCGGAGGAGTCAGACGAAGAAATACCTGACTCGCGCGCGGAGGGCGAGGCCATCGAGGCCGATCGCACCAGGAACGCGGAGCAGGTCAATGGCGTCTGTGAAAACGCGCCGCGCGAACAAGACGGAGTCGTAGAAACGCACTGTAGGGTTCCCTCGGGTTTCCCTCCTCCCCCCAAGGAGTGGAGGCGCGAACCGGGGCGGCAGAGGGTATTCGTATCGCTGGAGATCGGTGGGAAGTGTCTCGAGGCGTTAATCGATTGCGGCGCGACGACCTCAGTGTTTGGCCGTATGGGTAGTCACGTGGTGAATGAATTAGGGTTACCGTATAGACGATACGCGACAACGAGACTGGACTACGTGACTATGGCCAACGGCACGGCAGAAAAAATCGTTGGGGAAGCTTTATTCCCAATCTCGTTGGACGGGGTACAGAAGTGGTTCCCCGCGATAATCGTGCGTAATCTAAGATCCCATTGCTTGTTGGGCATGGATTTCATGCACGCGTTCGGGGTTAATGTGTGCGCCGGACGCGGAGTCTGGTCGTTAGACGAAGTCGGGGTAGAACATCCGATAGTAAGACCGAACGAGGAGATTGCCGCGATAGGCCTGTGTTGCGGGCTTCAGGAGCCCGTACACGGCGAGAAAGCGCTATTAGACGAGATGCTCTCGAGGATAATCCCCACGATGCCGAAAGACTTTAATATTGCTGTGTCGCTCACGCAGCACGCGATAGAAGTTACCACCGAGCGGGCCGTGAAGCAGCGGATGTATCGACGATCGCCAGTGGTAGTGGACGCATTGCATGCCGAGGTAGACAGGATGTTGACCGGTAACATCGTCGAACCGTCGCAAAGCGAATGGGCCAGCCCACCGGTAATGGTCGCGAAACCGAACGGTACGTGGAGGTTCTGCGTGGACTACCGGGAGTTGAACAAAGTAACGCGGAAGGACGCGTACCCGCTCCCGCGAATAGACACGATATTGAGTAAACTCCAGGAAGCCGTGTACATCACGACGTTAGACATGAGTGCGGCGTACCACCAGATCATGATGGCGGAAACTAGTAAGCACTTCACCGCGTTCATCGTAGAAGGGAAGGGTTTATTTCAATTCGGTAGGATGCCCTACGGGCTATGCAACGCGCCGGCCACGTTTCAAAGGCTGATGGATAGGCTGATAGGTCCCGAACTCGAGCCTCATGTGTTTGCTTACCTGGACGATATTATCATCGTGAACCGGACGTTTAAGAAACACCTCGAGTGGATCGAAAAAATACTCGGGATAATTCGGGAGGCCGGCCTAATATTAAATTACGAGAAAAGCGAATTTTGTAGAAACGAGGTACGATACCTCGGGTTTTTGGTCAACAGCGACGGGCTGCGCCCAGATCCCGAGAAAGTGCGGCCAATACTCGACTACCCGCGACCACGAAACGCGACCGAGTTGCGGAGGTTCAATGGGATGGTAAACTGGTACCACCGCCATTTGAAAAATATTTCGCGGGTCGCCGGACCGTTGAACCGACTGACCAGTAAGACTGTGACTTGGGACTGGACAGACGTTGAAGAGGCCGCGTTCCGAGCCGTCAAGGACGAGATTACGCATGCTGCGATACTGACCTACCCAAATTATAAAATGCCGTTCATCGTGTACACGGACGCGAGCGATCGGGGGATCGGAGCTGTGCTAACACAGAAGGATGGTGAGACGGAACGACTAATCGAATGTGCGAGTCGCGCGATGCTAGGGCCGGAAACGCGATACACCGTGACAGAGAAGGAGTGCCTCGCAGTAATTTGGGCGGTACGAAAGTTTAGGCCCTACTTAGAGGGGTACGAGTTCACCGTGGTAACCGATCACAGCAGTCTGAGATGGTTGTACAATCTCGCAGACCCGATTGGTAGGCTCGCGCGTTGGTCATTTGAACTGTCGGGATACCGGATGAAAGTAGAGTATAGGAAAGGTACCGAGAACGAGGCGGCCGATGCCCTCTCGCGGATGTTCGGAGACGCCGAGGCGACTGATGATGCTCAAATCGATTCGTTAGGCGAATGCGTCGAACTCGATTGGTATCAGGAGAGGTTGAATGCTATCCGGCGGAACCCTCGCGAGTTTCCGGATTGGCAAGTGGATGGCCGTGCCATGTACTTCTATCGTCCGAATGAGGTCAAATGCGCAATAGGGGACGACGTAGACGCGTGGAAAATGGTAGTACCGTCGGAGGACCACGAGAAAATGCTGCGGCAAGCGCACGATACGGAGCAATCCGGTCATCCGGGGGTGGACCGTACGTATCGTAGGTTAGCCAACGACTATTACTGGCCAGGGATGTACCGGGACGTAAAGCGGTACGTAGGGGAGTGCGTCACTTGTGCGCTACACAAGTCGAACCAAGCGAGGCCGATGGGGATAATGGGACCACGGGTCGTTGCACAACCGTGGGATACGGTAGCCTCCGATGTGATGGGACCGTATCCGCGATCTAAGGCGGGGAACCGATATCTGATTGTATTCGAAGATATGTTCACCCGTTGGATCGAGTGCGTGCCGACGTCGGCGGCCACGGGTAAAACCATTATGGAGGCGTTCCGCGCGAGGATACTCTGCCGTTGGGGAACCCCGCGTAGACTGTTAACGGACAACGGGACTGAGTACGTAAACCAGACGGTACGGAAACTGACTGACGAGTACGGTATCGAGCGCGTAACGACGCCGCCGTACCACGCTCAGGCGAATCCCGTAGAGAGGGTGAATAGGAATCTCAAGACAATGATCTCGAGCTACGTCTCCGCCGACCACAGCGAATGGGATCTGCACCTCGCAGAGTTCCAGTTCGCCTATAATACTGCGGTACATTCGTCGTTGGGCGTAAGCCCAGCTTTCTTGAACCTCGGTAGGGAACCCCGGCCGGCTCAATATTGGACGCGAATCGCGGAGGAAGAGGTTCCGAACGTGCCAGATCGCGAAAAATGGGTCGCGAGGATGAGTAGGCTGGTTGAGCTGCGAGACCTGGTTACGCGGAGGGTCCGCGAAGCTTCAGCCAAACAGGCTAAATATTACAATAGAAGTCGCAAGGATGTTCCGCTGCATGTCGGGGATCGCGTATATCGTAAATACCGCGTATTATCAAATTCCGCGAAACACCTGACTTCGAAATTCGCGAAAAAATACGCCGGACCCTTCGTCATAACGACCATGAAATCGCCGAACGTCGTCGAGTTGTCAGATAATGCTGGTCGACCTGCGGGGACCTGGCACGTAAAAGACCTGAAAATTGCTGTCGATAAGCGACCTGCGGAGAGCTTGGTGGGACCTGTCCACCCGTAAGTACCCTGCCTATGTCTAATATTAATGTCCCGTTTCCCGGTTGTTTGCTATTGCGAGATTAGACAAGAACGCTGTGCGAGAATGTCGACGAGCAACCGAGCGGGGAGTCCGCGATCAATGGCGGACCAGCTACGCCAGATAAGGGAAGCCGCCAGCCGGCGATACTACGGGAACGAGCAGGCTGCGCCAGTGGGGGTCCCGGTGGCCAGGGGGGCCACGGCGGAACAGCAGATGGCAGAGATCCGGGAGAGGGCGGCGCAGAGGTATGCCGACGCCACCGCGGCCAAGCGCTCTGAGAGTGGAGAGGCTGAGCCACCGCCGATAGCCGAGAACGCCGCGCGCCCGGCACCGGAGGCGGCCGCCGAGGAAGAAGGAAGCGTTGGGGAGGAAACGGCGGAGCCAAATGCGGACGACCCGGGGGAACCACCCAGCGAGGTGGCCCCACCGCGCCGCCGAGTCCATTGGCAGCTGCCTCTGGACGAGGAGCTGGCAGGGCTCACCATGGGAACGGGCGCAGAACCCCGTCAGGAGGATGATCCGCCACCGCTTCCCCAGGGCTTGGCCATAAATGAACTGCGGCGCGCCATGAACGCCCGCGGATCGACCGAGCGATGGTCAGGCGTGGGGTCCGTAGAGCGACCGCCGGTAAATTTCCAGCGTAGGGACCGGGAGCGCGATCGGAGAGAGGACGAGGCGGTCACGCGAGAGATCGAGCGGAGTAGGGCCGCGGCACGCCGGGGTTGTCTCAACTGTCGCAGCCTGGGACACGGATGGAGGAGCTGCCCGAAGCCGCTGCGGAATTACTTCTGCCGGCGGTGCCACCGTGACGGGGTGACGACGGCCCAATGCCCGGGGCCCCATGGACTGGCGCGGGCGGCGCACTACCGCGCCGAGCGGATAAGACAGGCGGCTGCCAGGAGGCCCAGCCCGAATTACCCGTTCGAGATGGCCTGCCCAAGGTGTCTCGAGGAAGGGCACGGGCCTCGGGACTGTACCCGGCCGTGGGACCCGACGCGGCCCTACTGTGTCGACTGCTACAGATTGGGGTACACACGGGAGACGTGCCCCGACTGTAACCCTCGCAGAAGGCGTTGACGGCGAGGGAGCGACAGAAACGCAAACAAAAATAAAAAAAAAAAAAAAAAAAAAAGACCACACCGCACAGTAGTTATTAGGGTTAGTCGCAAGTCGACATAAGTTTGCTACCGCCAAGGATATCGAATTAATAAAAACATTGGTTATGGGAATTGAATGTCTTGAGCGTTATTATGAACCGGTGGTTGGGGAGATCGAGCGGGAGCGAGATGGGCAACGACTCTGCTGCCGCGTGAGGAGGATTGTATCGGCGTGAGCCTACCCCTAACGGAGGTAGACTTCAGCCTGGTGGGGGGATGTGACGAGGCGGTATATCCCTCGCAATCGTGTGAGCTAGGAATATTCGCGAGAATATTAGAAAAGGACCGCAACAGCAGAGTCGCGTCGTCTCGCACCCGTGGTTTGCAAAAGTGTACGCTGGAACTTGCGCTGCCGAGACCTCTCGTGAGTTTCAGAGACCCAAGGCCACGGGATGTCAACATTGTCGGCCGTTCGCGTGAGACGACGTCGGCGGACGAGAGAGAGAGAGGGATGGCTGGGCCGGCGATCGAGGATCGATTGCCGCGAAGACCGTCTTCCCCTCTTCCCCCCAGATAGGGCCACGAGGGAGCCGGCGAGCGAGCGTAACGAGAGGATAGTTTAGTACGGTTTCGACTGGGAGATAAGGCGGTCAGAGTTAGTAGAGAGCGGAAAGTACAAAGTAGAGAAAAACGATTAGTAGAGTGTAAGCGGGTGTGTGAAGAGAGCAAAGGGAGTGAGAGAGAGAGAGTGTGTGGGTGACGGACGACGTGCGGAGGATATACGAGAGAACGAGTGAGACGAGGAAGCCGGAAGGACCGCTGCGCGACGAGGCTTGCACCCCGGAAGTCGGCGATAAAAAGGTAGGCCCGCCATACATTTCCTCGTGTCTATACGATATTGCGCACCGTCGGCGCGCGGTGGCTGAGCTCGTGTTTGTCTCTCGTAGTCGCCCGCTCACGAACCTAGCACTTCCCCCCGGCGTCTCCGGGGGACGGCGCTCCGCCTCCCCGCGCACGGATCGATTGGCGAACCATTATTAATAGTTAAACTAGTAACAAAATTGTTATACCGCGGTGCTTGGTGCACGAGATTGTCACGACGTGAACACGATATTAAAATAAAGTAAGCCTGTTAACTTGAGACACGTGTGCTCGACGGGAAACCGGTATTATTTAACTGTCACCGGTAATCGCTCGATGCTCGTCCCCCGACCCTACGAATCCCCTGAGATCGACGGAATAGAGATAAGTGAACGTTGACGGAGAAAGTCCCTTGGTGCTACGGGGATTGTACAAGCACCTGGCGCCCAATAAAAATTGGAACACGAAACCGACGGTAAGGATCAACGATTGGGGGCGTCGTAATAAAATTTGGACTGGCAGCTCTCTTCGGCGTTGGCGAAATTTCGCCGAAAAGAGCTCGTCACAATATATATACATATATTGTGACATGGTACAATTACCCTTCTATATATATATTGTGACGAGGCGTTATATTCTTCGCAATCGCGGAAATCGAAATATTCTTGCGAATATTAAAGCGATTTAGAATGAGCAGAGTCGCGTCGTCTCGCACCCGTGGTCAGTAAAGTTGTGCTCTAGAACATGCGCTGCCGAGATACTTCGTAATTTACAGAGACACGTGGTCACAGGAAATAAACATTGCCGGCCGTACGCGAGAGACGTCGCCCAGCGAACGAGAGAGAGAGGGATGGCTGTGCGGGCGATCGAGAGTCGATCGTCGCGAGGTCCTTCTTCCCCTCTCCCCCCGATAGGACCACGATGAAGCCGGCAAGCGAGAGTGACGATCGGAGCAATTAGTGTGATTTCGACCACGAATGAATATAGTAGAAGAGTTAGAGAAAGTAAATTGTAGAGAAGAATACCGAGTGTGAGAGAGTGAGCGAGTGAGAGCGTGGAGTATTGACGTGAGCGTGAGAGAGAGGCGAGAGGCAAACCGAAGAACGCTGAGCGACGGGAATATAGGACTGGCGAATAAAAAGGTAAGCGCACGCAGATGCAATACTTTATTTGTCAGTACGAGGACGAGTACCGTCGGACGCGCGGGAGTAGGTTGTGCCTATCTCGTAGCGCGTCGCGTATCACGTAGTTAGCCGTCCCTACCGGCGTCTCTGGGGCTATAGAGCGATCTCACTCTGAGAAAGTAATGTGAAAGATATTGTCTTTTGAGCGTGATTGACGCGTAGATAATTATAATAGCGAACAAGTGTAATTGCTGGGTAAGGTCCAACCTGTGGACCTGAATAATAAATAAGTCATTGTGAATATTTTAGAAACGTCTACTCAAACGTTAATTTCGGATATTGGAACAAATTAATGTAATCGATGCTCACCCTTGGACCCTACCCTTCCCTGAGTATTGGATAAGAGAAAAGAACGAACAGATAATAATTCCCTTGGTGCTACGGGGTTGATACAAGCACCTGGCGCCCAATTAGAAATTGGATAAAGAAGTGGATGGTAGATAAAATTGTTGGGGCGTCATTACAGATTTTGGATTGGTAGCTCTTCTCGGCGTTCGCGAAATTTAGCCGAAAAGAGCTCATCACAATATATATTGTCACGCCGATGGTGGGGATAACTGGGAGAAGGGTGGGGGAATATAAACAAAATTTAATTACTATGGGAAACACGAATTATAACAACCAAGTAACAATTATGTTATTGATCTATCATTAGTTAACATAATTAATTACAACAACAACAAATATTTATAGTTTCGGCGGACGATCTCGGGGACAATATCTCAAAGAAATGTATACAAAAATATTCATATCGGTATGGGCGCCAGTTATTATTACAAAAAAAAAATAACAAAAAAAAATTATCACAATTTTGGGGTGGGTAGGCTTATGATCGGGATACTGAAAAGGGGAGGAAATTTGGGGCTAGCTCCGGGTGGGGGTCCTACGACTCTACGGCCTCTTATTAATTACCACTGGCCAATTTTCAAATACTCGAAATAATATTTCCCAATCTCGGAAGTTTGTAGGAGATAGTTCGGACAATGTACGAAGAAAAAACGTAAACACAGGGGATCGGCGAATAATAGGGAGCGAGGACGATCGAAAGCCGTCTGAAAATCTTAAATTTCTACTTAACAATTCTCTTAAAACTACACAGCCGCTCCACACGCGAGTCATATAATAACGATCTCTCCGTGAATTATCACGGAGACAATAAATGTTTTTAGGGAAGCTAAACCGGGAACAAGAATGGGGGGGGGGGGGGGGGGCTCGAATACAATTTTCCAAAGGGCGTAGTAAAAATTCGCTGTGCCAAAATTTCCAACAGTGCAAACACTTATGTTTGTTGTCCGGAGAAAACTATGCCGGGTCGCTGTAATCCTCAAGTTTCACTCAGTGTCCTATCGAATTTTCCCAGTCGTCGTAGTAATGTCTAATCCTTTTTATCGCCTTTCTTACTCGCTCCTCTATCCTCATGCACGCCGCACTCTCTCTCTCTCACTCTAACTCTAACTCCAATTACAATTTGCACTCGCTATAACTTTCTCGCCTCTGCTCGTCTTCTCTCGTCAATTGCTCGCCACGAAATGCCGGTACATGGCGTGGCGGAAGCTTCACAATTTTTCCTCCAACGTTCTCGAATTTCTCCCGTGCCTCTGATTTGACGAGACACGGGAGATCCTTGATTACTGGTTGGCCGCTTGGGTCACGGGTCAATCGATGATGGGTCACTCGCGGTTGATATTTCTCGGGACAATGCTGGGGGGGACTCTATCGAGGCTGCCATCTCTTCGATCGATGCGCGATGATTGATAATGCACGCCGGTCGATAATTTGCGACAGCTGAGCGTCGTTGTGCGAATTTTAACAGCTGCTGTTATTGTGGTGCGAGTACAAGTGCGACTGGACTTCGGTGAGTGTCTTCTTTTTAATTTTCTTCTGGGGATGACTGTAACGTTCCCACATTCCATTCCCACTATTCTCATCTACGCCTAATCTCCTTTCCCGCTAATCTCCAACTTTGGTTACTCCACAAGTCCCACGGTCCCTTATCACCTTCACGCGACATCCCCTCCACTCCTAAACTCTTTTCTTCCAGACTCTTTCCCAGCCTCTTCCATCATCCTAAATCAGTTCTCCTCCGACTTCCTAACCATCTAAACCTCTTTTACTTCCCCAATAAATACAAAGTACTCATCATCGAAACCATTAGCCTGTTTATTCACTCACCGCTTACCATCCCGTCACATGGTGTCAGAAGCGAGATTTGAATCACCACGCGAATCATCCCGCGAAATAAATTAATAAAGTGATAAACAAAACATCAAAAACAATTTACACAAACGACAACAAAAGTGTAAGACCAAAAAAAACGATAAATACATCAGAGACATATCACACGGACACAGTCTACACTATATATTATACTCTACACAACGCACATCGAAACGAAGCAGCGAAGGAAGAAAAGAAAGAACGATACACACGCCACAACCACAGCTATACCAAACCCATCAACGCCATACACACAGACGAAGCAACGAAGAAGAAAGGACACACGCACACCAACTATCACCGAGTACGCATACCGCACACACACAACGACCGCCAGCATCTCAGCCGCTACGCGCGAGTCACCACCCAGAGCATAAGGGATCAGCTGATGCTTACGCTCACCATCGTTCTTCTGGCATTGTAAGTACACTCCACTCAAAAATCTTTTGCATGTTACCTTTAAAAATCGCATATTCGTTCACGGTGGAAGTAATTAATACAACTCATTATAAATCTACATATACAATAATTGTACATACAAATTGAATGTCAAGTTCAATATAACTTTTCTTTAAATATAACTTTTCGACACACAATTTTTATAACACATTCCGAATATAAATCTTGAAAAAAAAAACAATAACAAAATTCATTTTTTTTAACGCCATTTGTCTTGGAATAAAATCTTTCGAATATAATATTTGGTAATATTACACTCAATCACCAACGAACAAAATGTACAAATTAACATTACAAAACCACAATTTTTTAAAATTGACATACCGAAACATGGTATGTCCATGTCATTCTATCGTGCCGTAATATCGAATCCACCGACCAGACCACCCCGTAGAATAAATAGACGAAATCCAATACTCCCATATTTGCACCCTAGCATTGAACACCAAATTATCACAATCGCTGAAAATAATAATACATTCACGTTTAGAGATGCGTTTAAAGTCGTCCCCATATACGATGGAAAAAATATGAAAATAGAAGATTACGCTAAAACAGTTAAACGAGTCAACGAATGCCTCTCAGATGGCGAAAGATCTAAATTATTAAAAATGATTCCACTCGAACTGAACGGTATCGCACGTTCAGTCGTTGATGCCAACCCTCCAAATTCTCTCGAATGACTTTTAAAAATATTGAAAAAAGCATTTAGCAAAAACAAAGATTTAGCCGACTTAGAAAACGAATTAGAATCATCCCCAGAAAATTATGACGAAACGGTCATCGAATACGCAGCGAGGACGCGCGATATACTCAATAATATTATAGATAAATTATCAGACGTCTATAACACAGCTGCGCAAACAACATTTTTTGAAGCACGAATCGAAGAAGTGACAGCAAAAGCAAAAATAGCATATGTTAGAGGATTAATAGGTTCCTATTTAATTCTCCATAACGCGGAAACATTCGATAATATAATAGACAGAGCCCAAACAATAGAATATGAAATTGAAAAACAAAAGCGAATGCGTGGTACCCTTGATATTAGAAACACCGCAAGAGTTCATTTTATGGAACATACAAAACCAGGAAAATTTTGCGAACTTCATCAATCACACACACACGACACAAAAGACTGCTTCGCAATAAAAAACATGCGCGAAGATAAAAACTCTTGGCGCTCACACGAAACATCCGACAGGTACCGAAATAATTCACGAGACAGGTACGCTCAAAATAAAACAAGAAACTCGAGAAACCAATACAGAGATTACCCAAACGACAGATACAGAAATCGTTCAAACGACAGATATTCAAACGACAGATATTCAAAGGACAGATACTCAAACGACAGATACAGAAATCGTTCAAACGACAGATACTCAAACGACAGATATAGAAATCGTTCAAACGACAGATATTCAAACGACAGATACAGAAATCGTTCAAACGACAGATATTCAAACGACAGACACAGAAATTATTCAAACGACAGATACAGAAATTACTCGAACAACAGACATACAAATTATTCAGACAGAAATAATTCGAACGACAGACACAAAAACTACTCCCGAGATAAATACAGAGACAATTCCCAAATCCGATGCAGAAACAACTCATTTGACCAACACCAAAACGAATATCAAGAACGACCTAACACAGACTCAAATGCCGAGCAACGAAATTCTCAAAATAATTCACCCGGTAGAAATACCCCGACAAAATCAAGAACAAACAGCACAGAACACATTGATACACTTTTCGAAAAAATAGACCTAAAAAACTAAGACAACGTCTCGCGGAAAAGTGCGACACGAGACTCATTATCAGAGCACTAAAGACATTTAACCGCGATCAATTAAAAGAAATCAGCATTGAATTCAAAGAAGTAACGCTTAAATTAGGAATTTCGAAAAATCATAAATCTCTCTCAATAGCATTAAACTCACCTGATTTTGCGCACAGAGAGACGAAATTATTAATCGATACAGGTTCACAAATAAACTTGATAAAACGAAGGGCACTCAATTACGCAACAGAAATCGACACACGAGAATTTTACGAATTGACAGGTATAACCGACGGTAAAACATACACTCGAGGCAAATGCTCAATCCAAATTAAATCAGTAAAAGCAGAATTTCATGTTGTCACTGACGCATTTCCAATCCAGGAAAACGCGATACTTGGTGACGCATTTTTCAAACAGATTCCAGCCGATATACTATATACACAAAGATGCATAACTTTCCATGATTATGTTATACCATTTTCTGAACGCGAATATATCGTAATCCCACCAAAATCAAAAACAATAATGCACATAAGAATCAAAAACAATGAAATTTCAGAGGGCTATATCCCAACATATAAAACCAAAGAAGGTATACATTATGGTGGCGCATTAGTAAAAAATAACAACGGAATTGCATACTTACAAGTAATCAACCGCCAACCAAAATCAATAGAATTGGAAATTCCTGCTATAGAATTGCAACCAATCGAGATAATTTCAGAAACACCATTTAAACTTGGAACCGACATTTTTAACAATCCTCAAAACAATAACGCATCAATTTATACAACTAACGTATCCGAAAATAACGCAGAACGACTGCAAAAACTCAAATCATTACTTCATTTAGATCATCTCAATAACGAAGAGAAAGAATACATTTTGCAACTAGTCTCGGAATACCCAAAACTCTTTTTACTACCAGACGACGAACTTGGTCACACCACGATAACACAACACAAAACTCCCACGACAGACAACAAACCTATCAACACAAAACAGTACCGTTTCCCACCTGTACACAAAAAAGAAATCCAAATGCAAGTCAATAATTTGTTGGAGAAAAACATCATTCAACCTTCCCTCTCCCCCTATAACTCACCAGTTTGGGTCGTACCAAAAAAGGCGGACTCACAGGGCAAAAAGAGATGGCGAATGGTTATCGATTTTCGCAAATTGAACGCATATCCATTACCGAGTATCGTGGATATTCTGGACCAATTGGGCAAAGCACGATACTTCTCTATTTTTGACTTAGCGTCTGGCTTCCATCAAATCGAAATGGACCGTAACCACAAACAAAAAACCGCATTTTCAACGGCAAACGGACATTTCGAGTTCATCCGTATGCTATTTGGGTTGAGAAATGCACCCGCAACATTCCAAAGATTGATGGATGTCGTATTATCAGGACTTCAGGGTAACGACCTGTTCGTATACCTGGACGACATTGTCATTTACGCTAATACTCTCGAAGAACACGCGACAAAATTTCGGCGTTCAGCGAAACGTTTGACCGAAGCAGGTCTAACCTTGCAAACCGATAAATGTCAATTCTTGCGAACAGAGGTTACATATCTAGGACACACAATCACGGAAGAAGGTGTAAAGCCCAACAATACAATAGTAAAATCCATAACAGAATTCACAACACCAACTAACAAAAAAGGAATCAAACAATTTACAGCACTCGCAGGTTATAACAGACGATTCATTAGAGACTTTGCAAAAATCACATCACCACTAACAAAACAATTGAAAAAAATGTTACATTCGAATGGACAGACGAATGCCAAAAAGCATTCGAATTGCTCAAAAGGAAAATTATAAAACGCCCAATTTTGCGTTACCCCGATTTCGAGAAACCATTTACACTCACCACAGACGCTTCAGACTATGCAATAGGCGCAGTTTTAAGTCAGGAACACAATAAATTCATCCACCCCGTAGCATTTTATTCAAAAACACTCTCGAAACCACAACAAGCATACGACACAATGAGGAAAGAACTTCTAGCCGTAGTTTACGCAGTAGAACATTTTCGCCCGTACTTATACGGTAGACAATTTACATTGATCACCGATAATAGAGCGTTGACATACCTAAATACTAAATCCGACTTGCCACAGCAGCTTCAGCGCTGGCAAATAACCCTCAATGATTACGATTTTAAAATACAACACCAACCGGGAAAATCAAACCACGTCGCAGACGCCCTATCTAGGAACCCCATTACTGTCATGCCCATTAGACAAAGAGACAGTTCTTCAAAAGAAGAACGCGTCCCAAAAAGACCAAAACATTCACACCAACCAAATACACGACAGCGCTCTGATTCAGACGAAGAATCAGGCAACCCAACTCCCAAAAAGAAACAACAAAACGAGCAAACAACAGGAAGTGAAAACGAACACGAAAACAACACACAATCTAAATCAGACCCAAAACTCGACGATGAATCCCCACAAACAGAAGAGGAAACAAATATAGGAAAAGATAGCACAGACGTCATCACAGAGACAGAAGCAACGGAGGAGGAACTCACAAAAAATATAACGACCCGGAAACGCACAAGGGACAATACGGCAAAGGAACTGAATACGAAAAATAAACGCAAACGAACAAGGATACGAGATGAAACGACACCGGAAAAATTCACACCAACAAAGAACCAAGAAGAAGCAAACGAAGAAAACAAAGGCGAAGAAGAAGTCAATGAATTAAATATAACGAATCAATGATTTGCAGATATTGATCCCAAGAAAAATGGAGAAAATAAAGACAAAAGCGCAAATAAGCACAGAGGCCAACGAGCCCAGCAAACAGACGCAAATCAAAAATATCCGCAAGAATGGGAAATAGAACGCAAGTCGGAAAACCAAACAGAAGAACAGGCAACGCCTAAGGATTACGGCAAGGAACAATTGGATTTCAGATCAGCGACGCATGTCGGAGAAGCGACCGCTGACCAAGAAACGGAGAAAGCAATCCCGGAACCAAATTTCCGATCACCAACGAATCCAACAGAAACGGAAGATGTTCAACGAAATACACAACCGCAAGTACAGCCGAACTTTAGATCACCATCACCACCACGAACGTCTACAAATAAGTCAAAAAGTACTACCAACATAGGCCCATATTCACCGGAAATGACACCCGAATACTTTGATTCGCTAGCAAAGTCACCTGAAAATAATAACGACGAAGCAAATCTATCTTCTGAAGGAAATATCGGAGATAACATCAACCCTCTAGTAGAAGCACCACAGTTGCACAACACACAAGCAACAATCGAGCCAACATTTCGATCACCACCCGGAAATGTTGAACGAATCATGAGGCAAACCACTACACGAGCAGAGCCAAATAAGAATTCATCGAAATCAACATCAGACGAAAACACCTCAAGTGGAAACAACCTAACAGAGGCCGACAGTGATACGTCATTTGCACCATCACAGTATTACAGGAAGTAAATGACACACAAAGAATCTCGCCCCGCAACTAGAAGGACGGAAATAACGGAAGATCTAACAAACAAAAACAAAATTATCACCACACAGAAAAATATCCTAGCACGAAAAGACAATATTGCATACTTCCTATCAGCAGACTGTACAATGAATACGATGATATCAGAAATTCTACAGGAAAAAGGCAGAATCAACCAACAATCACTTTTGGACTGTAACCCCCAAATTGGCGATATTCTGATTACCCGCCGTGGAATCACTTGTTATTTCACAATAATCTGTAAACAGAAATCAACAGATTCACCGACCATCACAGAAGTTCGAAATTGTTTAAAAACACTATTCGAAGTATTCAATAAATTGCAGCTAGAGACTTGTACGATCCCAAAGGACCCGAAAATTCCAAATCCGTTCGTTTGGGAATACATCAAATCATTCGTACGAGAAAAATCAACGACGTCACGTACAAGCATCACATTATGCCATGGTCTATTGTCAGTACCTCCACAACCACGCAGGAAAGATATCATCCAGGAGTTTCACAGCTCAACAATTGGTGGACATAATGGACTATCAAAACATATAATCGAATCCTATCACAATACTACTGGAAAAGCCTCAAAAACGACATTCGAGAATTCATCAAATACTGTTTCGATTGTCAAAAGAACAAACTGGTACGAGTGAAAGATAAAGCACCAATGATCATCACCGACTCTCCAGCAGAACCTTTCGATAAGGTCGCAATCGATATCGTTGGACCCTTACCAAAAACCACACAAAGACACGAATATATTCTGACCATTTTGGACCTTTTTAGCAAATTAGCAATAGCAATTCCATTAAAACATCAAACTTCAACGGATATCGCTAAAGCACTTACCACAGCTTTAATAACAACATTTGGTGCTCCTCGAGCGATACTGTCCGATCAAGGAAGGAACTTTATGTCTGACACATTCAAACAATTCGCTGAACTCTTTCAAATTCGACAATACAAAACAACAGCGTACCATTCTCAATCACATGGTGCATTAGAACGTTACCATCACAGCCTTGCCGAGTTCTTCAAACACTTCATTAACAACAACCGCGATTGGGACGAACTCCTCACACTTGCAACATTCTCGCATAACACAAGCACACACGAAAGCAGTGGATTCACAACATACGAACTTGTCTTCGGAAGAACTGCCCGCACACCTTCCGAATTTCCACCTCCAGAAACAACAATAACATAGGATGACTACATGACAAACCTCATGAACAATTTAAAAAAGACACGAGAAGCCGCATGGGAAAAACAAATCAAGTCTAAAGAAAGAACAAAACGATATTACGATAAAAGAGTCACAGAACCAAAATTTGAAAAAGGACAACTAGTATTCCTCATAAAAGAACCAAGAAAAGGAAAACTCGACTCCCATTATGTAGGACCATTTAGAATCTTAGAAGTATTAGATAGACATAATAGTTAGAAATTAAGGATGGCAAAACAAAAATAGTACACATAGACAAAATAAAAATGGCACATGTTACAGATATCTCGAAACTTTGGCAAATTGTAAAATCACGATGTCGTATTACGTGTGCGACCAGGTCAACCCAGTCGAACAGATAGATGAAAATACCCAAGGCGAAACTCAACTTTTGTCAAACCCACAATTTAAAAATTTGGCAATGTGCGACATTCGACTAAAAACACTCCGTCCAGACCTATTGGTCCAGGATCCCAGACACAAACGCATGGCTCTTTGCAGCACCAGAATCAGAAAACCTTTACATTAACTGCGATAACCATCAGTCATCTATTTACACAATCAAAAATACTGCCATCTTGAATATCAGCCCGCCATGCCAAGCAAAAACTCATACGACTCAACTGACACCGTCCATTGACATAACATCCTCAATCCAGACAAATTTCTCTACCACCTTAATATACTTAATCATGCAACCATACATAATCAGCTACATATATACCTATAATTTCTCTATCTTCTCTTTCTTTTTACAATAAAACCTTTAATTATACCTAAAACTTTATTCACTAAACCCACAAACCGAAACCCCCACAAAACAAACCAACGCATCCCAAGTAACATATCTCTGCTACTAATCAATGAGCTAATAAGGAAATTAGAATGTTCTAGCAGTTTACCAGGAAATATATACAAATATTATAACCAGGAGAAAGTAACCAGGACCAAATATATATACGTAACAAAGGAAAATAACCAGGACCAAATATAAATACAAACCATATCACCAGGACAAGCAAAAAATAACAAGACATAAAACCGGAGCAAATTAACCAGGAAGATGAAACTAAAAAAAGAAAAAACAGGAAACAACCACTAATTTATACATATTTATACATACAATACAACCACACAACCTTACCCACCTCACCATAACACCACCACCCACTAACACCAAGACTAATCGATCTTTATAAGTTACAGCATAAGCAACATCCTCTACAAGCCACTACGAAGACCAGCAGGAACCACCAATAGGAAGCAAAAAAAACACACACACACACACACAAACACCACAAACCATTCAAAATATTGTTTTATACAGAATCACACACAACCAAATTTTCTTTTTGTAAACAAAATATTTCTTTTATATAGAGTCAGAACAACCAACCAAAATTTGTGTAAATCGAATGCAGGAGCATCCGCTTCTTTTGTAAGAAGGGGAGTGTAACGTTCCCACATTCCATTCCCAGTATTCTCATCTACGCCTAATCTCCTTTCCCGCTAATCTCCAACTTTGGTTACTGCACAAGTCCCACGGTCCCTTATCACCTTCACGCGACATCCCCTCCACTCCTAAACTCTTTTCTTCCAGACTCTTTCCCAGCCTCTTCCATCATCCTAAATCAGTTCTCCTCCGACTTCCTAACCATCTAAACCTCTTTTACTTCCCCAATAAATACAAAGTACTCATCATCGAAACCATTAGCTAGTTTATTCACTCACCGCTTACCATCCCTTCACATGACTATTCAGGCTGGCGATGGCGGTCCGGTGGTGAGTTGATTTCTTCGGGGCGACGCGTAAATGTTTGCACCGTTTACATTAATAATATAAGGGAAGGGTAGGTACTTTCGGTATTTCATTGTTCAGGTTGGTGGAACGGCTGCCTTTGGGGCGAGCTGGTGCAGCGAGGGAGGAACAAAATTATGCAACGTCACAATATATATATATATATAGACATGATCGAAGCATTGAGATCGCTTCACGGGACTGCTGATGTTTTCGGGGTGAGAAGTGCGGAAAAGACGAGCAGTCGCATACCGCGATCGTCGCCGCTCGCGACTCACATCACCGAATCGATGTGCTATATGTATACACCAATACACATGCATATATAGCTCTACGCACCGCGTTGTTGAGACAGAAGAAAGCAAAACACGATCATGCTGTCATTTTCTAACGCGGCAGCTGAGCGGCGTGGTTCATTCGGCTTGCTGTCACGTCAGTAAAAAAACGCGCACTACCGTAATTACGTGCTAATAAATTATTATTAGAGCCGAAAACTTATTTTTGAAATCGATTATTTCGAAATAGTATATAGTATATATTGTAACGGTTCAGCAACCACGAGGCTTTTTCCTCGGCTAGCTCGCTGAGCGCGGTCGGCTCGTGGAGGCCGGGTTACAAAGATTATATTTTATTTGACTAACGGGGAGAAAATATGTAAAACCCCGATATTATTTATTTGGGACGTTCCCGTGTCCTTCCTTAATCCACTTACCATTCAATTTTTACAATTAATAACTTCACGTGAGCCAATAACCTCGGTTAATTATCGTTCTACATACAATAGGGAAGTTAGCCGTCTTATGCACGCCGGCTCGGGAAAACCTTCACAAATTTTATAATACCAAGAAAATTCCAAACTTACCTAGTCTGATGAATAGAAGAATGCGCAAGGTCCTCGGTCCTTCGAGTACCAGCGAATACACAATTCTTTCAAAACGATTAGGTAATTTAATTTACTATTACAGTACGCTCGTGCTCAAAATGACACGATTACTACGCTTGATTCAATACAATAATTGTATAATATGCGCTAACACTCGGCGACTTATTAATTCGCAATATGCATCCTTGTTCGACGACTTACGACTCTCGATACAAAATTGTCTCCCCAAATCAATACCGTTCAACGCGACTACCCTCGCTACTTTTGACACGTCTGTCTCCGAGGACAGTTGATCCCTTTCTCTAATGAGATGTGCGTGCTCTCCGCGACACGTGGATTCTCTCTCTATCTCGTTCTCTGGTGTCGAACGAAAACCTCTCCCTTTGTCATATTTCGACAGGCAATCATCTCCTCTCACGCTTTGTTGCGGGAATCTTCGGGAGAGCCCGGCTAGCGCTAGCGTTCGACTGACCGAGACCTGCTGTCCTCTTTCGTGTCTCATTCCCTCACGCGTACATAGAAAGTATTTAAATCATGGATTAGACAGTGCTCTATGGCTACTGCCCAACCAAGATCGGAACGGATTTTTTGAACCTACGAGGACCACTCGAGGACCACTAGCCCGCGCAAACTCCGGATTGGTCCAACGATGAAACGCATCAACGTATCACGGAATAAGAAAAATACTAAAATTAGAAGAGGACGGAAGGAAATTCCAGTATAAAAAGATAAAAATGTCCTATCTCGATATCAGTTCTTAGCTGATCGGCAAACTGTAACAGCAGTCCTCGGCACTCACCTGTCGAGAGATCTCGGGCCAAGTGCCCGAGAAGAGATGAGAATCTCGAAGGCCGACATCTCGAATGCTCCGGGTGCGCAAATGCGTCAGAATTTCGAGTATTAACCTAAAAATAAAACAGTATAGTTAAACCTGAAGCACTACTCAGGCAATATAAAATTAAACGTCGTCCGAAGAAAATCGGAACGACGGCAATACTATTACCTTGCACTGATGGGAAGACAGATAGAAAGAGAGGGAGAAAGGCCAAGAGTGGGCAAAGAAGAGAGAGAGAAAGAGAGCTACTAAAGACACAGAGAGGATGAGATAGAGGCGCCCATAATCTCACGGGCATCCGAGGTAACAATCCAAACGCTGGGGAGGGATCATCATCCTCACTTTCACCTTCACTACACCGGGGATAAAAAACACAAGGGTGTGCTTCATCCACAATTCACATTTGACACAACACGTCACACACGAGGGACCCGGCACACGCGGTACCGGCTACACAGCTGACTGATAGGCGAATCGATCACCGGTTATCGATATCTATAGAAGGACGAGTACGTGAGGAAGGACGGCGGAAGAGCGCGACAATTGCCCCACTGAACCAAAGTAGCGCCATACCACGTTAAATCGCCAACTTCCAAATACACTCTCGTTGGGACAACTCTTTGGGCTTTTCAGTCATTATTCTCGCCAAAAATTATCAATTTTTTCTTCTTATTCTGTTAAAACCCTTTGAGGGGCACATTTTTCTTTTTTTGAGCTTTTGGGGTCGCTAATTACAATTCTGGCGTCAAAATAAAAAAATGAAGATTGCGGATCCAAAATGGCGACTATTTTAGGTTAAGTTCGCGGTTTTTGGTTCAATCGGCACGAAATTTAGTACATAGAGGTTTTTGGAGTCGCTGATTATGATTCTGGCGTCAGAATTCCGAAGTTGAAGATGGCGGATCCAATATGGGGACCACAATTAGTATAAAAATATACATAGGTCTCATTGAGTGTTGTAAATACTAAAAATTCGTGGATATGTTCTTCTCCCTCTCAGCATGCCCCAGAACTAACGACGTGGGCGTGGGGAAAAACTAGTTTCTTTTGCTTTTTTTTTATTTGTATGTTTTAAAAAAATTTCTTATTTATGTTTTTTTTATTTTTTATAATTTTTATTGATTTTTTTCTTATTTTCCTTTTTTAGATTTTTATTCATTTTAATATTTTCTCGTTTCGGGTGATTTCTCTGGTAAAAAAAATTCTGTGATAAAAATATCATCTTCGCTGTTTTCAATATCATCATCCGATTCACAGTTACCAGGGATGTCTGCTTCTTCAACATTTTCTTCGTCCCAGCTCATTTTGCAAAACCGGCGGGTCAGAAATTTTTCGAGGAGGGGAAGAGAATTGTGAAATCAAAAAAATAATTCCAGCTATTTTCACGATCTACCGAAGTCACTTCCGAACGCGTAACTTTCTATATCATTGCGTACACCTAGCGGTAGGAAACAATTTTTCGGCCATTTCTTATGAATACTACTGCTCGCACCTAGTGCTCGGGAAAAGAATTTTGCTTGAAAATTTGTTTCTAAACAACAAATAAAATATTTAATAACAATTTATAAATAATAAAAAACAAATTTCATAATTCAATTTTTTGAAAATTGAAACATTTTTTTTGAAAATTCCTGAGGGTCGAAAAATCTGAAAAAATATGTTATAGTACTAGACATGAAGGATATGTGAAACAAATTTCAAAGCAATCCAACGCTCCGTTCAAGAACAGCTCAATTTATTCGAAAAAAAACAAGTTTTTTCGATTTCAATTATGTATAACTAATAATAAATAAACAAATTTACACTTTTTTCCATGAGTATCTTGTAGCTTGAACTTACTAGAAATATTTTAGAAGTCTAAAGGTATTGCAAAATACAACGGCAATAAGAAAAAAACTGCAGGAAAAACTGTGGTACATATATGTACCACTGCCCCTCAAAGGATTAAGGTTCTTATATTCATTTTTTAAGCTTATTTTTACTCCATTATAATCAACATGAATCTATTGCGTCAAATAAATTTCTCTATTTTTTGTTCGCTAAATTCTCTACGAATTTAATTATGCTATCACCTACAACCTTCCTGAAACTATGCGATCGTCGAAGCCTCGAATAAATAAATATTATTGAGACGATCACGTTTCATTTGGCGCCCAACGTGGGGCACGACGCACAATGGGACGTAAACCCAAATCGACGGCCAAAAGTCTAAAAATAAAGTTTCGATTTCGGGGATCTGCAGTGGTGGGTTAGGTAAAGTAATAGTCCAAGGTTCGAATCCCTGACTCGAGAGGGCACCATCCCTTACACCTGATATTGTGTCCCAGTTCGAAAGTGCCCTTCGCTAGAACCGAACGCGTCGTTCTGTGTGCCTAATTTTCAGTGAGCTCTTGAAAACGTCGCCAGTTACAGAAAAATAAACCGATTGATGATTTTCAAAATGGACTCCAAAGGGGTAATGAAATTTTCTTAATAATGATGTATGTCATATCAGTCAACGAATGATTTTTCCGAAAATTAACGTAAAATTGCTACAGAAAATTGTAAACACGTAGAGAAAAGTTGAATTGTAAAGCGTTGTAAAGCGGCCGGACTTATTCGAGATTGTAGATTATTCTATTGTTTAATGGAAACAGCAAACAAAATTTGCGCATTTTTACGCCACCGCTATTGGTACAAGGTTTTGTGATAACAAATGCATTTTACTCGATTTCGAACAATTAAAACACAAAATATGGATAAGTGATTCAGATAAAAGTTGTATGGTTTTAAATTATCTCTTCAGGGGGTACTCACGTTGTGGGGACAGTACCCCACGTGGGCCCAATGTGGCCCAAATAGTTTTTTTTATCATTACCCTCAGTTTTCAGAGCGGATTTAGATTTCACGCTTCAAAATTGAAATATTTTGTATCAAAAATAAGGATTTTTTAAAAATTTCCTTATGGTGTTCATAGCAGTTCACAATATTATAGTCATCTATAATATTGTGGAATGAGTAATAGTGAGTGAGGCTGAATATTTAATCACTTATTCATATGTATTATACTTTAACATTTTAGAATCTGCCGACAATGATCCTGCAGCACCTCATGAAAAATAATTTGAATCGTGGTGCAGCTTCAGCATATCTGGAACTTGAAAAGTTCATGTCAGAGAAACTACAACGACCTTTTACCCTGTCGGATGACGCAAAACTTGCAATACGCGCATTATTGTCCCAATTTAATGAAAAGTGGAAGCAAGCTTCGAGGCACGAAGACAGAATTTTCGACAAATTTTCCACATGGCTGAGTGTCTTTGTCCCCCTAGAAGGAATCCAAGAAGACTCAATACAGTCCAGCAGTATAGGTCGGCCATCTTTAGGATTTGCTGAAGCTAGTGTGCGCTCAAAACGGAGGAAAACTGAAGATTTGCGTGCAACTAGAAGTACCGAAGAACTGTCTTATACGGCTCAAATGAGCCTTCGAGCAACTGGTAGACTTGATGCCGCAAAAGTTGTTCAAGATGTGACGCTGGGAAGTCCATCAAGAGCTCAAAAGTAATCTTTGGAATCGATTTCAGAAATTCCTTATACTCCTGATGTATATTCCTTATACTCCCTATCGCTTGTAGTTGAACTTGATATATAAAAATCTGACTATCAGAAACTTCGGAATTCGGCCAGAGAACAGTGCTGTAAGTTATTTCCATCGTATAATGTAATACATCAAGCGAAGCTTCAATGTTATCCACCGAAATCAGACATTCGCGTTACAGAATGTAGTGCTGAAGTGAAACTGCAGTCTTTGTTGGATCACACAATTCAGAGAACCTTGTTGATTCAAGACGAAATTATTAAAAGCTTATGTCAAGAAAGTGTTCGGAACTTAAATTTAATTTGTAAGTGGGGTTGCGATGGCACTTCAGGCGAAAATGCTTATAAACAAAGATTTGCCGATGATGATGGAAGTAAGGCTGATGCTAACATATTCTTCACGTCGCTTGTTCCATTGCAGTTGATATCAGTTTACCAAGAAACAAAAAATATCCTTGTTGTATAGAAAAATCCCAGGCCATCGTCTGCCCGTTTTTGTCGGCCAATTAGAACTGAATTTTTGACTGAAAGTAATGAAGCCACAGTGAGCGAAATGGAGTTTATTAAACAACTGGAAAGTAACCTTGTACCTTACGAGACTGTCATTGGCGGAAAAGAAATAACCATTTCTTTCAAACTTGCATTCACCATGATAGATGGTAAAGTTTGCAATACAATCACGAATAATGCTTCTACTCAGCGTTGCTATTTATGTCAAGCAACATCAAAAGACTTCAATGATGTCGATGCGATGTTGAAAAGAAAAATCAATGAAGATTTTCTACAGTTCGGGTTATCGACTCTGCATGCGTGGATTCGCTTCTTCGAATCTTGTTAGCATGTAGAGTATAAACTTGGAATTGAAAAGTGGCAAGCGCGTACTGCAAATGATAAAGAAGTTGTAAAAAACCGAAAAGTAACTATACACAAAGGTTTCCGCATACGATTGGGTCTCATAGTTGATCAACCAACGCCCGGATTTGGTAGCTCCAATGACGGGAATACTGCTCGACGGTGTTTTGAAGATTCAACCACTTCTGCTTCGATTACGGGGGTAAATGAAGATCTGATCAAACGATTTCCCGTTATATTGCAAACACTCTCGAGTGGCGATGAGATAGATATAATTAGATTTCAAGATTATGACATGCAAACAGCTCGAAACTACGTGCAGTTGTATCCGTGGTTTTATATGCCGACTTCAATGCATACAATTTTGATTCATAGCCCAGCGTTTATAAAGTCTGAAATATTACCAATTGGACAAATGTCCGAAGACGCACAAGAGTCTACCAATAAACGTATAAAAAAGAATAGATCAGATTTTTCACGAAAATTTTCTCGAACAAAAACCATAGAAGACGTTTTTTCACGCCTACTATTACCGTCTGATCCACACATTTCTAGCCTGCACAAATTACCTGGTAAGAAAATGAAATCGTTGCTACCAGAAGCAATCCAGTTATTAAGGCGTCAAGCTTCTCGACAAAGGCAGGGAGCTCGGGCAATGTGTCGTCAGTTGAATTCACTGACAACGCATTGTCCGAGTGAATCAGATTATTCTGATGATGATGAATAAAGTTGTATGTAATCGAATGTATCACGATGACTGACCAGTTATTCGGAATGTGGAATTGTTTCCGTCCGTCACTTGTTTTTATGAGCGAATAGATATTCATTAAGAAATATAATGCTAATTTCCACACTTTGTATACGTTATTCTAATCTCAATACTTCATACCGACCTAATTTTAAGGAAAACCTTTGCGATGTGACATAAATATAACGCCATTTCTACACAAGTCGTACATATTGAATCCGCTATTTTATATTCCCAAATTTTGACTTCAGATTCGTAATCAGCGACCCCAAAAACTCCCGAGTACAGACCTTCACACGAATTGAAAACTTTTCACACTTTTGGCCGTAAATTTGGGTTTCCGACCCACTGTGCGACGTTTCGCATAGTGGTTAAGGCAGCATAACAAAATAAAATAAAATAATAATAAAAATGGCCAAGAATAAGTCAATCGCTGACGAGATAGTGGATAGACAAATTTTGGAAGAGTTACAAACGAAACATAGAGCCGCAAGACGATCGGGAAGTAAAACAGGCAACACAACTGTAGTATGCGAGAGTAAGAGAGAGAGAATGAACGAATAGTGTGATTGGCTGCGGCGAGCAGCGTGAGCGACGCTCGTCGGGATCTGAGACGAACAAAGGAAGAGGGGGAGGTAGCGAGAGAGCAGTGTGTACTGCGACGCCGAGGAAACACGACGTAGATCCGTTGAAATAAAGTTTATTCTATTCTTTTAGACTGTTGATTTTCCGTGCTCCCTGTGATTCCCTTTCCTGACAAGTTTCGAAAAATACTTGATCTTACACAACGATGCAATGGAAATCAACAACGGCGGATAATTTACTCGAGGATCAAAGAAGAAGAGACCGAGGAAACATTATGAATCTATCCGACATAGCACCTCAGTCGGAGGATGATAGTGGTGAGAATCTGCATTCTCAAACGGCACAAAACATTAACAATCAAACGCAGCTCGTTATACCAGATCCCATGGGGCTTCAAGAGGCAATGGCGATGATGATGGAGATGTAGAAAATACAACAACGCCAATGGGAAGCACTTAATCTCAAAATCCAAGAGAGCATTCAAATGGCGAGCCAATCGAACCTGCAACAATGCAATACTAAAATCAAGAAAATTCAAGGATAATCGACGATATATCAAAGAAACGATTGAGCAGTCGATAAGTACAACCGAAAACAAAATTATTAAACACGCAACAAGCTCATCGCAAAGAACAAGAGACGATGAATCAACACTTAATAGAGGAGATAGCGTCGTCTCGGACAAAATGAAATGAGTTCACCTCTCAAATCAAAGAAATGAACAAAATAAACTCACGATCGTCTCAAAGTGAGTGGGAGGATGTCACTCTCACAGCAGGCCATGCTACGACATCGGCGAACTTCCTAAATTCCACAAGGATGTTTGCATTGACACAAAAACTTCCCACGTACAACGGGGATGGCAAAGAGAGACCTCTTCAGTACCTAAGGGTAATAAAAGAATATTGTATGGCCGCAAGATGGGACTGGCTAGACGCAAAAATCGTAATCGCTCAGCCTCTAAAAGGCACCACACTAGACTGGTGGCATTTGGTGGAAAAAGACACAGTGGAGGAATTTGCAACTAAATTCCAATCTCGTTATTGCAACCGTGAGCTTCAACATAAAGTTCGAAGTAATCTTGAATTTGGAAGCCACGATAAGTTGGGACAAACCTTGACGAGAGCAGAATACGCCACTCGCCTGGTCAGAAATGCTCGGGATATCACGGATAAAATAACAGACTCACAAATCATCCTGAGCCTAAGTAAACATTTTGATGAAGACACTAGAAGCGCTATACGAGTGAGAGGCATTTCCAACATCGAAGAGCTACTGGAATAACTAGAAGCTTCAGACGAAGCAGGGCTATTAGACCCCACGAGAAAAAGAAATAATTATTCTCAGGAACGAGGATATAACAAATATCACGAAAACGGGAGAGGCAGAAATTTTAACGAAACTCCTCGAATGGGCCAGGGAGACTATTGGAAATCACCACCACAAGCAAACTCTGAAAATTATAACGACTCCAAGGGGCAATAATAGGGGCATAATAGACGATCAGCCGAACCAAACGATCATCATCAACAACCAAATATTTCATGGAACAGATATCAAAGAATGACAACAGACACCCGGCACAAAACGGTGCAGTAAGGCAATATCAATATAAACAAGATAAACTCTGGTTCGAAGAAACATATGATAGAGATGATATCCGAAGAATACCCGAGAAAAAGGGAAACGAATAGGCGTTACGTCCAAGGAAAAGATAGAAACATCGAATGGGAAATTAGGGCGTAACGCGATATAAAAAACGAGCGAGTTACACGCACAAATGATACAAGGAAGAAAAATATCGGGAACAGATAAAGAACAAGTAGAAAAAAACGGGAGAACGAATCGGGATTTTAAAATCCGAAAGAAAGAAGGCCGGAGAGTGAAAGAGTGGCTGAAATTGAAATAAAACTGGAGAATAAGAAAAATATAAAAAGAAACGCAAGATAAAGCTAGAGCGAGTTATGAGGAAGAGTCAAGTGAAGAAAAGAATTGTTCAGAGCACGATAATCATCAGCAAAGGAAAAAAAAAGGTGAATGAAGAAGAAAAAGAAGAATTAGTAGAAGCGATAGAGAAAAATAAAGAAAAACGAGGGGAAGTGAAAAGGGCGCAATCCATAAACGACAGATGGAACGACCTGAATATTAAGAGTCCCAAATTATTACAACAAATCTGCGAAAATTGGGTAGGCATACAAATAGAAAACGATAACACAGAGAGCACAGTCGGGAGATAAGAAAAAGAAGGCAATAGCGTAGACGCAATCGGAGATAAATCAGAGGACATAAACGAAAAAGAGATCGAAGGTAATGAGTGCTTAATTAAATAAATATGAGAGAAAAAACCAGCACGAGCAATACTTTCGAAACACCAGGGGAGTATTTAGTAAACGAAGACAGCGTGCGAGGAAATTGGTACGAAGAAAACAAAATCAATGTCCTATCATACCAATAAAAATTCAGGGAATATTAACCCGACCCCTAATAGACAGTGGCAATGAAGTTTCCTGCATTTTGGAATAATTCTATACGGCTCATTAAAGAGAATTAAGCGAGCCCCCTACTCTACCCGTCACGGGAACTAAAGTTACCAGCGCGTTCGGAGAAGCAGCGAAGAATATTCAAAGACAGATAACGGGTGAGACACAAATACGAGGTCACACAAAAGACATTCAATTTTTAGTAGTACCCCGACTGGTGAAAGAAGCAATCCTTGGAATTGAGATCATAATGGACCTACACATATCTATTGACGCTATGGAAGGAAAAATTTGGATTGGTACCGAGACAATAGCACAGATAGTGGAGGGACAATGGGAAACTTGCGATCCTAGAAAATTACTTGAAATCGAAAAAAAAACATATGCCAAATAGAAGACATGAGATCGGAGGAGTCCGAAGAGCTTCAAGAACATAAAGCAATATAAAAAATAAATAAAAGTGAAATTGAGAACGAAGAAACACGGCGAAATAGCCACTCATTAATAGCCACTATTAATGAGTATCGTGAGATTTTCAGACAAAGACCGGCAAGACTAAGTGGGCACGCACACCGACTCAGGTTAAGCGATGAACGGGCATTCTACCAAAAATCCTATCCAGTGCCATTACAACATAGAGAGAAAGTGCACGACCAAATTCTAAAAATGATGGAACTTCGGATACTAAAGCGATCCCAAAGCCCATACATAAATCCTCTCGTAACATCGATAAAAAAGAATGGCGAAGTACAAATATGTCTCGACGCGAGAGAACTGAACAAATTACTTAATTAAGGGGTCACGTACAGTTAGGACTTCGAAAAAAAGGGGTTTTTTGCGAATTTTTTTTGGGGACACATTTAAATAATTAATCGTAAATCTTTTTCCATACAAAAGACATATATTTTAAGTAAATAATAAAAAATTTTCATTGCAAAATATGCAGAAATTTTTCCATAAGCGCACGTAACGTAGGGGTCCCAAAAAAAAGGTCCTCCGCGGTGATCAGTACAGCTCGTCACCGGATCGTCCGAAATCAAAATAAAAGTAGGGATCATTAGTTAATGACATAATGCTCCGGTTGATCGAAGGATTTGAAAATTTTATGATTTTTCACAAAATGGTGGATGTTGGAAGTCAAAGTTGTGTTTTCGACCCAAATTTTGCTCATATTTTCAGCTATAAAAAAAAAAAATAATCGCATAGAAAAATCCTTCGTTCATCCGGAGGACAATTATGTCTAGAAAAAGTGAGCAAAATTTCAAGTCGATCGGTAAAGCCGTTTCCGAGGTACAGTGATCACCGTGTTCGAAAACATAGTTTCGAGAAAAACGCATTCAAAGTTTTCAGTACGATTTACATGCAGAAGAAAAATTTCCGTTCAAAGTTACATATCTCCATACCCAACAGTCGGACTCGTCTAAAATTTTCACAGAATACTTTTCAAATGTGCTACTTTTAGAAAATGTAAAAAAAAATCCATTTTTTGAAAATTCTAACTGTACGTGACCCCTTAAGGTAAACCACGACAGTCCACTACCAACGGAGGAAATTTTGCAAAAGTGCGAAGGAAAAAAAATTATGTCTTCACTCGACCTAACCAGTAGCTTCTGGCAGGTACCACTACATCCTGAGTCATACAAGTATACCGCTTTCAAGTTCGAAGGGAAATGTTATGAATTCACAGTAACTCCTTTCGGTCTCAAGACAAGTACGGCGAGCTCAGTACAAGCCCTCGATCCAGTCCTAAGGGATCTTTCTTTTATCATAAATTTAGTGGATGACATTTTATTCTTATCGGAAATGTTATATAGGAACATTTGGTTCATCTGAAAATACTGTTCGAGAGAATAAAAAGACATAATCTGACACTAAATTTTAAGAAATAAGAATTTTGTCGACAAGAAATGCCATTTTTGGGGCATGTAATAACGAAGGACGGAATAAAACCCATGCCGGAAAAGATACAAGCGATCCAGGAGTATCCTGTGCCGAAGAACATACGACAATTACGCACATTTTTGGGGTTGATTAATTTCGATTCCAAATTTACCAATCTGCACGCGAAAGAAACAGTACCTCTAATAACCCTACTAAGGAAAGGTACAACGTGGTATTGGGACGACAAAATGCAGGAGGCATTCAATAGAGTAAAATCACTGTTCTGTGAAACATCGATACTCAAATATCCAGAAAAGAATAAATCCTACATTCTGACAACGGACGCTAGTCATTACGCCGTTAGGGCAGTATTATCACAAAGAGACAAAGAAGACGAAATGAAGACGATGCTTTAGAAGCATTGTTCAACGAATGAAAATATTCGAGTCGAAAATCGACCGAGAATTTTTTATTCTCGATAGTTATTTCCAGACTCGCAATATTCTGTAGATTGTTTGACGCATATATACCTGCCTAAAGAAATTCCAGTCGAAGCTCGACCGAAAATTCTCGGTCGCATGGTGCCGGTCTTTTCTTTAGTTTCTAAATTTCCTCTGCAGAGTTTTGAGCTGTGCTTTGGATCGTTGGGCGTGGTTTTATGATGCAGCAGGACAACGATCCTCTGTACAGCTCAAAACTCTATAGAGGATATCTAGAAACTAAAGAAAAGGCCGGGATCATCACAAATATGGTTTGGCCGCCGCAATCACCGGTCCTCAATCCGATCGAGCTTCTGTGGGAAGAGCTCGATCGAAAAATCAGACAATTTTGTCCATCGTACGGGGGATCCATGGGCAAAATTACAAGCTGCATGGTCGAGTCTCAACCAAGACCAAATCGATAAGTTAATCGAACAGATGCCACGGATCGTGGACGCGGTGCTGAAAGTCAAAGGCGGGTTTTTCTAGGAAAAACTCGTCTAGATGAGGTGAGTGCCTTAAAACGTTTTATCAACCTAAAAACAAAAATTGTCGTGAATTTCGAAAAAAATACTAAAAAAAAATTCTGAAAAACATCCAGGCGATTCAGTATGAAAATACGAAAATTTGTGTATTTCTAACATTTTCTCTTAAACCCTATTGTTTTTAGGTTATTTTGAAGT
>OX637864.1:23155899-23308423 GCA_951802705.1 Netelia virgata | reverse complement strand
CTGAAAATAAGACGTCGCATTGGATCGGTCCAAGTTATATCCTGTCTCTACTCCATAATTACATAATTCATCGTCCGCGCTTTTCTTAAAACACGTTTGTCAACACCCGTTTACCCAGAGCCTCTCAATATCCGGTGGCCGAAAAGTAATTAAATTTGTACACGTCCATGTATTCGAAACGCCATTACTTTTTTGCCAACTCAATAAAATATATGTATGATGTACCTATATATGAATGTAGGAATGTACGTTCTAATTACGTAAATGGCCGCGCGACAGCGCTACCTGCCCCCCCCCCCCCCCCCAGGGATGTCGCTGTGCGGCCGCCATCGTTACTAATTTCGAATATTTTCGCCACCATGCCACGGTGGACATTTTCATCTGTTATAGGAAATATCCATTCATTTGCCATGGTACGAAGAGGTTCGCAATGTCCGAAAATGCGTCAGAAAATCAATCTTCATCTCTCAATATTATTGTTTCAATTAGAGCTAAATTAACAGTATGTAAATATCACGGGAAATGTTCGATCCAAGCGAGTGAGATTACGTCGCGTTACGCCAAGCGCAAAGCGCGACGATTCGCCTCCGCGAAATTCTCACCATCGAAAATCTCGTCTATAAACTGGAATAATAGGTATGTTAACTCGAGTCTCGATGCGTTCAATTACACGTCTGAAACGTATTTTCATTAATTCTTCGTACACGTACGCATCGTAGTTGGCCATGTATATGTAGATACGAACGATGGCGGATTGCTCAATGGTTTTGAAAATTCTCGTATCCTGTTGGTAGTGCCAATTATCGTCAAGTAGGTACTTACACGCCCAAGTGGCGACGCCTCGCTGTTGAACGATATTTTTCTTTGCTACGATATAGCGCGATACACGCGTAAAATAAATAATTCGCGCGATATATTATCACTCGGAGGCTAAACGTATATGTATGTTAACGTTCATCTCCGGTGTCCCCGAGTACATTTGGATGTATATTAGCGTTCGCGGGGAGTCCCCAAAGAGCTTTTACTTATTGTTGATTCGAGGCCGTAAATCGAAGGTCCCCGTGACGGTGCGTTCGGATCCCTGTGCAACAGCCGGCGGTAATTGCCGCGTGTGCGGCGCAAGCGCGGCACGCAGTTATCGGCGCATGCCTGTTGCGCGGAGACTAATCGTAAGAGCAACTACAGGAACGTCATTGGGACAGCCACGGGCCATGAACAGAGCAAACTGGCCATGAACAGAGCAAACTGGTAAGGAAGAAGGAAAGAGTAGGTAGAAGCCAGCGGTGGACCGACTGAACGACCCGAACGAACGTTCGGACCGGTCGACGCCGCGAGTTACAGGTTTACGGGTTCCTAAAACCCTCGTCGTGTTTTCTTTTCTTCCTCTTCTTGTCTCGTTTCGCGCCGCCCACGCGTATTTTCCTCGTCGCTTCATCCTTTATCCTTCGCATTCTCCTCTCGCTCAATGCCACGAACTTTTATTCTCTTTGCAAACGCGAATATTCTACTCGACCGGATGCGACTAATAAAATATATCACGCGAAATATATAGGGGCTGGGGTCGCGTGCAACCGGGAAACGACGATTATCGTTGTACGACGATTTTTGTTTTCATTTGTTTTTAACGCGTGAACGTTACGATGAAACGAATGGATTTATAGAATGAAAATAGTTCGGTAGCGTTTTTCGGGCACTCGAATATTTACAAACCCTTGAAACGACATTAATTGTATTTTTTTATGTTTTCATTTTCATTCATTCGATTATTGAATCGAATCATATTTAATCATATTTAAGCGGATTTTGATATTTAATGAAATTCGATTAAATTGATAATTAATACTCGATCAACCGCTTTATTGAATTTTGGGTAGAATACCTCCTAATTTATGGATACCGATCCGCAACAAAAAATTGAATCCAATCAAAATTCGATCGGTTGAAACGTGAAATAAAAATTAAACGATCTCGATGGGATTTGCAATTAACTCTAATTGATAAAAACGAATGAGGGGCAATGTCGGCAAGAACGAAGACGGTGGAATATTCGCGTTCGAAGATCAGCGCGCAGCTGGCACTCGGAACACGAAAATATAAGTAAAGCCGAGAATAGTAAAAAAGAAAGAAAAAAACGCGAGAGAGCAAAAACGTTCAGCGCGTCCCTTTTTCCCTCTCGTCATTCTCCTTTTTCCTGTTGTCGGCCTCTCGGATCTTGGCGCATGCCGACCATGATGCTCGTCCCGGATCAACTTATAAAGTGCACTACGCATATACCTGAGATGACGTTCTGTAACCGATAAACGAAAAACCGAAACCTGTTCGACTCACGAGCTGTTCGACCGTGCGAAAAAGAAATATATTTGTATTAGACGCAGACCTTGAAAAATGTACCGTTTAACAATTAGTGGTAAAAAAAAAACTTAAAAATCCGCATAAATATAAAAACAATTTTATTTTATTTTTTGCAATTGTTTGAGAATAAGAATCGATTAATTAGCGTCAAGAGGCCACTGATAAAATAGCAAGTCGAGCCAAGGCTTGATAATAAGAATGCTGAACTCTACACGGATATATAAATTATTGACGCGTATAGTGCCTACCTAACGTCTGGATTTTATTTTTAGACGTACACAATTTTGTATTGTTTATGAAAATAAGCTTGACATGATTTTTTACCCTTTCATCATTTATCTATAAGACCGTACGAAAATATACTAAAAAATAATAATCGTCGAAATATTTTCATAATTAATTCTTCCATGAATATATTAATGATTACTTTTGGCTCCGTTATAACTTGTACGACGCATGACCCGCGCTTGATCCCAAAATACGATGGTATATTGAAACGTCGTCTCATTCTCTCGCTATTTTTCTTTCTCTTCTCCTTCTTCCTCATCTTCCATTCATACTCGTAAATCATAATCTTTGTATACAAAATAAAAAGTAAATTAAAAAAGAAATTGGCGATAAATATCGTCTGCGTAGTTCAACGATTATTCGTGTAAAAATATCGAGATACGAAAAATAAAAGAAACAAAAAATTGTCACCTCGACCTGCCCTAAGTCCCGGAAGTTGATCGAAGTATTTTTTAAGATTTAAGCGACCTTTTATCTATTATTTCAATTTTATTTTCATTTCTAATAAAAATATAGTGTAAACAATTTGTATTTCTAAATTAAAATTATGGGTAGGTACAACGTTTGGTTCGATCTCTGGGTGGAAAAAACCTCTACAATTGTTGCAGTACCGATGATAGATTCCCCAAAATATCGATTCCAAATTGTTTTCGATAAAAACTTTCATCTCAGGCTATATTTTCAAAAAAGGATCTGGCGGTGAGCCAAAATGGCTTAAACAAATTTTTATCATAAAACGTAAAACCTACTCGAATTCAAACAAAATCCGAGATGCTCGCCGAAAAAGCTCTTCCATCTCACACGTTTTTGCTCATACATTTTAATGAAGATTGTAAATTCCGTTCATATAACGCATCATATGTGCATCTCATTGTCAGCATTCTAGTTATAAGCTCGTTATCGTCATCTCTTCCCCGTAAATACGAAATAGAGACAAGCCCCTCTATCTCCCGACGACTCGATATAGAAACGTAGACGTGGAAAGTATTGAAACACTCCGGCTCCTTTGCACAGAGAGAAAGAAGACCCTGAAGCGATACACGGTTGTACGAAACGTATCTAGGTATACGTAATACGAAACATTATACTTTCGTATGGCGCTTTACACATCCACACGTGCATATGTATGTGTCTATAATATCGCAATAACCGATGAGGCAATTGGGTCGTACGACGCGTCATGCGATCGACATACGATACGCGACGTACGTACTATAAATGTACAGAGAAGAAGAAAAAACGCAAACTTGGGGTAACGAGAGTCGGGCGGTTTGTTGAAGTTTTACGTACAGTTTTTAACCACCCACGAAAACATTGTTTACTTTTTCACACGATTCGGTTTTGTAATAATTGTAAGGGAAGGGACGGGTGATATTTTCCTGTTGCCAAAAGTTATCAATTTTTGCCAAGACCACTAGAACAAATCTTACTAACGATAAATAGATGAAATGAAAAATATTTCTGTAGAAATACGTTCATTTGAATTTTTCAAGTTCGTATTACGAAATAATTAAATTTCGAACAATTGACAAATGCCCATAGGTATTTCTGTGAAAAGGTGTAGAAATTTGTTCTCGTTTGTGGATAGCTGGGGGTTTGGCAGCCTCTGTAATCCGGCTACTCGGAAGCTAGTTATCTCGGAGGACCTGAGGTTGGGATTGACCGTCGCTGTTTGGGTTTCCATGTCGACGAGACGTCCGCGCTAAGCTCGTCATCAACATGGGCATCCCGGAGGAGTCCGGGGTGTCCAGGTTCGTTAATGAGAGGTGAACCGGGCCAGGGGGGATTGACCCAGCAGCCAAAAGTCTCCGTAACGAGCAGTAGCGGGATCGCGTCCCTGAGTGGGACCTCTCCGGCGGCCCGATCAATACTGTTCGACAGATAACTTTTTTTTCATTTTTCCTTGCAGTTTCACGAATTTTCGATCAATTATTCACCTACAACCGTTAATATTATTGAACATTTGTGCCGAATTAATGTCCGATCGTTGTAAAAAAAACAAAAGAAAAAAACGTCGCGGAGAGTAATATTCCATCATTTTTTTTTAATTGGTCGGTCGATTAAGTTACCTTGAGTGAACAATATTATTTTCTATTAACAAATAAATTGCTCGATGATTAATTATCCGATAGTTCATTATTTCCCTAATTATTGATAAATTTTTCGGCGATGATTCGTATAATTATTGACGAATCATTTACCATAGTTTTTTCCTTCTAATTATTGATTAATTATTCGATAATGATTCGGATAATTAAGTACCTATGAATCATTCGAGCGTTAATTAAGTGACTGTAGATTCATTGTATGGTACAATAGTTACTTATTGTTAGTGAAATAATTCCGGCTGGAGAAAATTGTATCTCTTCCTGCCTGCATAACGAATTATCATGATTTATATATATATAGCTATAAGCATTCACATGCTTATGAATAGAAGGCTTGTTGATGATTGCATCCGATCGGACAGATCCGGTGTGGCTCGCACTCGGCCAAAAGTGCCCATAAAAGTATAAATATAACCCCGGGAATATTATAGCGGCCATGTAAGAGCTTGACTCTTGATTCTCAAGGTGCGTAAATATGAGAAACGCTCTCATTCACGACCCAATTAATCACTGTAGGTTCGGAGACTCTCTCGCGTGTTTCCCTCGGAATACGATATAGTAAGAGACCACGAAATATCCTTCCCCTCGAATCAATAACGACTGATGTTAAGAAATCAGCAAGGACAAACGTGGACAAGGACAAAGTGTTGTCTCGCTCGGGACAACGACGAAAGTCGATTAGTCTCGCTCGAATTGGTCCCCGGTAGTTCGATAAAAACCAGAACAATGTAAACGTGCGCAGAGAGAAATATTCATTTTCTCGAATGAAACGCGTGAAAGAGAGAGAGAGAGAGAGAGAGAGAAGAGAGAGAGAGAGAGAGAGAGAGAGAGAGAGAGAGAGAGAGAGAGAGAGAGAGAGAGAGAGAGAGAGAGAGAGAGAGAGAGAGAGAGAGAGAGAGAGAGAGAGAGAGAGAGAGGAATTCGTAGGTACGATTAAACGTTTGTGCAAGAACTAATCGATGCGAATCAACGAGAAATTTATCGAGCGAAATCATTGATTTGATTTCGATAAAAATCGTTTGAAACAATTGTAAACCGTAATAATGATGAGTCGCCGCAGCTGCTCGAATGACTCGATAACAAATTTATTCGGCCTTCCCCGATAAGAACGATGATGATGATGATGAACGAGTGAACAATTTTGTACTTTCCTCAATTCATTGCTTATTGCGAAGCGTGGCGGTGAATTTCATTCGAGACGAGATAAGGCACACGGGAGGGAAAAAACCCGTCGAATAATTCGAGATATTTCGTCAGAATTCCAACGACTCCGGAAGCCTTGGCTGACTTTTCTTTAGCATACGCCGTGCGTCATAACTTTTATATTATTTTATACAGGTGTTGTTTTTTAACACGGCGACGCGATTAACAATTAAAGTCACGCGATGAACCGGGGAAATTCTCTTTATTGCGAAAAGACGATTCACTTCTTGGCGGATCAGTCTCGAGAAAAATTCAATGCTGGCATGAAATCCCAATGACCCGTTGCGTCACCAATTTTCGTCGGGATTTTTCTTCTTAATAATTAGTGTGAAATATTCGTGTTAAATATTCGCATACGATTTGCGAACGAGCTGTTAAAAACATCGGTACCGTCAGTCATACGAATACCAAGAAATCTGAAGTACCTATGACAAAAACTGATATTTTCTATAGTCATCGATCAGTGTCAAATTTCATTCGTCATTTTCAGACAAAAACATATCTTTTACTATCTTCATACACCTGCACATTTTATTTACTATTTTGTCGTTGCAAAGTTTTATAGGACAGAGCAATTTCTTAATAATGAAGTAATCGATAACATTTCTTTCATTAAACAAAAATTTTAACAGGCGAATTTATTTCTCGAAGTAAGTAAGTAATGCATTTGTTTTTATCAAGAATTTTTTAAAAAATGCATTTTCTACGCGTGTACAATTTCTTGATATTCGAATTATTCTTACCACAAATATTTACGTCTCGATAACTCGACACTAAATTTGATTCTGATTTGGCAATCTGTTCGAAATTTAATATAACGAAATAATGTTTGTTTGTCTAAATTTGGCCTCGATGATATATCCAAATGGAATAGACGAAAAAAAAAACGTGTTTTCATATTTTTTTCCAACTGCGACAAACCGTTTGAATCGAAAACAAGCGAAAATTTCGTACGTGCGCCCGTTCACGCACGCTCGTATTGATATTTTTGTTACTCCCTTATGTTTAACGTATTCGCGCGATAAGCGACGGTGTCTCGCGAGCTCGAGCTGAGCGAGCCGGAGGCAAGTATTGCGTCATGTAGGGAAAAAAACGAACGCAACCGGCCGCCGTAGTCGACGAGCCAGAGCCAAGGCCTAGGATCGATTCGATCATCCGCAAAAACGAAGGCCCCCGTACATAACGAATCGCCTTATTCGCGTTATATCTCTCGGCGTGTACAGCGGGCAAGCCGACAGCGAGGACTGTTAACCTTGATTTTTTAAATTCACCATTCCGTCAACCTCAATTCTCTGAGCATCGATTTTGACCATTTTCAATCTTGCCGCCTCGATTCTTTCAACATTATTATCGAATCTTTCTTTTTAAAACAATAATAATTCACAATGCGAATGAATTATCTATTAAATTATTAAATGATTCGTATGTAAAAGCGATTATCGAGTATTCGATAAAAAATCAATTTTATTATTTATTTATTTACATTTGACGAATATTTGACTCGCCGTCTGTTTATAAAATATCGTTGAATTAATATCTTTCGTGTCTTACATCATAACATGTGACATTCAACTATAGCTGACAATGAATCACCGAATAAATTCTGATAGGAACGTATTAAAAAAGGCCTGATACGCATTCCACCAATCGGCTCTTAATATTTTGTTCACGTGACCTATTGCACAAAATAATTGCACAGGGACTGGGAACGTGTGAAATTGTGATTGCGTAGAACCAGAACCGTCCGATCATTTATTATTATAAAAGACACAAGGTTATACGCGCAGACTTTCTTCCGTTATTTTGATATCACGAAAATGATAAGACGCACGCCGCTTCGTAACTTTTGCGACGGCGAAGAAAATGACATTTCTTCTCATGGACTCAAAATTGCTCTCTATATTTAACGGGAATTTTACTATTTTGCGAAATTTGCGAATTGTATCTATGAATTGTATGAAATTTATGAATTGTACGATGTTTATGAAATTCATGAAGTTGCGAATGTGTGGTGCGCTTGTTTTTCAAATTCGTTGATTCTTGTATCAAGATAACGTCGCGCAATTTCATACACGCGATAACGTAATCAAAGTGTGTACGGCGCGGCCCGTGACCCGGGTTGGGTCGTGAGGTGAGTCCTTCGAAGAATCCACAATGACGAGTGATGAAAACGAAAATAAGAACTGACGAGAAAAAAGAGAAAAAAATTCTCCGAGAGCTATATATATATATATATATAGCTATATATGTCGGGATACGAGCGTTTCGTCATTTCTCAAGATCACATATCCCGCGGAAGCCGCGTCATCCGCTAACAACGAGACGACTTCCGGCGTGGGTTCTCCCGCTTCGGCTGTACAAACCAATCTCACTAATATGCCATTGGTATATATGTAGGTACACATAATAGGCAACGAGTGTGCCTAGCTGCGTAGTGAGTGACGAGGGATCCCCCGGCTTCTTCGTACATTTGTTGGCTTGGACTATACCGTGTAAAAGATGGCGTGAAAAAAATTCCTCGTTTTTTCCATATTCAGGGGATTCCCCACGTACGAAAATTTCACTCGTAATCAACGTTTTCGAATCGTTCAGCTATCGCTCGTATAAAATACCACTCGAATTATAGATCGAAATGTATAAATTTGAAAAATATTAATTATCGTTATATAATTCACATCGTTATAATAAAATGACATAAATTCCAACATTTATTTTTCGTAGCGTTCATTTGATCGTTATCGAAACGACGCGTATTCACACCTGGCCCTCAAAATCATAATGTCTTTTTATTTTCATAATCTTTTATGATACGTCTAATAATCGATAACCCACGATAACATACAAAAACAATGACATTAAAAAGAAATACATAAATTGAATATTCTTTACAGAAAAGAAAAGTCACGTGCGCGTACCGAAAAATTCGAAGAATCCGTTACAGAATAAAAGGTGGTTATCCAGGTAAAAGCACGTTTGGCAAATAATTTCATTTCGGCAACTCATATATACCATAGGTATTGAAAAGCAAACACTGGTGCCATAATTCGTGCTGCAGTAAAGATCCCTGCGATATATAGATATATGCATTTTGTCTTTTACTTTACCAGTACTACCGGGTAACACTACCCTCTATGGCTGAAGGGATTTAGCAGCCCCTCGGTCGAAATTCGGCGTCGTTTCTCTGCATGTAATTTTCTGGTTGTACCTTTTTCCTGGACTTTCCTCGTACTTTGCTACCACCGAGAACAAGAGAATCAATGGATTTGTAGACTGCGTGCAGCTTGCCTCTTACAATATCCACTGTATACGTACGCAAAGTGTGAATAGCGTACAAACTGTATTATATATTTATATTATAAGTCTGATGCTACCTGTGTAAACGAGCGGTACGTCCCAAATCCGGAAAAAAGAGATTTTCTGAAATGGAACGAGACGTTTCTATGAGCCGGATGTTGCCGGCCATCCCGTGAATATAGTCGGACGAATTGCTTTAGGGTCGACTTCCGGGGCCAACCTACATCTCGTCCTTCGGATAAGACAGTCTCGCACGTTATAGTCCTTTCAGCTTTGGACGTTTATGCTACTGATTGTGAGTGAGAGATTTTAGTAGTGCCGGAGCAATGTGGTAGCTCGTATTTGAATTTTTACAACGTATCATTGAAAATATTGTTTTCAGGACAAGGGCAACCACAAGTGAAACGTTTATTTTCTTTTTTTCAATCGTTTATCACCCTGATCGTTCGTAAATTGTTGAGTGAATCCGCGAATACACGAATTCTCTCAATCGATCGGGCAAATATAGAAACTTTTCATTGTTCCAAACGCTTACTGTGCAAACGTTGCTTACTGTCTTTAGAATGTAAACCTGGATAATTTCTGTCCGACGTGTTTTCCACTTACTAATTATGGTACAACAAATCCGAAAAAATCACACATTTTCTTTGGGTTGGATATTAAAACACTAGAACAAACAATTGTTCAGTAATTTATTTAAACATCTATCGATTACGTGAATGGAGCATGGAGTGCGTGATGCGCATTATGTACATAAAGTTTCATAGATTTTAAACGATTCGATCAAAAGTAAAAAAAGGAATTTGAAACGGAAAGATTAAGGAAAAGATGTCCTGTAACAATGGATTTGAAAATTGTAACTAGATAGCTATTTTTGCAACATAAAAAATCGGGATTCTTGACAGATATCAATCACTATTCGTAAAATATAACGGAAAAAGTCGAACGTTCGACGAGATAAACCATCAGTAACTTTAGATTTTTTCCATTCGGCATAGATAATATTGACCCAGGATTTGAACCCTTACCCCTTACATGGTAAGGGTTCAAATCCGTCAAGCTTTTACCTCATTTTGTGGAAAACTCACATAATTAATACAAAATGTCGTTACTAACTATACCTAAGGACATTTAAAAATATTATTAATAAAATTTGTCGAAGAAGGTCAGAAGTATTACGATTTTCTTAAATACTACCGTAAATAAAAGTGTAGGTACCTGTGCAGAAAGCCCTCGCCCAACCATCTTCCGGGTTCCATGTACAAGCCAGCTGCACAGCTCCAAGCTCTCGTTGCTGGACACGTTACTCTTGGCTACGGTCACGAACCAGTGGGAAGGTGAAAACGAAAAGAGAAACGAAAAGAACGAACGATGAAACCCACGACGACAGCTGTCCCTGTACCATTGGCTGTTACAAGAGACGAAAACATTTATTCGTCCGGCACGACGACCGGAACGACTTTCTCGAATGCGGAAATGCATGATTTTTACTTTTTTCACCCTCGTAAAAAAAAAAAGAACACGATAGTTTCGAACTATTGGCTTGGCTAAAAAGTAATTGTATTTCTAATGGTTGACCATGTATGACCATCTATACAAAACAAATAGAATTACTTTTTGGCCAACTAAATATTCGCAAAAATGTTATTTTGTAATTTTTCTTCAATTGAAAATGTTCACTACTTCCACCAATGAATGTTGGTATTCTATGCAAAATTGTAGCGAAACGAGTCTTTGCATCGTGTTCAGCCAATGAAAAACTTTCCAAAGGCTTCTCGCTTCATTTGTTTCTTACCACAATTTTTTTTTTACTCGTTCTTGTATTTTTCGGAGGAACGAGCCGAGCAGTCGGTCTACGTTCTTGTTATCCCTGAAGCACGTGCGCGCGTGTGGATCCTCCTTCACGAGGCGCATCTGCCACGAGAGCGAGAGATGAATTTCGAGGGGAAAAAACGAATGAAAAGAGGAAAGAAAAAAAATGAGAACCGAAAGGAGACTCCTGGTGGCACACGCGGGGCTCGTGACTCTTTCGAGGCGTAAATAAAACGCGCAAGCTGCCGTCCAGGGTGCACGGCGGACCGGTGCACACGTGGAACACCTGCCGTTCGTGACCACTAGCGCCCCTGGACACACTCGGAGCAATTAGCACAGTGATTGGCATAGCGTAGAAATTCAAAAAATACCAACAATCGCAGATTTCCATTGTTCGCAGCTGAGCTATAAATTATTACGCGGTATAAATACGTTTTATTGAAATTGCTCACACGAGCCCCAGTGGCCAATAACCGTCCAGATATGTAAATTTGAGTATAAAATAATGCTAGCGCTAATTTATCCAAGAAAACATCTGGCTCGCATAGTCGCCAATGACTGTGACCTGTTTTATCGGCGAAGATGCGTCTAGAATCGCTAAATGGCCAATAGTTCTGAAAAAGGATCCGACCCTTCGCGGTTCACCTGGCTTACCTGAAAATCGTATCCTATTTTTCATCTTTTTATTTCTTCTAAACGATAATACTTTCTCAATTCTCGTCAAATGTGATGCATGTAACAGATTTACAACGAGAACATATATAAAGTATAAATAATAATACTTATTATCATTATGTATTACGATTAAACGGGTCATAGGCTACTAAAATTTTAATAAATGTAGTGAAGCGAAAACAAAACTTTAGCATCGATTTGTGAATGAAAAAAAAGAAAGAAGAAATTGAGAAGATAGAAACCCGATTCTTTTTTGTACCGGTTGCCCGAGGAAGGACTCTGGCGTTGGCAGACCTTGTGGGGACTCCAGTGCAGGCAGACGCAAAACTCACTCGCGGAGACCGCGAAGGCCCGAGAGAGGAGGATTGTGCCAGAATAATTGCGTACGACTTCTAGCTTACGAAATTCATGTTTCAAATTATACCTGCGTATGCCGTACTTGCCCCGTACATTTATATACGTTGCGGAGGATCTAACGTAATCCGTGTTGTCCTTGAATGAAAAAAAATATACATTCGATATATCTTTTCTTTTCGGCATGCGCAATTTTGGCCAAAAATCAAATGATTATACCGTCATCCAATGTCACGAGAGACATCGATACCTAACTTGTGAAATTTATACTTTTAGCAATCCGTGCGATTTCATAAATTAACAATTAATTAAATTGAATGGTCGGATATAAATTAACGTTAATAATCATTTGTTTTACGAACGATCGATTATTCGTAGTAACATATTGTGCGTATGACGAAATTGTCGCATTTAATTTTTACAAAAATCGAATCATCATTTCAATATCGACTATCGGAACTTCCGATCCACGCGGGCTTGTAAAATAGCAATAAAAATTATCGCATAATGCAATATAAAATAATGTGATGAATAATTTGTTTCGAGAACGATTTTTTATCTATATATGTTTTTACATTTATTACGATAATTTCGCAATATTTTAAAAGCGATCACTTTTTTATTAATTTATCGACGATTCGCTTGCCGAATTTGTTCTTCATCGTTTATTTATAAATATGACAAAAAATTTGTTCGATCGATAAGACGTCGGTCGACGTCTCCCGCTTTGACGAGCGATATCCTTCTGGGTCATTGGCTACAACAGACTGGACCGTCTCGTGAACGATACCTACACGATTTTTTAACGTACGATTGGTATATCTGTATTCGTATTTGTCTCGATGCATCGATTTCTCAAGCTCACGTTTGCGGAGCGCGCTCGTCCGACCCCAAGGACCGCGAGACCGACGAAGGCTAAACGCGGGCTATCTGGGTCGCGGACACTTGCGAATTATCTCAATTCTTCCGCTCTTGGCAAATCTTATCTCCCTCTTTCTCTATTTCGTTTCGTTCTCGCTCCCCCACTCTCCCTCTCTCTCTCTCTCTCTCTCTCTCTCTCTCTCTCTCTCTCTCTCTCTCTCTCTCTCTCCCTCTCTCTCTCTATCCCTCTCACTCGCTCATTCTTGTTTCCTTTGGTTTGTTTTACCGCCACTGACTTTCGTCAGCTTTATCGCAACTCCTTTATTCTTACTGTACATAGTAACAGTCTGATCTCCGACAAGTCAACCTTTCAAAAATGACTTTTCTGATATTCGATGAAATATTACGTTGTCAAAATTGGGCTTGTCATCGTTCAGGTTGATACGGTCGAGATTGTGATAATTCAAATTGTCAAGATCGGACTCATAAGTAGTTTAATATGATAAATTTACCATTTGCATAATTTAAATTTGCCGAAATATCAAGGTCTTCATCATTCGTCAGTCATCATGTCGAAGTACAAATTGACAAAATCCGGTTTGTCATAATTTATATCGACGTAATTTTGAATTTGTCATAGTTTCGTTGTCACGATCGAGGATAAAATAATCCGGATCGTTATATATCACCAGTTTCAGGATTAATATTGTCAAAAGCATATCGACACGATGTTGATAAAAAATCCATGCCGATACGATCCTGAAAAAATAAATTTCCACGTTGTCGGAACGATGACCAAGAAAAAAGGAATAATAGAATGAAATTTTCCATTTTCGACGATCCGGGTTTGTTTATGAGAGATTGTACTGTTCAGTCACCTTATTCCACATTTTGCTAGATCGTTTCGACTGTCGCAAGCTAGCACGAGTCGTTATGATGATTATTAGCAAGTGTTCCTCATTTCCGCCGCTAGGAGGGCAGCATCGACTGGACCCTCGCTCCGCTCGCTCGCACGTTTTTTGCATTTTTGCTAGTGGATCCGGCACCGACCGGGTACAACCTCCGTGAATTATAGACGCTGTGTTGTTTACGCATTAACGAAAAAATTGAACAATCGGTAAAATGTCAGACAAGGAACGAAATGACAAAGATTCGACAAAGTCGGATGCGATTACGCAGGATCCAGGTGCTAGCAGATACGGAAATTTCATGAATTATTACAAATTTCATTCGGCCGAGGAGAGAGCCCGTCAACTTCCGCGAGGCGTGTGGCGACGAGCCACGTCCCATCGCGACCGGAAGTACATCGGTCTAGACGTCGGCTGTAACGCCGGTGTGAGTGTGTAAATGTGTATATTCGTATATATCTATACGATGTGACCTCTCGCATAGTTAGGTTATGTTAGGGACGGAAACAGCTGCTCGCTTTTCTCTTTTTTCTTTTCCTCGTTTTTGTGCCGGAGGAAAAGGCTGGCCGACGAGAGAGAGAGAGAGAGAGCGGATATACGCCCTGCCATATCCGCGTGGTGATTGAGACTACAAGAGCCCAGGCATTCTATTCACCTAAATTTAGAAAGAAGAGTTATCGCCTTTCTCGTCGCATTCTTTTCCGTCTGTTCGCCTATCCGTAATAAACACGGAACGAGTGGTAGGGGATAGAATGCATCGATGGACCACTCGTGATTCCCAATAATTCTTCAGTAAATCGAGTTAGAGCTGATGCTGATTTTATCCCAAGACATCGAATTATAATTATGCTCTAAATTTGCACTCTAGGATTACATACTTTGATTTCTAGCCTAAAATCGTACCCACTTCTTTTAAGTGTCAGTCCTGCCTGTACAAATAAGCCCCAGGTGGTTATTACTCTGCCCACGCGGTTATCCCGATATAGGAATTTGAATAAAAAGACGTCACGAATGGATCATCTTTGGGACTTTATTGTCACGTTATTGTCACGTTAAGAGTGAGTGTTACAGGCCGACGAGCGATTTGAAAACGCGAACCGTATTTTCTTCGGCACTGAACAACCGATCGCGTCAAAATTTTGCGGGTATCTAGAGAATTGAGGCAAAAACTGGCTAAGAGTTTCTTTTCTCCGGCCAACATTTTTGCCATAATTGCCTCAAAATGTTAATGCGCTCGATTGCTCAGTGCCGGAGAAAGTACGAATGGCGTTTTCGAATCGCTCGTCGCCTGTAACACTGACTCTACAATTAAAGCTTACCGATATATTGCGCACGGTGCGTGCATGTGCGCTTAACTCGCGTTGCGCACTAAACTCCGCTCTATGAAACGTAATTTCGCAACAGTAAAATATTGAAGAATAATTAATCTGTAAAATCTGGCGTTTTGTCCTTGCAATTGTCGATCGTAGCTGTATCGTAACACCAATTCGTCCTATACAACGCCATCGATACAGTGGCAACAATAATTGCGATTCTTTTTACAGGATCTCACCTTGTTACTGCAAAAGTTCCTTCAGGAAGAAGTACAACGTGAAAAAACAACAGTTCACTTACTCGGTATCGATCTCGATCCGATATTGATCGAGAGAGCACGCGAGAACAACTTGTCGCATGATCTCATATCCTTCGAGCATCTCGATTTCATGTCGAAGAATCGCGATACGATAATTAAAAATTATCTCAAGAAATTTTCGCGCGACCGTTTCGACGTTATTTTTTCATTCTCCATAACAATGTGGATTCACGTTAATCACGGTGATGCAGGCCTCGTCGATTATCTCGAGACTATCTGTTCGCTCTCAAATATGATTGTTATCGAGCCGCAATCGTGGAAATGTTACAGAAACGCTTCGAGACGACTCAGACGTGCCGGTGCCGATGATTTTCCACTCTTGAATTCTCTTCTTCTTAACGGCGACGTGACGCGCCACGTAGATCGTATAATAACGGAACGTTGTTCATTCGCTCGAATGACCGTCACTGATGCCAACGAATGGGGAAGAAAATTACTCATCTACGAGAGAACAAATCCCACCGGATGATCTTGGATCGTTTAAACTAATGGTTCATGAGTCACGAACTATACAAACGAAAATAACGAAAAGTTTCTCTTTTCAGAATGAAAAAAGACAAAATCTACTTCCAATTTCAATAACATTACTTTTAGTCAATAAGCAACCATAATTATTTCATCGCGGAATAATTTTTCATTATATTTTTTCTCGTTACGATTTTTCGTCTCCATGTTTGATGAGTAGGCAGGTTGAGAATGTGACATGATAAGAATAATGAAAAACAATAAAAATGTATTTCTTTTTTTACCACCGATAATGTATTGTTTTACGAAAGGAAAACAAAGTACAGTTGCCGACTTGACGCGGGAAAGGTGGTTCGTGCGAATTTGGAATGTCCATTTAGGATTAAAAAATCATCGATGAGTACAAAAGAGGAGGGTCAAAAGTTGGCAATAATGTAGATAGAAGAATGTTTATATTCCTAGTGATTGCATATCGTATATACATATGCATATATATATATATATATATATATGCATATATATATATATATATACACATGTATATGGCATATGTATCGAATGCAGGTGTCCACGATTGATATATCGATTGCTACATTGCTACTTGGGACCATGTTAGTAGAGGGATTTCTTCTTGTTCATTCCAGTGGGTCAAGGCACAACGAGCTATAGAACGTTCTAACAACTAATTACGATACTAAATTCCCATCTAAACCAACCGACCGTTATAAAAAAGATAGTAAATATTTCTTCAACATTTTTTTTCCGTGTTCTACCAAGTAGAAGTACATGATAAAAGATTCGATCGTAATGGCGTGTTTCCCGAAAGCTCGATGCGATTGAATCGCCTCGCGCGTACGAAATTTATTCTTCTTTTTCACTATCGCGACTTTGTTTCATTTAAATATGTATTCTTCGTTAAATTAAACTCTCAGAAAATGGGGGATACGCTTGAATAGGTATTATAAATCTTCAAGTTTATATATAATAATATTGTGTGTGTATGTGTGTGTTGAATTGCGCGTTATCTATTTTTGTTGTTCGTTCAGCCGCACATTACTTGACGAACGAAATCCTCGTAGTTTATATTTCCTTGAGAATCCTCGTGACCTGCCAGCAACGTCTCCACCTCTTCGTCGCTCAATTTTTCGCCTGTGTAAGACAGAAAGTGCATTTTTAAAAAGTAATTTTACCACCGTGCGTAATGTTTTACGCGTAATCTTTAATCTTGACGGACGAATAGATTTGTTTTTATTAGTTACCCAAAGTGGTCAACAAGTGTCTTAGCTCGGCCGACGATATGAAACCATTGCCGTCCTTATCGAAGTGACGAAGACCCTCGATAAAATCATCGGCAGTGTCCGACGTCCGAGCTTTGCTTATTGCCTGATAAATCGGCAAGAAAACTTCGAAGCTTATTCTCTCGTCGGGTTTGTGCTGATGAGTGAATTTCTTGACGTCCGATTCCGTGGGATTTTGGCCAAGCGCTCGAAGCGCATCGCCAATCTGAGCAACGTGAATCTTTCCATCGCCACGGCTGTCGAAGAGCTGAAACGCCTCCTGGAATTCTGCAAAGAATGAACAGCGAAACATTTACAATTTGTCACTTTTTACGTGCGGATAAAGATTACGTCATGAAGGAGTATCCAGTTTATGCAATGAACTTTAACGAACATGCTGTTGGGCCATTTCCAAGAATATTTTTTCGGGAAGAACTAACGTTCTCGTTCAGTCATAACGAACGATGACTCACACGATTGCTTCGCAAACCAAGATAGAACCTACCCATTTGCAGTTTCCGCCTTGCAAAGCAAATTCCACCCGACTCTCCTCATTTACACTCGATATTTGATCATTATAAAGTTGCTGCTTAAATTCGTGTACATATTTCAGTATTTCTACCCGTCGTATTATTTTATTGGTCGAATATAACAAATTTTGATATTTCGAAGATAATATGTGAAAAAATAATCCTGTTACATATAACAAAATTATACATTTATGTCACTATCGTACACTAAAAAATAGAAAGACATGATTTTTGTCAATGTTACAAAGTTTGCCATATCTATGGAATAAAAACTTTGCTGGAAAATGTAGAAAACAAAGGCGGTAAGTCGACTATAAGAATTTTTCATTATCGCCATATTATTTTCAATTGTTTTAAAACGAAAAACCGGATCTTCCTAGAATGAGTCGTGTGTCGGAGAATTTACCATCCATCGATGACATCATTCTGTTAGTCAGCTCCTGATAGCCGAATGCTCGCATCTTCAACGTCAGTTATAAACTTCCCACAATGGATGAAAAAAATCTCAAAAACCTCCTCACGTATTCGATCTCACACGATAATCCGAAATTATGTTTCTTTTTGCCTAACAAAGGGAATTTACAACTTGAGAAGGAAATTTGAGCTTGTCAATCCTAAAAATCGTATAGCGAAGATAGGTTCGCGAATTTCACCCCGAGTGTCACAACAACAAGGAGCATACTAAAGTCCCTCGGTGAGACTCGTTTCGAACCTCGCTTTCAAATGTAACGCCATAAAAGGTAATCCCCCGATAATTCTACATGAACAAGCAGAAAAATCAAGAGAGCAAGAGAGATAGAGAGACAGAAGTCGGACGGGGTGTGTCGAAAAAGGCAAGGATACTCTTGACCTGAATTAAAGATCGCCGAGAGAGAAGGCACGGGGAAAAAAGAGGAGAAAAAGAAAACCGATGGAACTGCCTTTGCATCGGTTGCCCCCCATTGATCCTACGAGAGTCGTCTCTCGTCGTTCCTCGACGCCCCGACAAAACTACACATAATCACTCGTTTATGCACTTTTTTCCACTCACCGGCCAGCTGATCCTCCGAGTACGATGCCTGCGAAAAAACCATTTCACGTTTTTAACTGATCTTGTTAAAACTTGATCTTAACCAGTGATCGAATAATTGATCGTGATGAGAGATGGAGGCTGAATAGAACCCCGTGAACACGGACGCAAATCTGTCAAATTGTTTACTCACCATTGTCTCTGTGTCAGTCAGAAATGCGCGCACGTTCTCGCGATACTGAACAACACACCTTCAACCACCGTTTGTATCAGTTGTATAGCATAGAATACATATAGACATAGAATACGCATGAAAGACAATTTGCGTATATCTATATGTACATGTGAAAAATTGCGGCATAAGTAGAGAAGCTGGCATAGAAGGTTCGCCTTGTCGCCACGGTGGCGCTAGTTTACGTGCCGCGTTGCCTGTCATGGGTGCCAATTTCCCCGCTCACCCGCGCACGAGTTTCAATCGCATCTACGTTCGCGACGGTAGCAGACGGACGAAACGGACTAAACTGACAGAGGGAACCAACGAAATGGAATCTTTCGGATTTTTTCAGTATTTAAATACATAATTCTCTTATAACATGTAATTACAAAAGTGACAAAAGTAATAATTACCTTGTGCTTTACTTTTGACGAGAAAATAACAGTGATTGACACATTCGGGGTAAATGAGTTCGCAATGTGACAAGAGAATAAGTGCGTGAATCGTGAGAAAGCAGAAATAAAATGTGTGTGAGTGCCGATAACGAGGGAAATCGGTGTCAAGAAGATTATGGGGGAGATTACGATGTTATAATTCGCCAGTTACATACTTATGTACTTTATTTTCGTTGAATAGTCGGTAAGCAGATGTATGTCGCTAAACATATTATGTATTTTCAAAAGCTTCCATAACTTGCATGAAGAGGTTAGACCTCTTCAAGGTAAGATAGGTGAAACCTTTTTTTTTTCCTCTTTTATATTCAATTGGGACTTACTGATGATAGTTCTATCAAAGTTCAATTTATTCCCTCATTCACTGATAACCATCATTGTCGAATTACATTGTTAATACATTCTATAGAAATTCTGATGCATCGTTCATTTCACCAATTCATACTCGGGCATATTACGTCAAATTTTGTTTTCATCGGCCAATCTCATATCTGATTGTAGCTGATCACCACGGACGTCCTCGAAAATTTGAAACATTTTATTCTATGGTCTTTCAGGGAAAACCTGAATTAACATGTTTCACGTACAACGTGTTATTTGTAAACATTGAAATTTGTCGAGTAGAATACACTTCAAGCATGAAAATTTTTCAAATCTATTATTTTTATTGTATACAATAAGCCGCGAAAAAATGTGAACGAAACCAAAATTTGGATGAATTAACAGAATAAATAATATGTATACTACAATCTGAAATCACATTTATCACAGAAGTACCGTGGTATGTATGGTAATATTCTTGTGTTTCAATCTTGTGCGAACCCTGTATAATTTATATATGTATACAGCTTATTACATAATCTGCTATAGCAATATATATATATATATATTTATTAGTATAGTAGATATTGAAATAATTATCCAACTTCTTCGTCACAGCTCTCTTTACAACGATGTACTTTATAAAATCAAATATGGATTTTTTTCCTTCTCATGAACAGGAAAAGTGAGTAATACGAAAGGAGCTACTGTTAAGAGAACATCAATGTGCAGAAAAATTCGTTGTCGAAGTTTGACTACAAAGTTACATATACAGTCGTGTATTACGAATTTGGAATCTTAATGCAGATTCTGTTAGACTTTCGAATGTGAAAACAGAAATATATATACACATACTCGAAAACAGACCTGCATTATTTAATTTCCACTAAATTGCTCGGTCTACTGTATTATACGAATAGGTGTCACAACCAACTAAGTTGTACTGTGCTTTTGCATTAGGTGGCTGGTCGAGTATGCTTTGTCGTTTTTTTTCTTCTTATTTTCACCTTTTTTTTTTTTTTTTGCATAGTACAAGTATAAACCGATAGTATATCATCACATTTCAATAACAATAATCATCCTCAGCGACGTTTTTTTTTGTAAATTTTCTTTTCGCAATTAACGAATATTTTTTTATACATCATTTTGATAAAATCGATCTCAAGAATCTATAGCTAATAACGATAACGATAATATCGATAATAGTAATGATTGTTATTCGATACTAAATCCTTTCTCACTGTCAGTCCCCGTTAAGATTGTACACGTCGATGCACCCGTGCAGAATAACAAGGCCACCTTTTCCTTATTTTATCCATTATTTTGCTACCACTTCGGTATATTTGGTCCATTGGTACATGTGATTTTTAAAATTTTGTTCCTTCCACCACTCTCTCGATTAAAAAAGTTTTCGTTACTTGCTTTTGCAATATTATGTTAAATTACACAGACCATGCAGCGCATCAAACGACTAAATAGTAGAATTATTTTTGAATGAACTCTGTTCTTTTTTCATTGCATTATTTATCTTTTTTTCGCAATGTTTTTGTTATTACTCTTGCCAGGATACACTTAATCGTCGTCGCATATTTAAGAATCGGGCCTTTCGCCGTGTAGAAGTGCACATATGGAATTTCTGAGCATTACCGCGGGGCTGAAAGTCGTATCGTGCAATGGCTCGTTCGTCATCGGACTCGTGTACTTGCCACACAAGAACCACTCGTTTATTGCTGCTTTTTCGTATATGAAACCGTCTACAAATAGTCGCCAATTTTTGTTAACACGATAATTAGACCAATTGGACATTATTACACGTTTTGATCTCTACCGAGCATAAAATTAATTTGATTTTTTTTCATTACGTACCGGAACATTTGACCGGTTCTCTCATTATCTCGTGCGTTATGGGACACAGAAATTCGTGAGGTACGTCGATGTCGTCGATGCTCTCGGTTCGACTCATGTTTTCACGTTTCAACCAAAACAGTTGTCTTTTGAATGTTTCGGTCATCTGAAAACGATATATTTTTTAAATATCTCGCACAAACTCATTATATTCCCTAAATTAGAGCAAATATATATTTTCTATTATTTTTATCGATGCCAAAATATCATTTGTTCTCAATGACTTTTACGTTTTACGATAACATGCAAAATCTGTATAGACGAGTATTTATGAGCATTGCACACGTTTCGTACATTTTCATCCTCCTCGATACCAAGCCGGGATACAAGCTCGTCCTCGGACAGTGCGAGTAAATGTCGTCCATTCATATAAGAACCCTGAACGTATTTCGCCAGTGCCGCAAGTCCAATTTCGTTCATCCACTTTGAGATATCGCCGGCTTTCCAGTCCGACACTTTTTTTCTGTTATGACGCAAACGATCGATCAGCGTGCTCTGTGACACCAATTGTTGTGGAATTCGCCATATCAGCACAGTCTTATCCAGTGCACCTGTAAACGTTATCAATAATTGATCTATCGATTCAAAAAATGTATTTTTTATGAATAATTTTGTTTTTAATTAATATATTTATTTATTTTAAACTGCACGTAGAGAATTTTCTATAAATGATTACTCGCTGGATGAAAAGGCGAGCGATAAATTATTCGACTTGATGCTGAAAATTTACAAACATTTAAGAATAAAAACAAAACGTGTCGATCATTTTAGCGAATATTCTCTCGTGCCTATTTTTATTTTGGCAATAACTGCCTATTTTGGTTTTATTCTTTATTCACGATATTATGATCAATAACCTGTTACGAAAAGCGACGTATCTCTGGAAAAGGCGCAAGCAGTCACAAGACTTTCGTGATTTTCTAGGACATGAAGACACACCCCCGTATGCTGAAAGTCGATTATACAATCTTTTCGATTATTGTTACGAGTTCATTTAGTGTATAACTAGTGCTCGATTTAACGATTTCGTTAAATCGTTGATATATCGACTGATAAACTTTCGTTCAGACTTGAAGTAAAAAATCGAATCCATTATTATGAAAAGTTTCAAAGTCTCGTGTTCCCCATTTTCATAACTGTTTTATCAAATGTCAATTCATGATTTTTTTTTAATTCGAATTTCGATTATCTTTTTTATTGGGTGATAATTAAGTCGTAAGTCGTGGAACTTACGACGCTCCATATCCTCGCGGTTCGATCGGTCGCTACGCTTCCCAATATTTCTCCATGAATAGGTGAAAATGTGACGTTCATTACATTTCCACCGTGTCCAGTCAGTGATCTCTTTTCTCTGTAAACTGCCCCGATGGTAGTACCCAAACCTCCTCCGCGATTATGATTGCCCGCCTGTTCTCCACCTTCGACCTCTTCCTCTTGCTGTTCATTATCGTCGTTCTCGTTCGTTTCTTCTTCACCCTTCGAGACGCTAACTTGCCACAATTTTACCAGCGAGTCGTTGCCACAGGTTGCCAATAGATAGTAAAGAGTATTTTCATCGAAGGACGATTGTCTCACACCTCCGACGATTGGGAAAAGAAAGATTAGTCGAACGCATTTATTCATAAATAAACCTATTTTCAAGTGTAACGATGTTTTTTGAATTTTTTTCAGCAGCAAAAAGAAAATTTATTGAACTACCGGTCAATGTAATTGCGCTCATCGCTTTTTAATTGTATCCAAATTTGTATAAATTAATCAATTTTATAAATACATAATTATGAAATTGTTTTATCAATGCGAAATAGAAATTCATCTTCGATTCGACTCGGCGAAGATACCTACGCTAAATTACGATTGTTATCATCGGAGGACAAATAATCAATTAAAAAAGTGATTTTGATGAAAAGTCTCGTATAATAGTGTAAAATCGTATCGTTTACCTGGCATTGCGTATGGACCCGTTGATGCAGGACTGAAATCGCATCCTTGTGCCCCTAAATCGTGAGCGTCCTCGCAAACGACAAGAGCAGTAGGATCGTTATCACGATCGGACGTATCGAACATTCGCCAAGCACCCTCGCTGCTGGCCGTGACGATGTAACGCGAATCTGGGGTGAATGCGATCGCCGTTATCGCATCCGCGTGCCCCTGATAAACTCTGCGGTCAATTTGCCTAAATTATTCGAAGAACGAGACTTTTTTTCGCGCGACGATCTTACCATTAAGGGGAGAAATCCAAATAAAATTTTCGAAAATTGACTTTTTTCTTCTTCATAAAACATTAGTTTATATCTCTAAGAATATTGTGTCAAAGTTTGTAAGCGGAATTCGAAGCCATATAAAAGTTGCAACCTGTGGGCGTAACTTGTTTCGGAGCGCGTCCTACGTATTTTCGTACGTACAAACTTTAAACGAGTTTTTCTCAAAGCTTCTTTCGTCAAATCGGCAAATTTTTCACGAATTTACTTTATAATATTGTTTTCTATATGAACTTATAAATTTAAAGTTATCAGTTAAAGAGGTCACCTTTTTTTACATTAATGTAACAAAAAAGGTGTACAAAATTCAAGTTTTTTTTAAATAAAAGGCGTCAAATTTACAATTTTGTAATTTTTTATATTTTGTTTGTTATTTCATATAGAGTGGAATCGTGTTATTAATAAAAAAAACTTTTTCATTTTTCTGTTTCAAATGACCCAAAAAAGTGTAGGAGCCCGCCCCCCCCCCCCCCCCATCCTTAATCGGACTTTATCCAATTTTCATATCTTTTACTCTTTTACTTATTTATTAATTTCAAACATTATTTCTGTTTTGCGAAACTTACTGCAATTCTTCCATCGCGTCGACGTCCCAGAGGGTAGTTTTCTCGTCGTCACCGGCGGTTGCGATTTTCGTACCATCCGGTGACCATCGACAGACCCGAATTGCCGAACCCGAATTAACGAAGGAAGCCCTCGCCTGAGTTCCCGTCTGTTGGGTAAAATTGTGAACTGCTTTTGGGGGTATTTTTTTATTTTATAAATTGTTCGTCGTCGCGAGCGCGATCGCAAACAATTTGAGATAGATATCAATTTCCATAAAAATCGAACAAATTTTATTTCGAAATGTTGACGCGCAATCTTTAATCAGCCACCGAAAACTTTGGAGTATCATTTTGTCAGAGAATCCAATGAAGTATTTCTTAATTTTGCGTTTTCGTTTATTTTTACATTTGAATCCGGTGATTTGTAAATGTACTCGTCAATTTTCGAAATTGAAAATACCTCCGTGTCCCAAATGATGGTACTGCCGTCCAGAGAGCACGAAGCAAGCATCGTCCCACACGGACTGAACTCGACGTGATTAACACTGTACTTGTGAGCGCCGAGAGGACTGAAAGGCTTCTCGCGAAATTTCTCTTCTTCCTCAGCCTCGTCGCTTTCTTCCTCGTCGACATTATCGTTCTCGTCCCTCCCCCAGATCCTCACGAATTTGTCGCTGGGATATAAAATACGAGAATCAGCCATACGTACAAGACAAAAATAATTTTTTCAAACTATTTCAATATTTAATTAGAATGTCCAATTTTTCTAAAAAAACAATCTAAAATATCTAAAAAGTTGCAAAACATTTTTGTTTGTATATTTCACTTGAAGGGAGGAAATTCTATAGTCGGCGTACACTGGGTTGGGATAGAACGCCACGTGTACCTATCGGCATGGCCTTCGATCGATTCGACGACATTTTCACTATTCGCGTGACAATTTTGTTTTCACCGTACAATCGATACTTCGCATATCGACTCATTGTACACATAAATAAAGAGATCTGTTACTTTATGACATGATACACGGTACGTGGTACTTGCAGGTAATACTGAGGCAAACGAGGTTTGCGTGTGGCGATTAAAGTCGAATCGAGAGTCGGCGAAACGAATTTACTTTCGAGGTGAAACTCGACTGAAACCGAAGCTCTATGATGATTAATCGATCTATCTTCGGTACAATTTTAATGCAAATTTAAACATAATTCAAGGTCGACCCTAAATAGAATTTATCGAAACTAATGTCATAACTGAAGCCGAATCGATTACATCGATCACATTTTTTCGGTGGTGCTTTTTTCAAGAATATTCTGTGAAAACGTCATGTTAAAATATTTAGAAAGAACAAAGAGTTATAGTTTAATGAAGGCAGGCGCAGGAGTGACAAATAATAAAAAAAATATCTGGCGCGCTGATATGCGATTCTTTCTAAACTTGAAATGCAATTTTTCTTGAAACGACGTTTCCATAATCGGAGCCAGAAATATTTTCAAAACTATTGATCCAACGTGAATACAATTTTATGGATTTAACTATTGTAGCATTATCTGCCACGTGGCATATGATTTTTTAAGTTCATGCTTTAGTAGTGGTAGTAGTAGTAGTTTTGTACAGATACAATAATATCGATATGAACGTTAGAATTTTTATTCGTTGCAAAAAAAAAAAAATCCGCTATGACAAGTGCGAGCTTCATTGATCTACTTTAACCGAATTTAGTTTTTCAAATAAGAGGAGCCGGAGAGTTTGTTGGTACCGCAAACGATGTTTTCATAAAGATGTTTCAAGAGAAGTTCTACCATCGCCGTCGATCTGAACGTTTTTAAATCAAATTTTCAAGAATTTTTATTCCACAGTTATATTACGTATATTGTCAATTGTTGTTCGGCTAAAACTTTATTTTACCTATTATGAAAAATTATCGAATTTTTATACAATTTCACCGCACCTAAAGGTATGTAGGACAGTTTTGCCCAATTGGTGGTAGGTACGCGTACCCTGATTTTTCATAGCTGATGTGCAAAGAGAAACGTGCGCATTTGTTTCATTAAACTCAAATGACTATGTGTGATTTTAATTATTATTACAATATTGTTATGCCGTTAATAAAAATTAAGATTTAAATTAATAAATTTCGAAAAAGTGATTTTATTTTTGTTTATCGTTTTGGCTATATAGTATAAGGGGTACGCGAGTTTGGGCTTTTTCTTGAAGGGATACTCAGCGAAAACTAATTGGGACTTAAAAGGAAAAGGGGCAAAAAAGTCTATCGATGATAAGAGCTTCTATCAGAGGTAAATCGATCGAGCTGATTAATTGGACACTCTTCAACGCACCTTGAAGCCGAAGCGATCATGTGATTTCCATAAACGGCCACGCTGTTTACCGCACCCGCATGCTCGTCCAGTGTTTGTAACAACGTTACCTCGTTACCGGCGCAGTTTTCCACCTGTTGCACAACATCCTGCTCCTGAATTGTATTCTGAAATGCGAGATCCACGTGTTATTACTAGTTATACCACAACCACAATAATAAATGTAATTTCGTCCGAAACTTCAAACAATCCATATTCCGATATTTCAAGCTACGACTCTGTTCGGAGGGTTTCTCTCGATTAAAATACTCCCTGGCAATTACAAATAATAATTGTATCTATAAATTATTCAACCAATGAAAAACCACGTTTTCGGTTCGAATGATCGCGTCGTACTTCTTTTCGTTGTTCGGTCCAATGTAACTTTGGACTACAATGCCTAACTAGCTCAGAATCCAGACTTAAATTTCCGGTCAGGTCCCAAACGATGACCGATTTGTCGTTCGAACCCGATGCCAAGAGATTGCCGTCTCTCGAAAATGCGCAACAAGCGACGTATCTCTTGTGACCAACGAGAACCGCCGACATCCTTCCGGTATTCTAAGCCGAAAAATAAGCGTAAGGATTTTTAGTCGAAATGCATTTTCGTTTCCGCCAAAATAAGAACGAAATATTAATATACATCTATTTTTCGTAAGGTAAGCGATGATTGATCATAAAAGAAAGCAGCAAATCAATCGTTGTCGAAGCAAATTATTATCGCTTTGATAAATAATACAAAATTGCATTATAATACGATGTGTTTTTCTCAAATGTAATTTATTCGAACAAATTTTTAAAAAATGCTGGACCGAACATCCAATAAATTCTATTTGATCGAAATAAATGTGACTCGATGAATTTTGTTTTGTCAACGATTTTGCTTTGTCTTATGGAAATTAATGTTAGTCTATGAATGGATTCTTTTTTTTTCGTGCGATATAAAAATGTGGGGAACGAACGCACAGTTTCCCAGATGACCGTAGTTTTGTCGAGTCCACTACTCGCGATGTAAAGACCGCTCGAGCTAAATCTCACGCACGTCACCGCACTGCTGTGTCTCTCCATTATTCTCATCAATGTTATACTCGCTGTTGTAGCTTGACTCTCGCATTTGTCCTGCACGACACTTACGTCCCATAATTTCACGTCGTGATCGTTTCCACACGTTACGAGTTGATAGCGTTTTGAAAAAGGTTGACCGCTACCTAACACATATATATCAAGATATAAATATATATGGTAATCGTGGTTGCTACGCATATTGAAAAACCGAAAAAATCAGGGGAGCTCCCAAACTGGAATGGGTCGGGAAATTTTGTAATTTTTTCAAACAACAGGGATTTTTCCGATCTTTTAAAAAAATATCTACATTAAACGACTGTTATGTGAATTAATTTATAAATCCAACTTGGAGCAAATCTACTGACGTGTATATATAACAACATTTCGAGAACATCGACGATTTGATCGAGAGTCAAAAAACTGGATAAAATACGAATTCCCAACATGTTAGTAGTAACAAAATACATTTAAAAATTTATGTTTCCTTTATGTCAAATATATTTACGATCCAAAATAATTTATCTCGAGTACGTATCAGGGTATATTCCATATGCATATAGGTGAGGGCGCAAAATGTTTCTGAGATATATCCAAAAGATAAGGTGTATTTATCGAGTGTTAGGCAACTGTCTAAACACGGAAGTGATCGAATTAGTTGGCGCCGGTGCAAGAAAAACACTATTTTACAAATTATCCTGCGATGATAATTGGCCGAGATATTAATTCGCAATAGTGAAAAGTTTCAAAAATGCCAACTAGCTCCCTGTGGTTGAGTAAACAAAATTATGTTCTCTTAACTCGTCGTTCGTTTATTAATAAGTAGATATTTCGTCGAGATTTACAAAGAACGCAACAATCTGTGAAAAAAGTCCTGAGCGGTGCTCGAACCCCAATCCCGGCATTTATGAATAGAGTGTTCGGCCACATTTTACATATCCGACTATTATTGGTCGAGTTATCGTCCACACCAGTGCGAAAAACGTGGTTTTGTGAATAATGTATTGTACTTCAAGTATGACTATTATTATTATTATTTTTTTTTTTTCAATAAAGATTTGTTTGCATCTACTTTAATATACCTATGTGGAATAACATATCTTTAATTGATCCTAAAGAGAAACCGTGAAGTGAATTAAAAAAATTCATGAACAAAAAACTTATTTTTCTGACCTTCACAGTGTTGACCGGCCTTAAGCTCAAACTTTAAAACTATGCGAATTAATATCGACCAATTTGAATAGCAGGTAAATTGAAGAAAAAAAAATTTCGGTTGTATGGACGCAAACTGTCTAGGTATTTTCTGCGTTCATACAGTTACCTAACACCCTGTATATATTTATGATTTAAAAAGCAACGAATAGTGAAATTAAATGGAAAGAAAACATCATTTCCACGAACGTAGGGCGAATTTCCAAAGAAATACAAAGTTTCCCAATAAAGCAATGCGTATCATTCTTCTAACGTAATTCAGATAGAAAACTTGGAAAAGTCAAGGGGTTTGTTACACAACAGTGCGTAGCAGCCATGTCACGTATTTAGAATATTTCTACCTCTGTAGATTCGTTTAAACATACGCACTCGTGACTTGTTGCTGATAAATCGAAAAATCACAACCGACTACCCCCAGGTCGTGGGCATCATCGACACTCGCAAAAGCAGTGACGAGTTGATTGTCGGTCAGACACGAGTCTATCAGTTCGCTCGACGAAAACAGTTTCAGTACGCCGAAGGTACAAGTTGTTATTAGCCACGAGGAGTCCGGTGAGAAACACACGCTCTGTACCGCACCCTCGTGCTTTTGAAACGATCTGACGAATGAAATGTATTTAACGTTAATTTTCTTTTTTAAATGAAAGGACATATTAACGACCATATTATTCTCTTTTAATTCCAGCGAAGTTTCATTACTTACGCATAATCAGATTTTCTTTGTTTAAACTTTTTCTTGGGGGTTGGTTAAAAAATTGTTGAGATTTTGTAATACTCGCCTTATAAGAGTTCTACGCACCAAGTCCCAGAGGCAAACCTGTCCATTGTCACCTGCTGTTACGAGAAACGTAGAGTCCGGTGAAAATCGGCAGACTCTCACAGACTCTCCGCTCACTTGTACCATCGTGTGGATTTTCGAACCGGACTTAAAAAAATCAAAATACATTGAGTATTTTGATTGATACTCAAAATATAACCGCGACGCCCTTTTTTCTGCATTGAATGCTTGTCTTTCAATTTTTACGAATTCATTTATAACTTTTATACGAATCGCCTTGAATTAGGCTTTATCATTGTTTTTTACTTTTATTTTCGACATGTTTAAATTTGTTTTATCACTCACCCTAAGATTCCATAGTTGCGTAGTACCGTCGATGCTCGAACTGGCGAGCATGGTCGATTGTGGGCTGACCTTGACACAAGTAACACCGTATTTGTGACCCATGAGGGGCGAGTACGAGACCTCGACGTAACCGAGGCCACTGTGCCATTCCCATACCCTAACCCGTTTGTCACTTCGGGTTTGGTACAAGTTAGAGCCGTTAATTTTATACGTACGCGAATCTACGAGCTGTTGGATCGATTGGCCAAGCAAACATTTTCATTCGATTCAAATTGATCTTGATTCAATTTTATAATTTTATTCGAATTTTTATTCCGAAGATCCTCGTGGTTTCCAACTGATATCAAAATTATCGTACACGAAGTTAAATTTTACGTCGAATTAAACATTTTACTTCGGTCGTCCATTTTACAATTATTTTTATTTATTTATTTATTTTTTTTTTTTAAATCCATATTTCAATATTTCGTATAATTATTGCAAATAATGTTTTGTCGTCGCGCGAGAGAGAAAAACGAACGTTCTTTTCTGACTTACCCAGAAGCGGTGACGAGTATGCAATCGCCTGCGAAATCTACGCTGTTTACGTCGCTGGTATGGATCGAGAGCGTTTGCAACGGTTGGACGTTCTCCATCGTCGCCGAGCCCATTTTAAAAGGATATCCTTTACCTGACAATTCAATAATACACACGTTCCAGGTATAGGAATAAATATATGACGTGTAATACACGGGATATTCGTGTGTGACGTGTCGCATGCCGACACAAAAGAGTAAAATCGTCACCGAGGAACGGTTCAGCCGATATTGAAACGAGGATCTGCGCGCTGGGAAATATGATCAGCCTGATAATTGTCACGGTATCTTTATTTTTCATCGATATTAGCATGCACTTCGTCCTACCTCTCGAAGCGATTTTTGTACCGGTTATTCCAGAGCGATAATTTTTGTTCGCAGTGTTCGTGTTACTTCCGATCTGTTATAAAGCAAATGATATCGGTATGAGAATTTTCGACACGCGTGGGTTTCACGTTCGAAGCGTGGTCGATTAGTCTGAAGAAAAAACGTAAAGGACCCATCGTGTTGTGCAACACGATGAACGGTTAATATCGACTAGCAATAAGATTTTTGTTGGATGGATGACTTTAGGTATTACTGGAATTCCTCGCAAAATCAACAGCTTTTTTTAGAAACTTTTCAAACGTTTCGCATGTTTGCCAGTTTACAATGCGACGTAAATACTTTCTTGGAGTTTTTGAAAATGTGTAAATCCTCTCTTTTATAGCTACATTAGGAGTACCCGGCGTGCGTTGCAATGCCCTTTTTGTTTCATAACTTATTTTATAGCTAATGCCAATAAAAGAATTTTTTTTTAATTATGATTTTTCAAGTGCTTTTTGATACACAATATTTTTTGTTTTACCATCTTGTGCTTATACGAATAAATTAGAAGATATTCCTACACGTGAGTAGGCCACATACTATATAGCTGCCCATGTATAAAGCATGGAGTTTCTAAGTGTAATCCACGCGTCCACAAATTCACGTAGAAGAATAATAGGCACGCCAATTTTCAATGTTAAAACGTGTAGCGGTGTGGTTGGCAAATCAAGTGAATTCAAGAATTCAGTTGGATAATTAACAACTTCTTGTTGATTCCTTATCGATTATCAAATATAAGACTACCAAATATTTGGTAGTGAAATACCTGGCGGTGAATACCAAATATTTGGTAGTACGAGATATTTAGATTTGTATCATCGATACTGACCATGAATGACCTTGTGCTCTACAAGATGGTTGAAAAAAAGTACCATTCCATTTAAAAAAGTGAAGGCCACTGTGCATAAAGGCCTCCACCGAAATTTAAAAAAAAATGGTCGCATTTGATGGCCCCCTCCACATCGTACAACTTTTGTTTGAAACATTTTTTTATGACGTCGATAATTACCGAGTTATTTCGGGTGGCAGAGATAAAAGAAACACCCTGTATATACATAAATGTTAATTTTGTTTTGTACCGTACATGATTATTTTTGTAGATAAATTTTTATTGAAAAAAAAAAAGAATAGTTGAAGTACAATACATTTTTCTCGAAACCACGTTTTTCGAACTGGTGCGAACGATAACTCGCGCAATAATAGTCGGATAGGTAAAATTTATGTACGAAATTTGTTTCTATTGTCATAGCTATCGCTGAACGTAGTCAGTTTTGATTTTGCGTATTTTTCGAAATACCATGTGGCCACGTTTTGAAGGAAAAAGTATTATTTTCACGTAAAATATGTCCATTCAAGATGCTTTAAGAAATAGTCGTCCTCAAAAAAACCGCATACGCGCAACGTATGCGGTTAACGTATGCTATTACAGTTACGTCCGCGCCAATTGAAAATGCATGGTTTCGACAAAAATTTATTGAATTTCAACTATTGGTTTTGTTCTATACAAATTTACTTGCATTTACTTCAATGTACATATGTGAAATAACATCTTTAATTGAGCCCAAAAAACCATTAAGTGAATTAAAGAAATTTCATGAAAAAACCTTATTTTTCTGACCGTCACAGTGGGGTTCTATGTTAAGATTCACGAAAGAGAGAAAACGGAATGTATAATTGGGAAATGGGTGAATAAAATAATTAACAAAAATTCGCACAGAATGAAAATAAGAATACAACTAAAAATCGATTGAATAAAATGGAAGAGCATCGTCGTCCGAAACGACGATCTTTTTTGTCTGCCTATTTTTTTTTATTATAGGGATCTTTTTTCACGCTGACTATATATTCGTACGAATTATATATTTGTGCACATTCCCGCACCACGAGCCGCGTTAAAAACGATTTTTCGGTTTCGAACCTTCGGCTCCAGCGTGTAAAAAACGAAATATTTCGTCAGCGACCAAGCTGGCTCTTCGCACACTGAAAATCGGTTACTCGTCGCCCACATGACACTGAATAAATGACACTTATTTTTCCACCGTCAAGTGCCCGCAATAATAACGATCAACATGATTTCTAGAGGCCATACGGCTTAAGAAGAGCGATGAGAAAATATCGAACGAGAAACTAGGCGCTATACGTACAGTCCATTGTCCGTGGTCGTCGTTTGTTTTTTCGCACTGCAATAATCTAATCGTCCAGAGTACTCGTGTCTCGTATAGATGGGCGTTTTTCCATATAAATTAATCACCATCCGGACATCACATCTTTCGTATACCGTCACCTTTTACCCGCCTCTTATCGCTCAATTATTTATTCGACACAACAAATTCGAGGGTAGAAAAATTATGTCCTTCGTCAATTGAGAAAAGTCGATTTATTTGATTTTAATTGCTATTATTGCAACGCTGCATTTATGCTTGTGGTCTTAGGCCACGTGTTCATTATGCTTTGATTTAAATGAAAACGGCTTTATTGCCAAAAAAATTACATTTCAATTACATTTCACGATATCGAAAAATTGTATTAAAAAGAAAAGTAATAACCTCGATTAAATAGAATCGCGTGAAAAAATCTAATATCGAGCCATCTCGTCTCTAATATATTCGAGTATATTCTGTGTTAGTCGAAACTCATTCTGTTTTTTATTTTTCTCTAAACGAAAATTCAACATATAGCGACGAACCCTTCATGGTCTTTGTCACGTGTAAGCACCGTTGAGCGAAATCGAGTCCTGAACAACGTAGCCAGTGGATAGAAACCCATAGGAAATGTTCGCGGGTTTATATATGTCGAAAAATCGTCGTAAAACGAGGAACGCGTCACGAGCTCGTGAATATTGAAAATTACTTCGTCACAATCGGCGAATGATCTGTACGAACGAAGACCGCCATTCTGTATATAAACGACCTATCGACAGAGAGGGAGAATTTTTGTTAACGCGAACGACCGTGGGCGGCTAAATATAATAGGTTCCTCAATAATTGCTCAAAATTATTTATTAATCGTAATGACCGTAGCGTGGACGTATAAGCTTGGTCTCACGATGGCTTCCGAAAATCTATTTTCGGTTCGTTCAACCTTTCGCAGAGGGGACATATAAAAGGCCACGTGTGCTGTTTCGTGACATGGCGAAATGAATAATTCACCGGCAAATTTCTTGTCATAAATGATCGACGTTAAACGTTACACAAACACAGGTTTATAAACATTACGAAAGTAAACACCATAAAGCGTAAAGCACGAAAGTGAACGCAAAAGTAGAACGCGAAACTTATCCTCAACTTTACTTTGATAAAAATTGTCGTGCAGACTCGCATCGTACACCTTTTAAATAAATTCGAAAACATTGAAGACATTGATGCTTTGTTTCTTGAAATTAGATGCAAAAAACGTAAAGGAATGTAAAAAATTGTACAAAAGTGTCATTTGTGGACAACTGTTTTTTTCATCTTGATACCAGGTACCAGGTTGTAAAGTTGCAGGAAAGTCACAAAAGAAGCCTGCCAAAACTCAAGCTCTTATCGTTAATATTAATATTTAGAGGTCGCTAAACGCACATCTCTATTTTCCATTTAAATAATACAGGGAAAAATTCTTTTTATGTTTGAAATTTTATACCACGTTCGCGGCATTCTGTACCAACAAGCTACTCACATATTCTCATAGAGAATCAAATTTTCTACAAAAAAGATTTTTTATAATTTTTTGATACAGTAGCCATTCAAATGATATTCGAGTTCAAACTGCAAAATGTATAAAAATTCATCGTTTTTTTTTTAATATTACAGCGAAACTATTGACTCTATTGAAAAACATGAAATAATTTTGTTGTAGATCATTAAATTAACTATACAAATTCTTTAACTGATAATTAATGAATATTGATAGATAGTTTTTCAAGCTTTAGAAACTTATTTATGGTCAGAAAACTGGTTCTGATGAGCTAGTACTTGTTACAATATCTATAAAAAATATGGGCAAAATATTCAGGTATCATTCTTTATTCCCAATAACCGTGAAAACATTGTTACATCAAATTCTTTTTTAACCAGTTTTCTGACAAAAATTAAGTTTCTAAACCTTTTAAAAACTATCGATCAATATTTATTAATTATCAATTAAAGAATTTTTATAGTAAATTTAATGATCTACAAAAAAGTTATTTGATGTTTTTCAATACAGTTAGTAGTTTCGCTGTAATATTTAAAAAACGATGAATTTTCATACATTTTGAACTTCGAAAAAGTTATCCAAAAATGACAGCCTAACGTCACATATACATGGCCCATTCCACGGGAAATCGACCACTTTTGAACCCGACCATTTTTTATTTTGCTGGAAATTTTATATGTTATACACATAAAAATCGACGGGGAGTACAACATATAACATTTTCAGCAAAATTAAAAATGGTCGTGCTTAAAACTGGTCGATTTCCCGTGGAATGGGTTATATATATATATAGCTTAGCGAATTTTAGCGACAATCGTAGGCCGACCAAACTACATTGTTCACACTTTTCATTTATGAAGAAATAGTAAGTAACGGAAATTTAAAAAAAATTACTCATTACTCAAAAATTAACTCATCAGAACGCGTGATTTTGTCTCTCGATGGAAATTCGGCTGCAGAAATAAGAAAAAGAGAATAAAAACTAATAAAGAAAATACAAAAATGTACGAGTACGCAAAAAGGGATGGAACGGACGAGACATTAGTAACGACGTCCATCCACGTACACCCCCCCCCCCCCCCCACACACACAGGACAGGTGGACTATGCATAAATAATATGTACGCAGAAAATAATGCTCACGACTGACGTGTAACTCGCCAATATACGTATCGATCATGGTTGCCGGTGGCAAAGCCTGCCTGTAATATCGTTCTCATCGAGTACCGCGCGTGTAGTAAACGTATTTGCGTATATTCTTGACGGAACAATCCGCGATTAGTCCATTAGATTCGAAAAAGTAACTTCGATATTCTCCGCTCGTCGGGCTAAACATAAAAATAATATGAAAATAACGGAAACACGTACATTCGTTGAGATAAACTATACGACGAATCCTTGCAGGAAACGAATTCTTTAATAGCTTTGGTATAAAAATTTATTGAATTAATGATAATGCATGATGATAAACAGTACAATATGAATCAACGATACATTGTTTTTATACGAAACGAATAGCGAATAATGAAAATGAATAATTCGTGAGTAGGCACGAACAATTTTGCAATTATCGTTACAGAAAATGACAAAATTATGGATTTTGTTATGGATTACAAAGAAAAAATCATTTTACGGAAAGATGGATGAATAATTATGTATTGTTTGTCAGTATTTTAACTTTTAAAAAATTTTGATGAATAATATAATATGGTTATCTTTGTGATAATGCACGAATAAGAAAAAACATGATACGCTGTTAACATTTAATAAAACATTTTATTTAACGACAAATACAATCAGACAGTGCAAAGAAAGGAAAGCTTGTCATACGAGGTAAGTACAAGGAATATATAAATATTCTCGGAAGTTACTCACTGCTACAGAAGGCACATGTTCTATCGCTCGTGTTGGTAAAAGCAACGGTTCATTTCGATTAGACGTAATTCGGCGTAAAAATGTCAACGATATTAATCTACGATAAATTTCTCTCGCCCTATTTCTCATAACAACTATTCATTTTGACGCTCCTCGCTTAAAACCTTTCGCGTGATGCGTTCATTATATACAGGCTTTAATACGAATTCGGGTGCTGTATTTTGTAACCGATAATCGAATGAAAAAACTCCGTAAAGTACGTAAAAGTACGTAGAAGTACGTAAAAGTACGAAATCTAACGTTGACAAAGTCGCGGAGGATCAAAACGAGTCAACCGGCACGACGAAGTCGGCATTCCCGACTCCAAGAATCATGTCGTCGTGGTTGGACGCATGTCTACCCTTTCGTCCCGATCGATAATACAGGCGCGCTGATTATATGTAGCGCGTAATATACACCCGGCGATAGGTACACACGAGCCCTCCTACTATTCTTTCGCTCTTCCAAGTACTCGTTATGTTTCATGGCTTGTAAACTTGTACACTTCAATTTGTATGTATTCAACTTGTATTTTCATCGATTTTATACATACGTGTTGCGAACGATCGATGAGGATCAATTTTTTAAATTTTCGTAAAAGGCGACCTAGTCGTTGTGCTTGATATAGACACGGCCACCGAGTCTGGCATTATTGGCAAACCGGAACCAAGGCGATACGCATAATAACGATAATACTCTATAACTTTCCATTCATATTATGTACTTTGTTCGTTTACATAGGTAGTTTATTACTCCGTAATATGAAACAGCGTACGAACGAACTGGCGCATGTTGAAAACAAAAAGTGCTAGTCATATCCCCATGTATTGAACGTCCGTGGGATGAGAATGCCCTTTTAGGAATTGACCATGACATTTTTTTTACAATATTAGTTAGAATTTTACGCTTTGACAAATATCTATTTTTCCTTACATTTTGGCTAGTTCGCCGAAACAGCTGCCTTTATTTGATGAAATCTCGTCAAACTTAATTCCAATCGTGCCAACTTTTGGTTCCATCGGTGCAAATTTACAATTGTCGATATTTTTCGTGACATTAAAAAAATTGTTAAATATAGAAGTCTGGAGCTTCAAACAAAGGTAGCTTCATAATTAAATTTCGCGACGAATCAATCCAATAACTGTTTGAGTGGTATTCTTTCGTATCGACGGAGTATGAAGCGCTTCTGCGACTGTAGGTGCCCTGCGCAATACTTTGTTGGACGCCCAGAAAAGGTCGCCTCCGTCGCGTCTAGAATCGCTTCAAGTGCGTTTCTAGAAAACTATATGTTCCTAGTTAGAGTTTATTCGAGATTAAAATGATAGAGTTCCTGAAAAAGAGAAATAGTTCACGCCACAACTGTGGTATTATATTTGTGTTATTACCGAAACGAAAAGTCTGTTTCTTTTATAAATGAAATATATACTGAGTTTGTTAGAACCCTAGAGTTTTTTCCTCGATAAACCCGATAAACTAACAACATGGCGACAACGAATTTAGACGACTATAGAAGGGATTTGCCTATGCTTCGATTGAAGCAAAGTTTTTTCTGCCAGAAACTGCCACTTGACGGCGCAGCAGTGGATATTTTTTTGTTCCAAAACCACTGTAGGGTCATTTCGGAATCGCAAATTTTTCGCGTAATACGAATATGATGAAATAAAGGGTATTTGGAGGAAAACAAAATTTGGCCCCATCCCCTAGGCTTTTTTTTGCAAAACCCCCTTTCTTTTTGGTTCAGAAAATTGCGATTTTCGAACTGTCATCACGGCCACAAAAGTTGAGCAATCCGGATGGTCCTTGGCTCGTTCTTGAGACCGTGGCGAGCTCTTCAAAAAGTTGCTCGTGCAATTTTCTGTGGGACGAACGAGAGCGGAGATAGAGCATCGGAAAAAGTCGAAATACTGAATATTTACGTAAATTGCAATTTATCGGGATTATAATGGTGAGATCCGTACTGTGCGGAAAATTTCCGATTCCGTAACTCCTCTACAAAGTCGTTTTTGAACAAAAAAAATTTTGTTCCCCTTGTTACGTCCCAGCATGGGTGACGCACATCTCTAGTCGATAAATTAGATTATTATCTTGCCTATCTCCGAAACAATCCAGCCTGTCGGTAAAATTCAAATACTATGTATATCTTTTATTTTTATTATTTTATCATCTTATTATTTCATTGATTAAGCTACATTTAAGAAATAACAATTATTCTTGCTTCGGTTACAAAACTATGATTTCCCAAAACATTTCTAGATTATTTTCCAAACATTTGAAAGACCAAACTCAATCTATTTATGTAAGCAGTCATGCAATGTAACAGGAAACGTTCCTTATCCTCTCAAGCATTCTCCCAAGTAATAAACATCCTTCTTATACAAATATCCAGCCAGATATTTTTTTCCTTACTCACATTTCATTTCTACGAACGCCATGTGCGACATCTCCACTCGAAAATCTAGCTACAATCAAACTCTGTAAAATTCTCCGAACTATAAATTGAAAACTGCATTTTCTTTCTTACGAACGTCGTCCACGAAGGGATGATCTCAAGCCATCCCCGTGTGACTGAGACACCCCCTCCACAGAAAAACGAACAGTCTCACTAGAAATCAGACCAATCGAGTCAACCCAATTTTTGTGACTCCTCCCGAACCGAAGCGAACCTTTTTAGAGAAGAAGGGCAGACTGAAATCAACCTCGAAAGAGAACTAAACCTACTAACAAACTAGATTCAAATCAACTTCGAAATAGAAAGTATTTTAAGGGACCAAAATCCCAGTTGTTATATAATTTGTGTTATACTATCAAAGTTCAAATTAAAGTTCTATATTGTATTGAGTAATCGTCAGCTGGTGGTGTTCGACTTAATAATTTCCCGAGAAACTGATCTATATTAATCATCACCAAATACCTGGGAAACAATCATCCAACGGAATCGTCTTCGGAGAGGAATCTACCTCGACGATTTATCTCAAAATCGTTGAATTAGTACATTGGAGCTCAAGTAAGTCAAAGGCGGGGAGCCCGCGTCCACACGAATAGCGCTACACATTTCAAATATCGCGCGCACATGGGATTCTCGACGCGGCTATACTCTCTCCCGACCTTGGGACGTAACACCCTCCCAAACCCCAAAAGTCGCGAAAGTAAATTACGAATGTCGACTATCGGCACCTGCCGATGGTCCAATTTGTTTTTCCTCGAAAAAGGCTTCAATTTGAAGGAACATTTAAGCCTTATTTCGATATAGCTGGACTGACGATGATAAATTATATTTTTTCCACATTATTTAATTTTCTTTAAAACATGTCGAATTTGTCTATACAAATTTGGTAGAATTAACTCGCTCGCTCGGACCTCGGAACATTCGAGCAACTATTACGGGCGTCGAATATATAGACAAGTATATGTCATCATTGCATTGTCTGTCTCATTCACGGAACACCCGACCGGCGTATACGGACCGCCAGACTCGGCGATGTCGGTAACGTAGGGAGCTAGGCTCCACATAGTCATCTCGTTACTGCCATCTTCCATATTTGACGAACGATTATAAAGGGATTATTTGAGGTTATGCGGCGGCGGCGGCTGTCCTGTGTCAGTAAACAACATGAGAAACAGAGAACTGTCAACAGGTGAATTTTCGTTAGAAAAGTGGCTTTATTTTAAAATGAATTGAATTTCAATGTCTCTGCGGGCTAAGACTAGGGTCGGATGAAAAATCGCTTGGCCGTCGGCGAGAAAGTTCGGTATTCGATCGATAAACGAAAAAACACTCAAATGCCTCTTGGTGGGAAACCCGAGTGCGTGCGTTGTGGCACTCGCGAAACTCCTCTATGGCACGCCACAGATGCCGGGAGCTTGTGCAACACGTGCCTCGAAGATGAGAGAAACATCACCGACGTAAATACGACGATCAAGAACGAGGATGAAGAGAAAAATGGCTTAGGCTCGAAACCATCGCGTAAAAGTACGAGGATAACGCGTTACTGCAAGCCCCGATCGAACGCAGCGCTCAAACCGATACCCAAGGGCAAGGGCCGTCGCCACATATTCAAGAAGCAAGTAAGGAAATATTTATCTTCCAGCACATGTTAAGAATTGATTTTATCTATTTTGGTTTTCATCCAAGAAAATGTACAAATTCGGCGAAAATTATGAGGTAGCAAATAAGCGATATTGGCCACTTGATTATGCTTTCTCTTTAACTACAAAGAGAAAGATTTCGTGATTCAAGGTCTGTGAATGATAAAAATGAAAGGAAATTATATCCAGGATACCCCTGAATTAGTAGAAAAAGTTTTGTATTGATGGCTCACAGTTTCCTTCAGGTGGAGGGTAAGCCACATCTCCAAATTTGCATAGAACACAGGTGCCATAGATGGGTTTTCGGATGTTGCATAGATAACTTTATTTTATTGCACTCATTATGAATTCTCCAATATGGAAGTGTTGAATAACATGTTCAAAACCATCAGCGATTTATTGACTTGGGCAATGGTAAGAACACAAATTTTTTAAAGAACGATGCCCTATTCTAATCTTTGATAAGTTTTAAGAAGAAAAAGTCGATTGTCGGAACGATGTCTTATGAATATTCCTGAATCAGTATGTTTCACAATCTAACCACTGTTCGATAGGACAGTATGCCTCTCAGTTGTGAAATGAACGCCGTCATGGCTTTTTAACGATTCAATTAGATCATTGATTTTAATAATTTATGTACATAACATGTGTATCATTAAGTCATTTACGAAAGTTAACCAAATCGCATTAATCGAATCGAGCACATTAATTATGCTTCACAGCCCATAAAAGCTCCATCTGCAGTGGCAACGCCTATTACGAGCAACTTTGTGTTCTACAAAGGCTCGTACTTTCAGATCGGTGATATAGTTTCGATGGAAGACACAGATGGTGGAATTTACTATGCTCAAATAAGAGGACTTTTGACGGATCAGTATTGTGAAAAAAGTGCCGCAGTCACGTGGCTTTTACCAACTACGTCTAGGTAACTTTGACTTTTATATGAGAGACTCGTCACTTACACGTAATTAAACAAAAATATGTTTGTCATGCAACTTATTGTTATTATTGATGCTCGACACGCATAATTACGATTGCCATAAGCGATAAGCTTACGGAGTTACTTTTTCAAATGGATAATACGAGTTGATAATTATATGAAAAAGAACAATATTGGAAATGTTACTAGCGATAAGCATTTTCTTCTCTGCACAGTTTCGAGTACGTGGGTTATTTGATATTTATTACCAGTGGGTCTTTGAACAGTAGATATAAGTATTAGCCAGCTGAAAAGCCCGCTAGATATCGGTTTACGTGAAGATCCTCTGTCATAAATCGTTATATTTAATTATTGTGTATATATCATTACGAATTTATGATACTTTTCACTGAATAATTAACCTTTTACCGATAATTCGTCGTTTTATTTATCATCAAACGATATTCTTTGCCGATAACATTTAACTTTGGTATATACACGTTTTTTTGTTCAGTCCTCCACCAGACGAAGGCTTCAGTCCAGAAACATACATCATAGGACCTGAAGAGGATTTGCCCAGAAAACTCGAATGCATGGAATTCGTCATGCATGCACCATCGGATTATTATAAACTAAAGAACAGTCCATACCCACCTCCGCTTACGGAAACTGGCAACGGCTATATATGGACGTCGTTGAGAAACGAAGTAGCGACTATTAAAAAATAAGAAACAAAAAAAGCGATAATCGAACGAAGATTTATCCTGTTTTCTCGTTGGTAATTTATGATAAGTAAGCTCAATTCATTCGATGCTCGATTCGCCACTCGGTGTTTGATTGACGGAGTTTTTGTTTTTTCCTCCGCTAAAATGCGAATGTTATGCGATTCTCGATATACACCGTTTTTTTATAACCAGGATTATATACAGTGAAAACGGAAATGAACCTATCACGAAACGAATTAAAGTTTTTTTTGGAGTAAACATTCACGGGACAGAGAATGCCAGAGATCCTCTCTGAATACTGTCCACAAGGCATTATGGACAATCAAAGAATCGCCACCATCGGCTGTATTTAATAATACTCTTGTTTCCACATTAGAGCTCTGTGCTCTGAAAAATTGTTCGCCTGACGAAAATTTCGTTTTGTGGATCGTACAAGTGAAAAGTTGAAAAAGTGAATCCCTCTATAATAGTGTTCGTTGAACGAAGCGACAAGTTCTTTGTGGTGATAAATTTGGTGATAATAGTGATTATTGGATATTTGTTTCGAACGTGAATGTACAGTATAACAATGAATTCGATCGTACATGACGCAATCACATGTGACAATTTGGCATCTCGTTATTTGGTCCTGGTAATTTTTTGTTATCTTTCGAATACGTAATTCGAAACGAATCCAACTGTTCTTACATATATTGCGTAACTGAAACTTTCTCCTCACTCGCCTAAGGAATGGAACATTCTTCGTGGATCTTTCAAGTCTCGAGACGTTATTCTCAACGAAACATACGTAATACTTTAAGCACTTTCACAATGTCTATGACTTCTTGATATCTTTGTCTCCCCTCAGCACCCGTTTGCAGTCGTATCGTCGCGTATTCCAGGTTAATCGTCCAATCGAATATATCGAAATTATCGAACGTATAAAAACTATCAAGTATACCGAAATTGTCAAATACATTAATCAAATGTATCGAAAAGATCGAATTGCCTTGCGCCCTCAGCTCTGATAATTCGTCTGTCCTGTCTTATTCGAGGCGACCGACGGAACGTTCAACATGGGCTTGTTTTCATTAGTTCGAAAAGGGTCGAAGGAGGAAGAAGTGGTCGAAGAAGAATGTAATACGTAGCCCTGTGAGGTGTTATCGTATTTGCTCGTAGACGTGTCGATAGTAGTGCCGATCAGTCAGCTAGGATCCAGCGAAGTAACGGCTGGTCAGAATTTGAGATCTTTTATAGCTTGCGGCAAGTCCGGTAGCTTCATGTCCTTTATCTGTTGCGGTATATTCATGTTCTTCACTGCCGATACGGCGCGAGCGGTCGCTGCCGTGATTCCCGCCTGCACACACGACACCAAGGACAAGAAAAGCAAGAACAAGTGTTTTTCGTGGAACAAATGAAACAACAGAACAAAGAAAATAAATCATTTTTAAAAAACCAAATAAATGAACGAACGAACTGAAACTATTTCGGGCAAGTATGTATATGGGAAACTATGCGTTATACGTAATAGCCGGAAAGAAGACTTATTAGTGAAGTAGAATTGGTACCAACAGATTAGGAACGTGACATCTGGCGGTCGAGTCGGAAAATACAGAAAGTGGCCACTCAAAAGCTCATGCCCGACTGGCAAAAGGTAAAAACAAACAAAAAAGCTCCCACAATGATAGTGTGGTTAGCAAATAGATGACAAATCGTATTTTCTTTACTTTTCACGTTTTACATCACGACAATGATTGTTAACCTTGAAATTTGAATCTGTTAGACGGTCATGGCTCCTGCGATGACATCGCCGTCATCGGTAATCTGTTTTTCTTTCCAATATATCGTTTTTAAATAAGTGATATGTATATACACTATATTCTATGGCGCACGGAATACTACGGATTAATTGCAATGTAATGTACATATTTTATTATTGTTAGCTCAAGATTATCTTGAGGGATTACAGATATGTGTTAAGGCACTAGGTGTCATGGTTGAAAGAACAAAGAAAATCGAGAGCGGAGAGAAATATTAGAAGCTTCTATGAAAACTTAAAGCTTTTTCTTTAGGAACGTTAACTATGATCACACTGGTCATTAATCACCACTCGTCGAGCGATGGATTTTGGTTGCATGTTTCGTTTTTTTGATTTGCATTGTTTCTCTTTAAGCAATTCGAGAAGACTCACAAATAAAGACGCGTGTATGAGATTAAGACTTGTCAGGGTGGTTGGACTATTGTTATATAGCCTATTGCCGATTATAGCTTAGAGAGGGGGCCCCAGGAGGACGTACGAGCAGGTTCTCGGCGAACAAGATCGTCTCGTTTTGTAAATCCCCTAAAATAGCATGTTAGCATTGATCAGTGCCATCACCAAAATATAAATGGGATTTTTTATCATAATATCCAATCATTGTCGAGGTAGGTAATTACTAGTCGTTTGATTAAATGGAGAATGCTCGAGGAATTAGCATTTTTCGGCAGAGAAAAAGGAATCTATTCCAATCTATCCGTAAGAAGGGTTTAGTTTAAAAAATAACTCTTGTTTCAATTGTGTGCATTGGGCCAATCCAAGCATGTATAATCATCGAAGAGTCTATAGTCTGATCACTGATTGAAGAAAATAATGAATTTATTAATTAATTAGCCAACTAATAAAGAATAAGGTTCTAATTACGTACTTTATAAATTAGCCTTTCAATGTTTAACGAATTCGGGTTTCAGCAAAGAAATTACGATAAATGCAATATCATACAAAAAAAGAGCAATTGCTGCCAATAATTCAAGCTTATCTATAATATATGCCGACAGATACGAATCAATTTAATTGATTTTTTGTACTAAATTCTACGAATACGTGGTTAATTGCAAGCGCAAGAATTCAAATCACGTAAAAAGCTATTCAGACTGGGCTCTAGCAAGAAAAATAATAATAACTCACAAGTACTGGTGGGACAACTTGGATAAACGACGAAAACTCACCTCCTGTTTTTCCAACTTGTTCTGTTCCTCGATCCTGGTCAGGATCTCAGTCATGTTTGTCTCCAGGACCATACCACCCATGACCAATTCGTTCAGTATATAATGAACTTTGTCGACGTGGAATATGAGATCCAGTTCACAAACATTTTCAAAACATTTGTCCAGTGTTTCAACGAAGACCTGTATTAAATCTAGTATTCCCAGCTCCGATTCGGAACTGTCGACGCAGAATACAAAGTAGAGAGTCGCATAATGACGATATATTAATTTGTAATCTGAACCACCAATTAGACTGCCGCCTTCCAAAAAATTGCAAACGTTGTCGTCTCGTTTGGAAACCAATTGAAAAGTCTCTTTGATGATTTGTTGCTGCATATCCTCGTTCTGCAATGAATTCATTTCACTTTTCGCCACATCACATGTATTATAATGAAAATTAAATTTATTATTAAAGTAAATGATTGGAATGATTTTATTTATTGATCCGCAATGATTTTCGTGAAGAGGTAAATAAAGTTTTTTGCAATATTATTAAAATTTTCTGATCATCTAATAAAAGGTTGGAACAAATAACTTAATTATTCTATTAACAAACAAAAATAGGACTCTCGTACGAGGTATACTCAGTTCATTTTTCACCCTAAACCAATTAGGCCAAGTAAGTCTGTGACACCTGTCAACGTAATACAGCTGTGCCAAGTAAGGTGTAAAAAGAAGAAAGTACTCACGAAGTACTCGTAAAACTTGGAGAGCCGAGGCTTTCCATGGTTGTTGAATACCAGAATCGCTTTGATCATTTTAATACTACTTTATTTTTATCGTAAGCTTATAAAAATTCGTCGGTATTGTTTTCCTCTGACACGATTGCCGCCGGACTCCGAAGATTCCACATTCGTGGTTGCCCCGCGCGTATAGGTTAAAGTATTCTAGGTTACGTTCAACGCGAGTGCGTTCCGATCTGTGATATGATTAGAAATATGCTGCGGCCATAGAAGAGGTCATACGATTTGTTATGTATGTAAACAATCTTCGTTTAGATATGTAGCGACTGGACACCTTCGCCCAACAATTCCTGGTAAGCAATAAACATAAATCGATATACATATTTTTCGATATCTCTGCTTGGATCATGCTCGTATAAATATCTGGACGGATCCTTTCTTCGCGGGGGTGAAGCCTCAAGGGTGAGGGAAATGAAAGCCTGTTGTAACGGATATGAACAACCAAGATGGCGGCAGCGATATCTATGTTCACGGTGCGATCTTAAACTAGTATGGGGGTGAGGATCAGTCGCGGGTACGCGACGAGGTACACGTGGCTACAGTAGCCCCGCGAAGCACTGGCTACATTTCGTAGCCGAGAAATAATTTGGAGATAGAAACAGGGGAATGCAATTTTGGAAATATGTATGAAATTTATTTTTCTGTGCACAAGTAAATATCACGGACGTCGATGATTGTTCCACTATTAAAATAAACCACATCATTTGATTACGTACAACACAATGATCGGACACACCTTTTTGTCTATGCACATTCAATAAATACCTGAATAGCATTAAACGTAATAACCGTAATAACGGTCGAGCGCGAAGTATCTTCGACCACGGCATAGTTTTGTTACGCCGAGCGCCGTGGAAATAGACGCGCCTTCACATATATCGGTTATATATATATATATAGGTCTAAATTTGATCAGTCACATGGCTGACACGGGTTTTCTTCTTACACCCGAGGCTTCACCCCCGCACCCATAAAGGCATTTTAGGCTTCGTCCAGATATTTTATACGTTCACGGCGTAGATTTAAACCGACATTTCGAATAGTTTCAGTAATAAACATCGCATATATGTTTCTATTCTACGCTAACAAATGGCTGTATAAAATTATATCTCTTTTAGTATTATCGGTCATTGTTCTGTATATTATTGATGAGTCTGGACAGAAAAGTGATAATAAATTCCATCACTTATCAAACATGAATAAAATGAAAAACTCTGATGATATGGAAAAACATAAAATTGTAATTGATAACCCCGAGAGCTTAATGGCCGAATGATGATTATATTAAAGCCTTTGATTTCGGTGGGTTTCCTCCATCTATTCAAATCGGTGAAACTTTTGAAAGTAAATTATCCATTTTTGTTAGTTTTAGAAATGGTTAGGAATGTAAAACAAATTGTATGCTATTATTCGTTGGGCGCATAACCAAATGCAGCTGTTCCATCAGATGCGCGAATAGTCATACGTGTATATATAAGCGCGAGAATGTGTAATTCGGTTAATTAACAAAAGTTTCGTACCACCATGTAGGTATAAGGTGTGGTGCAGAAATGGGAAGAGCGGGCTTACATCACTAATTTATTAATCGTTAATTAACAAACATGCCTAGTCGTCTTAAAAATACATATCCAATCAATTAAAAGTTACTCCTTTAATCAAAACACAATTGATTTCTATAAAGTAATAACAAAGTGAATGCTATTATGAAAACTTGAGGTCTAGGTCCGTGAGCGTGCGTTGGCGAAGTTTAGCCAAGAGTTCGTCACCGTTGCAAAACATGAGCCTGGAGATATTGTTTTTTGAATGGTTAGTATGTTATGTCGAGACGAGTTCAGGCGAGTCCGCACATTTTCGTGGCTCTAGAGTGTCTCTACGTGACTCAATCGTGCGACACGATTTCAACAAGAAACACTTGCGACGCGATGTGCGCAAGTGTTTCTTGTTGACAATGAAACCAGAGAACAGTAGGGGGATCCATAACTCTCGGATAGAAATGGAAGAATTGGGAGATAGGTCTGACGGAGCGACGCTGCGGACCCCTAGTGTATATATATAAATGTTCTTTTCGACATATTAGGGCTACACCACCGTCGCCAACTTCGTGTCCATCTTATCAAAAATGGGTACAGTTCGCCGTCTGGACGCTTAGGTGTCGCTTCATCGAACCATCTCTCAAAGTTTCAACTTTTCCCCGAGCGTTGCGGATCTCCCTATTCATCTCTAGTGAAACGTCGTCTCCGTCTCGTTATTATTTTAAGTGTCTCGTCGATGTTTCGAATCTCAAAATATTTGGATAGTTCGGTTTCCACCTCAGGGAAGTGTAGAGTAAGGGCTAGCTTGTACATACCAATAAAGAAACAGAATCTCAATATATCATGTCTGTGTTTTCCGTACAATCTTCCAACCGAGAGGCTTCAATGATCGTTTACTAAAGCTGTCAAATTTGCGCTGGTGGTAAATGGAGAGACATCGAATACCGCGTGACTCGATCTTCACGCTTGAAGGGTCAGTGTAACTGTGTATAATCTTGTGATATATCTCATTTCATTTGCTCAAATCCTTGAGCCTCGTTATTAAATGACGTATCAAATATACATACATGTATATATATATACGTATTTAATTTCTATATTCAAAAACTTAAAAAATTGCTATTTTTTATTTTACCATCATTCGCATTTTTTTACTCCGCGAAACATTGATTAACGGACCTTAGATTTTTGGTCGCCGATAAAAATAACGGAGTATTAATGCTATCGTGTTTCTTTTGCTTTATAAGATTATTTTCTCGTACGTGACCGATGTCCAATTGTCGTTCCGGTCTATTGTCGAACTACTACAGCTGCATTTCGACATAGCTGCGGTTGACTGTAACAAGTACGTCGAGATTAATCGTGATTTACAGCCGTCGTAAAAAATGTTCGATCTTGACGACATTACGTGGTAAAATTCATTGTTGACAATAAAAAAAAACGAAATCAACGAACTCGTGAGTTCTGCATCGATCAGTGTTGATAACGATCAATATTTAAAAATGTAATTTTTATTGAAAATTTTATTGCGCGATGGACCCAAATAAACACTTGGAAAAATCTATCTGAGCATAGGTTCGATATTATTTCCCGAGTATGTACTTGAGAAATGTTTAGGGTTTAGAAGTTTGTAGGGTTCTGAGAAAGGAAAATCAATTTTTCAGTCGAAAAGGATAATTCGATTACATTACATTTTCAATACCGATCAACAGATGGACAGAGTACACTTATTGCCGATGGAGTTGCCATCTGCCAGTAGTATAAACAATGGCAATGGTAACGTTAAGGGACGAATCTCATTCGTAAGACGTTTGGCTCTGGGCTGTGTTCTGTTAGCAGCCCTGGGTCTACTGTACGTACCGGCTTATCACTCGGCACAGGGTCCTCTACTTGGCATAGGTGAGACATCATCACCCGCAGGATCTTCCGGGGGTTCACACTTCCTAGCATCCGTAGGTACGCATCAACTGTCACTGCTTGTTTCCTGCTTTTTAAGCACATTAACATCGGTTTACAAAAATATAAAGAAACATCGTCTCTGATATTTATAGTACGTTTGTGCTAGGGTGGTTTTTTAAATCATTATAAGATAGATACGCCGGTCGAAAATTTTGTGAGTCATCGCAAGACTACTAATCGACAAAGAATTTTTTTTTTTAAACCACCGTAATGAATATATATTGTAGAATTTATGTTATTCAAACTGGATTTTTTGGCTTAATCCATATCATATTGAATAAATCAACGATAAAACGATTATAATCGACAAGAAAATCGTTACAGAGAAAATGTTTTAAAAATTTGGTAAGTTTACCAATCGAATTAAGTTATTATTGTGAATTATATTTGCTTTCTTCTTCTCTATTTAGTATGTCTCTTTTGTTGTATTTTGTACAAATATCTAGATTTTTATGATTCGATTAGTCAGCATTACTTGAAACAAGAATCGATCTATCTTTTTTTTATAAGCCTGAAAGAGATACTCTTCCCCCTTTTTTTTGCATGGGAGCTTTGCAAAGGAATCAAAAAGCATGTTCTGAATTTCTCGTTTGACGAATAATTGAGAAGTAATTATATTATACAGAAACTATCGCTGCCATGCTGTTAAAAGTACACTAATACTTTCATGTAACAAGTAACGAGGCTTCACTATAATTGGGCGACATTTAAGAGTCTGCTTTCTTCTGTCACGAATTCCATAAAAGATGCTGGAAAATTATCTTTTTTCTTCCTTATAGTAATGGGTGAGATATCTTGATTCGTTAACCTTGATCAAACAAGTATTCTCATTCGCAGTGATCTCTCGTTATTGTCATTTTCCCATTGTTCAATTATGCATAATGTCGTTGCACTAGTCTTTTAAATTCTACCCAATTAATTCATTCGATTATAAAACTTTAACAGCTGATCCCTATAGTTTATTACAAGCTGGTGTTTAAATTTTTTTGACAAATAAACTGTTACGATCGTTATATTCACTCGTGTCATGGAATGCTTTAAACGAACTTTATCTGCGACCCATTCCAACAATCATGCGTAACGTTTATCATTGTCCGAAAACGAACAGCTTTATACTCCCAACACAAAATGAGACTCCTTTTCTTTTCTTATTCATAATACAAAGAAATTTAGCTAATATTTTGCCATATGGCGAAACAATTGTTGTGAACTTTTTTGTTGTTGTTTCAATATCGGCAAATGAAACTCAATTGTTTACAATGAGCGTCGTGTGGAGGGGCGGGGGGGGGGAGAATAAAATGTGGCATTTCTGATAATTTCTTCCCTTTTTCAGCTCAGTTACCCGGCTGGGCTCTTAACACATCAAGAAATTTGAATTCTTACATTCATCCTGAAAACAATACGACGATACTGAGCCCAGTTGATTTTTGCACACCCTTTCCATATCTTCTAATAGTCATATGCTCGGCTGTTGGTAATTTAAATGCCAGAATGGCAATAAGGGATACATGGGCAAATACGACCAATCTCGGTGCTGTGTACGAGGACACGGTTAGAGTGGCATTTCTACTTGGACAAAGTGACAACGAAACACTCAATGTACGTTGACAAAATTAAATAAGACAATGATGATGAAATATTGCAAAAAAGGAATTCCATTCAGTAATAAACTTTCTTCGTTCCAACGACATTAAGATTTGTATTTGAATTTTCAAACGCTAGTACGGTTTATAATAATCATGAAATGATTATAAAATATTTTTTTTTAATGAAATTAAATTCGTACTATTCGTGTCATTAAATGTTAATTCGATTCAGACAAATAATTCGAAGATTATTGTACATATAATCATAAACAAAGAGAATGCTTGTCATACATAAAATCCGGGTTGAATTGATATTCTTTTATGGAAAATCTTGCGAGACCGATCGAAGCTTCAATACAGATTATACACATTCATCCGATTGATTGCGTTTCAGAATTCTATAGTCGACGAAAATCTTCAGTATAATGATATTATACAAGAAAAATTTCATGACACGTACAACAATTTAACATTAAAATCTGTCATGATGCTCAAGTGGGTAACGACGAATTGTCAAAGAGCCAAATATCTCATGAAAACTGACGACGATATGTTTGTGAATGTTCCGACGCTCCTGAAAACTCTTCGAGCGAGGCCACAGATAGCTGGAACTCTTATCGGTTCTCTCATTTGCAATGCTCGACCTATATCGGACCCGAAGAATAAGTGGTAAGTAACGAGAACCGCATTTGCAATTTTAGCAGGCGATAATAAATGTCGTTTTACACCTACGAAAACTTGGTAACCAAGTGGTTCTGTGAACGAATGTAAATTTGACTCATTGTCAGTCCTCGTCGAATTTCGAATCACGAAATTTCACCATCATTCAGAAAAAAGTTACCTGCTATTTTTAAATTGCGAATATATCTCCCTAAGACATTATATTACACTGGAAAAGTTGTTTAATTAGTTAATTAATAATTTTTCAACAATTGAACTTGACAAAATTAGGGGTATTATTTGCAACCAAATTTTGTTCAAAGGTTTTATTGAATTTTGCTAATTAGTCAAGTTTTTCTTTTAAATTTCCATTAGAGTACCGAATGTGTATCGATCAAACTTTTATTTTACAGCGAAATGTAGTTTTGATTTACATTTAAATAACAGATGTATTTGCGACTTTTCGATTCACCATGAAGTTAATACAAGCCAAGATTAGATATTAAGATATTACGTTTGTATTTTTCTTCTTTGCTATTTTCACAGGTACACCCCGAAATACATGTTTTCCGGAAGAATATATCCGAACTATTTGTCTGGTACCGGATACGTGATGAGTCTGGACGTCGCCAACAAACTTTACTTTGCTGCTCTCTCAACGCCACTTTTGCATCTCGAGGATGTCTACATAACGGGTGTCTGCGCGAGAACGGCAAAGCTACGTCCCACGAATCATCCCGGCTTCAGTTATGTACCACGTAAGATTGATATATGCGTTTTAAGAAGTGCTATCACGGCGCACAAAGTAACCACAGCCGCGATGCACACTATATGGAACAAATTGAGAGACGCTAATGCCACGACAACGTGCTCGAACCATTCGACTGGCGATAAAAATAATAAAGCTACGACGTTTAATAAAAATGGAAGAAATGTCGGTTACTATCTCGTCAAGAGACGGGCCAGTAATAGGTGCGCTTGAATATCTTTTTTATTGGAGGAATATATTTCTCAGCGAATTCGACTGTGTTGAATTCGCTAGCATGCAAGTGTTTCCACAAATTTGAAACAGCTATGCCCAAGTCATTAAGAATTTTTTCGTGTGGTACGAATCGATGATTCATCTTTTATTTTGGTTGCCATAATGAATCTGTATCACGACTCTGGTCACGTTAATCATTATTTTTAGATGTGTGTGTGTGTGTGTGTGGGCGTGTGCTTGTGGCCAATCCATGCATTTCAGCATTTTAAGGGTGAGATAAAAACGCGATCAAGATACAGACGAAAAAAAAAGATAATAATCCTAAGCAAAATAAGAATTTGAAAAATATTTTTTCAGTCTGATTGTCGTAGTATTTAAGGGAAAACATTGTCAATTAGGTAATTGTCTCTCCTATCAATACTATTTACACTTTTTTTTATTTTTAAATTTGCTTCGTTGACTTCCGGATAGTGCGAGTATATTATATATTGAATGTAGCGAATGATCTGACTCGTACTCCGATGTTTAAGCTTCGACGTAAATGTTTGATTGCACATGCTATTTCGTACTTCCCGAATCGTTATTTCTTTATGATGATTAAATATGTATAACGGTAGCTTTAGATCTGAGAGTTAATAGCAGTTATATAGTTTCTTATATGCAATACGAAGAAATTCAGTACGTATACTCATATTAACGTTTTTCAATTTGAATCCATAACTTGCAACTGTTTCGTTCTTTTTACAATTTTTTTTTTCCAAATCGTTATATTTTTCTACAAAATTATAAATGATGCGCAAGTTACTCGAATCTCTGACATTCTACTATTACGAAATGATGAAAAAAATCAGCTTTTGAAAATATCTTTGATTTTTGTAATGGCAATACATAATTTATGCATATGCTCCGTGATACCATGAATATATCCAGGAGAAAGATGCCCGACGACGACAAGAACGTGTCACAAAAATATCCAGCCATATAAGAAGTTAGGATTATTTTTCATTCTTCCGTTTCCTTTTTCTCTGTGCATGCTCGAATAGCTCGGCTGTGTGTAAATATATTTATGAACTTAATTTTAAACGTATTTAACAGAAATGTAGCCCTATGCATGTGCGGGGATGAAGGATCATCTTCGTTTGAGACTTGTCGAAATATCGAATAGATAGGAACAAATTGTACTTACGAGGGGGATTTTGTGCTTGTTTTTAGAGTCTGGAATGACGGCCATAAAAACAAGTTTAATGATTTTAGAAGCTTCAATGAAAAATTTGAGACGGAAGTTTGGTAAATGATTTGTTTTCCGAATCTCCATTGGTCCACGTCTATCAGTTCTTCACAAAATCGAATAGAGTTCCTTTCTCTCCAGTATCGAAAGCGCCAGTGTAAAAGTCAAATATAAGTTAAACCTTTTTCCGTACGGTAGAGAAGTTGGTCGACAAATTTTGTGAGTCTTAAAAGACTAAATGAAAAAAGAGTAAATGCAAGGTGTGCAAAATCTTACTATAATTATTCCGTGATTTTTCATTTTCTTTTTTGGGAGAACTCTAGTGGCCTTAGAAAAATGTTTATTCCATACAGCAAGAAAGCATTACCGAAGAATTTTCGATAATTCACGGATAAGCGACCGACTTCGGTTGGGTATTTATATATTGTATATCGTGGTGCTATTGAACGATTTAACAAACGTAGGGGTGTTGGTAGTGAAAAAGAATTGCGCGCGTAAAAATTTTGTTCGGCGCTCAGCTATACTTATTTTTTTCGTTACTAATTAACGAAAGCATCAATGAGAAGTCGAATAGTCGCGAAACCCCCGAAGATAATTGATATTAAGGCGAGGCTGGCTTCGCATAGAAGAAATCGACCCGATCCATACAATATGCATTATTTATTAAGAGAGAAAACAATAGTTATCCTTTGTACATGTAACAAAAAAAATGGAAAAACAAAACGAGCAAACAGTTTCGTCTTCCTGTATAAAATAATTAACGCATTACAGCGTTTGCAGATTAAATACTAGAAATCTTGACGTTGCCAACAATCGTTTTCTTTTTTATATTACACCTAAGGATCAAGAATGACAACTTCTTCGATCTTCTTCTCTCTTTTTTCCTTCTTATGCTTCTTCCACTTTTTCAGTTTTCTCGAAACTTCGAAGCTCTCAACAAGATCGTCGCCACGTCCCGAATCGACGGAATCTTCGCAAAGATTTACAGCCATAAGACTTTCGGACAAACGTTCTACGCGTCTTTTCTCCATTTTTGCGTGATGTTTTTTCTTCCATTTGTCGATACGATTATTTAATTTATCTGCCTCGGACAATTCCTTTTTGCCCTTTTTCGGTAATTCTGTAACTTTATCGTCGTCGTTATTAAGAGAAATCACATGACCATCAGCCGATTCGATTGTTTTATCCATCGACAATTCACGTGGTTTCTCGTTCTCGTTTGCTTGGATCGAAACTCTTCTCTTTTTCTTTGTTGCCACTTCACTCTCCGATTTCGTTTTAACGCTCGCTTTGCTCGTTTTTCTTTTTCGTTTTTTACCTTCCACATTAGACTCTGTCATTTCATCGACCAATGTAAATGCATTCAATTTACTCGCGAGATCGTGAAAACGACGTTTTTCTTTTCGTCGAGAGACTTTCGATTGTTTACGAATTTTTGGACTCTGTGATTCCTCAGCGGATGTTGCTGGAACTAGAGAATTCGCATTAGCATCTATATGTGGTGTTGTATCATCAGAAATCGCCGAATCGAGATCCATTTCGGCGGCGCTTCTCCGTCTCTTACGTTTCGATTTTTTCTTGCTTTTGACTTCCATCCATTCGGAACTATCTCCTTCTTCGATATTTCCAAGCAATTGTGCTTCTTGTTTTGCTATACGTGCCAATTTTCCGCTCAATTTTAAACCATGTCGGGCACCTTTATGGGCTGTTCTACCACCACAAGCACGAAAAAGTTGTTCGTCCGTCAAAGGAATCGGGGCGTCCATCATTTCATTGTGAGATATTTTTTGTTCATTTTCTTCTGGCACGACTTTGCCATTATCGAGAGTGCAAGTTTTCAGAAAACTTCCGTACTGTAGATTGTGATTTTTGAAAAGTTTCTTAATGCTCAATTTGCTCGTTGATATCTCGACCGCATCAGCCTCTTCTGCTCTAACGGAAATTTCATGCGAACCCTTTGATTTTTCGACCGTGATATTGTTCGAGGCTTCGTTATACACCGATTCCCACCATTTGTACTCTTTTGTGTCATGACCGATACCAGCTGTATCGAATTTGAGTTTAGGTTTTAGAGGATGAACAATGCCATTCTCATGCTTTCCGAGTCCTTTACCTGTTAAGAAAAAAATAGTTTTTAAGCAAAGAACCTTTTTGCTCCAGGGATAAAAACATGTTATACTTTCTTCATTCTTTCAAGATAAATTGTATCAATAACAAAAAGTTAAACGATATATTTGCAAGACGCAATTCATATGCCTTTGGAGATCGAAACAGTGTAGTGAACCGTATTTTTTAAATGTCTGGAACATGTACCCTCTTTGTATCTGCGTATAGATTTATGTAATCTTGTGATCTTGTCAAATTTAAACATGTAATTATGATTAAAAAATAGGTTTAAGTACTAATTTCGATTTGCCAGTTTTGCAATCTGAGCCATATATGTTAGCTCGTGTTTAAAACATCTTCATATATTTTTATGTCCTTCATTAATCCAATGGCCTCAAATTAAAAGATATAAACTTTTGCCCTTAAGTTGAGCAAAAAAGGGTTACGGGTATTGAATTTGTTAGAAATTAAAATAGATTTAGTTTTGGTCAAATCCTTGATTCTTTTTCAAATAAGATAGAGCAACATGATATCTCAAACTAATCTTAGTATAAAGCATTATGCACTAATAAAATAATGTTTGTGAACATTTAATGTTCAGTTGGCCACAAAGGGACAATGAAGTTTATTTTTATGGAACTTTGAATATAAAAAAAAGGTTAAACATTGTATCATCCCGGTTTTCTTTCTATTTATAAATGTTTGTCTACGTGAAGGAAAGTAAAATAAAGTAAAATGTAGTTTGCAAAAACGATTTGTCGCGTCTTCCTTAATACTGAGTATATTTGAGTAAACATTGATACAAAGAATGGAGAACACTCGAGGACAGTATTCAATATGTATCGGTTGGGATTTTCTCGACGAATACTTTTCTGGGATATTCGCGCATTTGGAGAAAACTGTCTTTCAATCACGTGCATCTAATAATTCTAAGCAAAACGAAACAAAGTAGAGGCACGAAGTTACAAAAAGATTTTGGTTTTTATGTTTACGGTTACAATGTGTAACCATAAAACCGTACCTTCAGTCCAACCGTACTTCAATAATTGCGCTTTTGCGAAATTAGCCATCAGCTGTTATAGAATACTGGAGTAGTCTGATAATGGTATCGACAACTGCATTCAATTGCGTTTCTTTCGTTATATTAATTTATTTATTTCGTAACATCGCGTACACACGAAAGTAATTCGCTCGATTTTTCTAAACACTGCCCTGGAAGCGGATTTTATGCACTACTATCTGCTACTATCGAATTCGATGTTCAATCCAGGAGATAGAAATTTTTTTGGCAGACGCCCATCTTGATCCGTGCTTGATTAGTGGTATAGGGGAAAAGTGTAACGGTATACGTGAATACGCTAGCGCAGCCAACTTCGTGCCGAAATCATCAGACGGTTTACGATTACCCCCGTGAAGTTGGCCGGACAACTTGCACTTTATTAATTGACTTTTTTTATATCGTTAGGTGGTCGTTAGGTAGTGTTAGGTAGTCTAATTAAAACGTTAGATAGTCAATAGTTTTATCAAAAATAAATAATTAAAAATGTATGTGAAGTTGGCCGAAAAATGTTTTTTCCCTTTATTTATCTTTTCAAGATGCTCAAATGATGCGTAATCGTTAGGTGGTCATGAAGATACTAATTAAAACGTTAGGTAGTCAACCATATCCGTGCAAATCCAAAAAACAATTTTGCGAGTTATGCATGCGCAACGGCTAATGCGCACCTGTGTGAACTTAGCCAGTCGACTGACAATTGCAATCTTTGCCCGTACGCTTCGATATCGGCGCGCCATCTCGAGCAGGGGGGTGACACTCCGACTCCCCCGGTCCTTCTTATTTGTCACGCGAAGAGTTCGTTAGATTTTTCAACCAACATACGAAAACGAAATATGAAGCGTTTACGGAGGCTGCATAAAGTTGGCCGACCGACTTTGACTTTTTCAACTTTTTTTTTTACGAATCGTTTGATCGTCGTTTGATACCGTTTGATCGTTAAAAATAATCGTTTGATCGTTAATAGTTTTTTCACAAAATCGAAAAAAAAATTGACCGTAAAGTTGGCCGACCGACTTTAACTTTTTTAACTTTTTTTTTTACCAATCGTTAGGCCGTCGTTTGGTGACGTTTGATCGTTAAAAAGAATCGTTTGATCGTTAATAGTTTTTTCACAAAATCCAAATAACTTTCGCCAAGTCTGGCCTAGTGACTTTTTACTCGTGAACGTTGGTACATCCAGTTGTTAAATTTTTCGACTTTTTCAACTTTTTCCTTTTGCTATCGTTTAATCGTCGTTTGATACTGATGTATGCCAAGTTTCATCGTTTGATCGTTGATAGTTTCTTGGGAAAACGTAATTTACTTGCTCCCAGTGTGACCTGAATATGGCTTCTAACCGTTTACCACGAAAGTTTCGACTATTGCAATTTTTGTAATTTTGAACTTTTTCAATATTTTCCTTTTGCTATCGTTTGATCGTCGTTTGATACTAACGTGTGCCAAGTTTCGTCGTTTGATCGTTGATAGTTTCTCGGAAAAACGAAATTCAAAATCGAGCGTAAAGATAGCCGACGACTTTTTTGTTTTTCAACTTTTTCAACTTTTTTCTTTTGCTATCGTTTGATCGTCGTTTGATACTAACGTGTGCCAAGTTTCGTCGTTTGATCGTTGATAGTTTCTCGGAAAAACGAAATTCAAAATCGAGCGTAAAGATAGCCGACGACTTTTTTGTTTTTCAACTTTTTCAACTTTTTTCTTTTGATATCGTTTGATCGTCGTTTGATACTAACCAATCCCAAGTTTCATCGTTTGATCGTCAATAGTTTGTTCACAAAATCCAAATAACTTTCGCCAAGTCTGGCCTAGTGACTTTTTACTGGTGAACGTTGGTATATTCAGTTGTTAAATTTTTCGATTTTTTAAACTTTTTCCTTTTGATATCGTTTGATCGTCGTTTGATACTAACCAATCCCAAGTTTCATCGTTTGATCGTTGATAGTTTCTTGGGAAAACGTAATTTACTTGCTCCCAGTGTGACCTGAATATGGCTTCTAACCGTTTACCACGAAAATTTGGACGATAGCAATTTTTGTAATTTTGAACTTTTTCAATATTTTCCTTTTGCTATCGTTTGATCGTCGTTTGATACTAACGTGTGCCAAGTTTCGTCGTTTGATCGTTGATAGTTTCTCGGAAAAACGAAATTCAAAATCGAGCGTAAAGATAGCCGACGACTTTTTTGTTTTTCAACTTTTTTCTTTTGACATCGTTTGATCGTCGTTTGATACTAACGTGTGCCAAGTTTCGTCGTTTGATCGTTGATAGTTGCTTGGGAAAACGCTATTTACTTACTCCCAGTGACCTGAAGTTGGAAATTCAAAATCGAGCGTAAAGGTAGCTGGCCATTTCTTGAGGCAGCTACGAATCAGCTGATTCAGTACAACGCACAGCTAGTAATTCTCCGCGTATTCGATGATTTGGAAGCATTCAAAGTTTTTTAGTAATGCAAAAACATTTGATAGAGTAAAAAGGAATAAATTTATTGAATCATTGATTGAGTACATTGATTAATTAAATATGCCAGTGCCTTCCGGATTGTGTGGTCACCAGCAAGACGTCGAGAAAGCAAGTCTTTCGGGATATATAATTCGGGATAATAATTGTATAAAGAAAATAAATCCATTACATACACGTTATAAAAGACTTCTTTATCAAAGAAAAAAAACCTGTCTAATACTAAGTTTTCAGGGAAGGTAAGTTGAAAATTGAAATACATTAAACAATTTATTTTTTCTTGACTCGTAGTACACCAAATATTATCGCAGATTCGTGGCAACCTGTGGAAAAAACAGAACATTAGTTATATTAATTTAAATTATGAAAGACATATCTATCTAAAGAACACAAAAAGTCAAACGAACCTGCCAGTTTGCCTAAGCTGTAATATGTAGAAAGCTATCGTACGATAATCCTCGACGACGTCAAGCTCGTGCGAAGTCCATATCGCACGACGAGAAAGTTGCCTCTCCTATCCGATACTCCTTGTCCGCCCATCGATTACTATGGATGTTTCTAATCTTCCGATGTACATTTTCGATAACCTGTCGATAAAAAATAGGACATTAATATTTAGTTGATGACATTATGGGAAATGAGAGATGTAAGCTACATACCTTTTCCACAGTTTGCTCATGATTTGGCGTGTAGAAAATTATGCGCAGGATAATCTTCGACGACGTCGAGCCCGTGCGGAGTCGATATCGCACGATGAGAAAGTCGCCTCGAGAAATGTGTATCTCCTATTCGATAGTCCTTGTTCGCCCATCGATTACTATGGATGTTTCTAATCTTCCGATGTACATTTTCGATAACCTGTCGATAAAAAATAGGACATTAATATTTAGTTGATGACATTATGGGAAATGAGAGATGTAAGCTACATACCTTTTCCACAGCTTGCTCATGATGCGTGGCATGTAGAAAATTACCCGCAGGATAATCTTGGATGAGTGTTATTATGCATCGCTCGTATGCAGATCTTGGTACAGAGCATCCAAACTCCAGCGAGATTAAGACAGGTTCACGCTCGAAGGCACCACGCTGACCAGATGAAAATTCAATTATTACAGCGAGTGGCAGTACGTTCTTGATCACATGAGAACTTCCGCTCTCTGAGAACTCCGATCGTCTGAATAAAGTTGGAACAATTTTTCGCTTGTTGACATTCGAGCCGATGCATTCGTCATCTGAAATTCACATTTCCATGCACTATGGCAAACCAAGATGATCCTGAGCGTGCCAGACTTTTTGGTACAGGTGGCAGACTCCTGGAAGCACTCAAGAGATTGACAAAGGGTCTGAAGAAATTTAGATGTCCTGAATCCATTGATCTCATGCTGGACAGTAGAGAAGTGCTTCAGCTGCTAGATTATCTCTGAGCAAACTGTGAGCAGACTTTACAAAAATTAGTGTTAATCAACACAACGAGATACTACTGCCTATATAATTGGTGTGCCAATCGATGCGACTGGATTGTCATCGTAGATGATTCGTGACAAAATATCAACGGCTATGATACTCCAAATAGTCACAACGGCAAAGTCGTTGCGATGCTTCTATGTGCGACGAAAGGTAGGCCTAAAACGAAAAATATCAATGCATGAAAATCAATAGCTGTTCCTACGAAAGTACCGAAAGAGAAGTTACGAGAATATTAGACTATCGATGGCACGTGCTGTCTGAAAAAGAATTCAAGAATCGAGCAGTCAACTTGCACATCTAATTCAAATAGGTCGGTACTTTGGGCAACCAAAAATTTCTTCATAACAATCGTCCATATTCGTTATTATATATATTTTTATTTATGCACATAAGTTAAACATGTGTAATACATTCTGTGGCAACTGTCGTAACTAAGTCGTAATAACGCCGATAGTTTTGCCTCCTTTTACAGCAATTTTGCAAATTTGCAAGTGTTTTATTGATACCCTCAAAATAAATATCGCAATTTGAAAGAATCAAAAAGTTTTGTCTAAAGCAGGCTTTTTCTGCCATTATATAACAAATGTATTATCGAGTCATATTAAATTTCAACAATTTATAACGTGGACAACAAAAAGTGATGCAAACGGTAATAACATTTGTACCAAGTACATCGCAAGTACATCGTTTAATATTCGGAGTAGTCCGTCATCATTTCTCGTCGAATGTCAAATTGAATAGTATACAATCAGCTATACATGTACAAACGTTTAATTTTCAACCTTATGAATGTGTCCATATGCATTCGGCATCTTTCCGAAAGGACAATTAACGGTCCAGAAATTCATAAACTATACAAGAAATTGCATTTCCAAGCGAGTGTATATGGCTTGTTACGATAAATAACAATAACTTAGGCACGTGTAATATATATATATATGTATAAATGTCCAGAACGAAGAACGAAAGATTCCCAATGGTGATGGTGGTGGCGAAGATCCAAATTCGGGTGCAAATAATTACTGGGATATAGCAGCTGAACGCTTGTCACGATGCTTGTTCCGCTGTATGGTGCGTGCTTTGAACGCAGCTGCGGTCATCAGTTCCTGGAAATTAAATCGAACGTTGATTCCTATAAAACTCGTACCAATTAGGATTCGTTATAACACGACATAGAACATTGTGAGAAAAGAGTCAATGATATGACATTCCATATTATTCAATTATGCTATTTCTCCGGTCAAAAAATATGAAATTCAATAATGATGTTTAATTTTTGACGAGCTTCACCCATGAACTATTTTTAAATGTACAGCAAATATTTCGACATTAATATAAAAAAGTATATAATAGAATATGTCTATAATGAAATTTGTGAATATACACACTGTAAAAATAAAGTTTTACGAATATTATCTGGAGAATTAAATCAGGAAGACATACCCGCTCGAGCTTGCTTGCCTTTTGCGACGATGGCACAGGGAGAGCCTTGTTTCCCAGTTGAAAAATTTCGCGAAGAAACAAGTTTTCAGCGAGATGGATATTTATACCAGGTCCGAGAAGCCGACAACCATGCATAGTACCGCGTACATGCGCACCATCCTTCCAAATATAGTCTCTTGACCGAATCTGATGTTGGTCTCCGGAATGATATCCTCCTGTATTAGCCACATACATAGATGATTATTAACACTGCCCTCCCCTGTCTAGCGGTATTTCCATGCTGTTTTACCTCGATGTACCACAAGATATCACGGAAGCTAGCACGTTGCTGTTTGCGACCTTTCTTAGCCTTGTACTTGTTCGAGTCCGTCGCTAATTCTTTAAGTACGTCGACGAGCTCGAGTGCCCAGTCTTGCTCATAATCTTCGGCGAAATTACGACCTAGCTCAAAAATCACAGCAAGACTTTTATGGTCTTCTACACGATTGGGATATCAAGATATACGAACCGCATGTAATTGCTGGTCTTGCTGCTTGCTAACATATTACAAATATCCGAACAGCTCATCAATGCCAGTAAGAGGGTCCAAGAGGAGAGAGCAGCTGCATGAAGCGCTGCCAAATCGGCAGATATAGCCGCAACTGCACCATTTCCCTTGAGATGCGAACCGCCAAAAATTGTCGATAACAACTGTACGATGACGACAGTATCACCGGCATCGTTACCAGAAAAGAATTGATTCATACTAAAAGTCGACGACGCCAACCCCGTGCGCAGTCGATATCGCACAAGAAGCCGCGATGATCCGACAACCTGTCAAAGAGAAGTATACCATTAACATTTAGTTAGCTAAATCATAAAAATATATGTGAACTAGGGAGGTACGTATCTTTTTCGCAGCTTGCCCATAATGTAGTGATGCATTTTTCAATGGTGGAAATTTGTGATAACCTGTCGGACGAAAATAGTGCATTAATATTTAGTTAACAAATGATGAAGAAATATGTGGAACAGTGAGGCACGGTGACACATATTCCAAAACTGCAGATTTATGATAACCTGTCGAACGAGAATAGCGCATTAATATTTTGGTAGCAAAATAAACTCCGCACGAGCTTGACAGCGTCCAAGATTATCCTACGCATAATTTTCCACGTGCCACAAATCATGAGCAAACTGTGGAAAAGGTATGTAGCTTACATCTCTCATTTCCCATAATTTTATCAACTAAATATTAATGTCCTATTTTTTATCGACAGGTTATCGAAAATGTACATCGGAAGATTAGAAACATCCATAGTAATCAATGGGCGAACAAGGACTATCGGATAGGAGATACACATTTCTCGAGGCGACTTTCTCATCGTGCGATATCGACTCCGCACAGGCTTGACGTCGTCGAAGATTATCCTGCGCATAATTTTCTACACGCCAAATCATGAGCAAGCTGTGGAAAAGGTATGTATCTTACAGCTCTCACTTCCCATAATTTGATCAACTAACTATTAATGTTCGATTTTTGTTCGACAGGTTATCGAAAATGTACATCGGAAGATTAGAAATATCTATAGTAATCGATGGGCGGACAAGGAGTATCGGATAGAAGATACACATTTCTCGAGGCGACTTTCTCATCGTGCGATATCGACTCCGCACGGGCTCGACGTCGTCGAAGATTATCCTGCGCATAATTTTCTACACGCCAAATCATGAGCAAACTGTGGAAAAGGTATGTAGCTTACATCTCTCATTTCCCATAATGTCATCAACTAAATATTAATGTCCTATTTTTTATCGACAGGTTATCGAAAATGTACATCGGAAGATTAGAAACATCCATAGTAATCGATGGGCGGACAAGGAGTATCGGATAGGAGAGGCAACTTTCTCGTCGTGCGATATGGACTTCGCACGAGCTTGACGTCGTCGAGGATTATCGTACGATAGCTTTCTACATATTACAGCTTAGGCAAACTGGCAGGTTCGTTTGACTTTTTGTGTTCTTTAGATAGATATGTCTTTCATAATTTAAATTAATATAACTAATGTTCTGTTTTTTCCACAGGTTGCCACGAATCTGCGATAATATTTGGTGTACTACGAGTCAAGAAAACATAAATTGTTTAATGTATTTCAATTTTCAACTTACCTTCCCTGAAAATTTAGTATTAGACAGGTTTTTTTTCTTTGATAAAGAAGTCTTTTATAACGTGTATGTAATGGATTTATTTTCTTTATACAATTATTATCCCGAATTATATATCCCGAAAGACTTGCTTTCTCGACGTCTTGCTGGTGACCACACAATCCGGAAGGCACTGGCATATTTAATTAATCAATGTACTCAATCAATGATTCAATAAATTTATTCCTTTTTACTCTATCAAATGTTTTTGCATTACTAAAAAACTTTGAATGCTTCCAAATCATCGAATACGCGGAGAATTACTAGCTGTGCGTTGTACTGAATCAGCTGATTCGTAGCTGCCTCAAGAAATGGCCAGCTACCTTTACGCTCGATTTTGAATTTCCAACTTCAGGTCACTGGGAGTAAGTAAATAGCGTTTTCCCAAGCAACTATCAACGATCAAACGACGAAACTTGGCACACGTTAGTATCAAACGACGATCAAACGATATCAAAAGAAAAAAGTTGAAAAAGTTGAAAAACAAAAAAGTCGTCGGCTATCTTTACGCTCGATTTTGAATTTCGTTTTTCCGAGAAACTATCAACGATCAAACGACGAAACTTGGGATTGGTTAGTATCAAACGACGATCAAACGATATCAAAAGAAAAAAGTTGAAAAAGTTGAAAAACAAAAAAGTCGTCGGCTATCTTTACGCTCGATTTTGAATTTCGTTTTTCCGAGAAACTATCAACGATCAAACGACGAAACTTGGCACACGTTAGTATCAAACGACGATCAAACGATAGCAAAAGGAAAATATTGAAAAAGTTCAAAATTACAAAAATTGCTATCGTCCAAATTTTCGTGGTAAACGGTTAGAAGCCATCTTCAGGTCACACTGGGAGAAAGTAAATTGCGTTTTCCCAAGAAACTATCAACGATCAAACGATGAAACTTGGGATTGGTTAGTATCAAACGACGATCAAACGATATCAAAAGGAAAAAGTTTAAAAAATCGAAAAATTTAACAACTGAATATACCAACGTTCACCAGTAAAAAGTCACTAGGCCAGACTTGGCGAAAGTTATTTGGATTTTGTGAACAAACTATTAACGATCAAACGATGAAACTTGGGATTGGTTAGTATCAAACGACGATCAAACGATATCAAAAGAAAAAAGTTGAAAAAGTTGAAAAACAAAAAAGTCGTCGGCTATCTTTACGCTCGATTTTGAATTTCGTTTTTCCGAGAAACTATCAACGATCAAACGACGAAACTTGGCACACGTTAGTATCAACCGACGATCAAACGATGTCAAAAGAAAAAAGTTGAAAAAGTTGAAAAACAAAAAAGTCGTCGGCTATCTTTACGCTCGATTTTGAATTTCGTTTTTCCGAGAAACTATCAACGATCAAACGACGAAACTTGGCACACGTTAGTATCAAACGACGATCAAACGATAGCAAAAGGAAAATATTGAAAAAGTTCAAAATTACAAAAATTGCTATCGTCCAAATTTTCGTGGTAAACGGTTAGAAGCCATATTCAGGTCACACTGGGAGCAAGTAAATTACGTTTTCCCAAGAAACTATCAACGATCAAACGATGAAACTTGGGATTGGTTAGTATCAAACGACGATCAAACGATATCAAAAGGAAAAAGTTTAAAAAATCGAAAAATTTAACAACTGAATATACCAACGTTCACCAGTAAAAAGTCACTAGGCCAGACTTGGCGAAAGTTATTTGGATTTTGTGAAAAAACTATTAACGATCAAACGATTCTTTTTAACGATCAAACGTCACCAAACGACGGCCTAACGATTGGTAAAAAAAAAAGTTAAAAAAGTTAAAGTCGGTCGGCCAACTTTACGGTCAATTTTTTTTTCGATTTTGTGAAAAAACTATTAACGATCAAACGATTATTTTTAACGATCAAACGGTATCAAACGACGATCAAACGATTCGTAAAAAAAAAAGTTGAAAAAGTCAAAGTCGGTCGGCCAACTTTATGCAGCCGTTTACGGACCCGTTGAAAATGCTGAAAAGGCGGTAACGTTGGTAACAGTGCATACCCGGCGTAGCCTATCAAGTCCAATATGGTGGTGGCGAGTGTTATGTCAGAAAGTGTGTGTTGACAGTTCTACAAAAAAGTTAATTTTCTTGTGTAATTTTCGTTTTATTATTTAAACCTTTTATAGAAGACTATAGTTAAGTAAATCGGTAGTGAAGTGTTTCGTCTAAATCGGGGAAATACAGCGGAATATCTAACCGAAGCTAAGTTAACCTCACTCAGTTTTTCGAAAGCGTCTCGCGCAGTGAAGTCCTACACATTAATATTTTTATAATTTTGTAGATTCATCACCGAGTATGAACTATTCGAAGTGCGTGGTACCGTATTGCGGCCATGTCCGGTATAAAGAAGAGGGATGTCAACCTTATTCAAGGTTCCCTAAGGATCTTGAGCGGTAAGTGAAATACTAGTGGTTGGGTATAATATGCAGAACGTATTTGACAATGTTTTATTTTTCAGGTGTCGTATTTGGATAAGAGCTGTGGGTGTAGAGACAACCGGGCGACTCTAAATATGCGGCCGTCGAGAAATTTACCGGACTCCATCTCTACACGGGCACGGACGAACGTCGAAAAAAAGATAAGGTAAACAATATTAAAACACTTTTGTCAGCTTGGAAATGAAGTGATAAAAATTGATAATATAATAATCGTTTTCGTTATTTGTTTCAGCAAAAGTTCGACTCCGCCGTTTTGGCACCTGCTGCCGAGACAACCGGGCGACTGCAGAATACGGCCATTCGGACTATAAATTATAAAATGAATTTTAAATAACATATGTAAAATAGTACAGTATAGTATATAATTGTTATATAATAGTTAAATGTGTAAAAAATAATATTTTTTCAATAAAATACTCTTTTTTATTTTTGTATATTTTCTAATATATCCAATTCAATCCAATGCATCGTAAAACCTCTCCCGCCCAATTTTAAATATTGCAGGGCGCCAACACTGCAGAGCGAAATTCGTTGCAGAGTTTCGAGCTACGAAGTTGGTATAGAAAATCTAACGAACTCCGTCTCGACCAATCAGCGTCGTGTCAAATAACGTGGGACCCTTTAGCATTGAGTGTCACTCCCCTGATCTCGAGAATCACACACTCATACACACGGATCAAGAGTCATATCAGTGTGATCACAGTTATCAGTCTTTCAGACAGAAACAATTATCGAAAAGGCATTGCAATCTCTATCACAATCCAACCTACGAACCACCACCTCCACAGAACAAGACACATCGGTGGCCCGGGTGCGAGTGCATAAGGGAAATTTCATACGTCATATGGCAGTGCACGGTCCTGAATCGTCGTTAAGGAAGAAACAGCAAGCCCTCAATATGGGCCGACGAAAGAAAATTCAGATTATCGATGGTCTTGATTCTTGTTTGCACCTGACAAGTCGGGCATCAAACGTTTACGCATGTGTCGCGCATCAGGCGTTTACGCATGCGTCGCGCATGCAGGTTTCTCAAAATTGTTTTTTGGCTTTTGCAAGGATTTAGTTGACTACCTAACGTTTTAATTAGTATATTCATGACTACCTAACGATTACACATCATTTGACCATCTTGAAAACATAAATAAAGGAAAAAACAACAAATTTCGGCCAACTTCAAATACATTTTTAATTATTAAAAAAAAAAAACTATTGACTATACCTAACGTTTTAATTACACTACCTAACACTACCTAACGATCACCTAACGATATAAAAAAAGTCAATTAATAAAGTGCAAGTTGTCCGGCCAACTTCACGGGGGGTTTACGGTTCACAGCGAGTCGGCTCCATAAAGTTGGCCGACGGACTTTAACTTTTTTAACTTTTTTTTTTACGAATCGTTTGATCGTCGTTTGATACCGTTTTATCACAAAATCGAAATTACTTTCGCCAAGTCTGGCCTGGAATTGTCCAGTAACTCTTAACTGGTGAACGTTGGTACTTCTGTTACGTCCCAGCATGGGTGACGCACATCTCCAGTCGATAAATTAGATTATTATCTTGCCTACCTCCGAAACAATGCAGCCTGCCGGTAAAATTCAAATACTATGTATATGTTTTATTCTTATTATCATCTTATTATTTCATTTATTAAACTACATTTAAGAAACAACAATTATTCTTGCTTCGGTTACGAAACTATGATTTCCCAAAACATTTCTAGATTATTTTCCAAACATTTGAAAGACCAAACTCAATCTATTTATGTAAGCAGTCACGCAATGTAATAAGACACGTTCCATGTCTTCCCAAACATTTTCCCAATGAACAAACATTCCTCCTATACACATCCTTCCAAGAATAAACCCTTAACGAAGAGCGATAGTATTTACTCTTAAGTGTAGGGTATACTTTAAGTTACAAATATCCAGCCTGCCAATCTTTCTTACTCATATTTCATTTTACGAAACGTCTTGTACGATATAGCCACTCGAAACCTAGTCATAAAATAAACTCTGTAAAATTCTCCGAACTATAAATTTAAAACTACATTTTCTTTCTTACGAACGTCGTCCACGAAGGGATGATCTCAAGCCACCCCCGTGTGACTGAGACACTTCCCTCCACAGAAAAACGAACAGTCTCGCTAGAAATCAGACCAATCGAGTCAACCCAATTTTTGTAACTCCTCCCCCACCGAAGCGAAATGGATAACCTTTTTAACGAAGAAGGGCAGACTGAAATCAACCTCGAAAGAGAACTAAACCCACTAACAAACTAGATTCAAATCAACTTCGAAATAGAAAGTATCCTAAGGGACCAAAATCCCAGTTGTTGTATAATTTGTGTTATACTATCAAAGTTCAAAATAAAGTTCTATATTGTATTGAGTAATCGTCAGCTGTTGGTGTTCAACTTGATAGTTTCCCGAGAAACTGATGTACATTAATCATCACCAAATACCTGGGAAACAATCATCCAACGGAAACCCCTTCGGAGAGGAATCTACCTCGACGATTTATCTCAAAGTCGTTGAATTAGTACATTGGAGCTCAAGTAAGTCAAAGGCGGGGAGCCCGCGTCCATACGAATAGCGCTACACATTTCAAATATCGCATGCACATCGGCTTCTCGACGCAGCTATACTCTCTCCCCACCTTGGGACGTAACACTTCCAGTTGTTATACTTTTCGACTTCTTCAACTTTTTCCTTTTGCTATCGTTTAATCGTCGTTTGATACTGATGTATGCCAAGTTTCATCGTTTGATCGTTGATAGTTGCGGAACTAATTATTTTGCAGTCGACTTGATCGTAATTGAATGAATTGTATTGAATAACAATAAACAAAGATGAATGTTATTAAATAGAAATATATTGTAAAATAAAAAAAACGTCGATATGATTTTTATAAAAAATGTTTACTTGATGCACAACAGTTTTATATACTTTCAGGGTGGATGGGTCTGAATGGCAACCTAGAAAGCACACTCGCATTTGTAGCCAACATCTCTTAGGTAATAAAATTCTGACCATCCTTTGAGTCAGAGTCTTCATGTTCCGACAATTTTTTCCAAATTCTCAAAGTAAAAAATATGGAGCAAAAACTTTCAAAAGTGCAGTACAAAGGTATGTAATACAAATGATATAATTATTGGGTTTTATTGTCTAAGATGATTTTCCACAAGGGATGTGTGATAGAAAGACCGGATTTATTTCTTGTTTTACAACGATTTTCTTATCTTTGAGTAAAACGTGACTCGCTATAAAAATCTAAAGTAAAGGAACATAGAGTATATCAATTGGGAGGTTGGCAGCCTGCTGGTAGAGGAAGAGTCAGTAAAGACGATCTCTCCAACGCTCCCGCTTTGACTTTATCGACTATCGTCAATTTCATCTTTCTCTTTCTTTGGGTTGATGCTCATCTCCGCGGACTCCCAGTCCATCACGATTGCGTTGGAATTGCTGCCGAGGCAGCGGTTTCGTTAAGATGTCCGCCTGTTGCTCGTTTGATCCAACGTATTCCAGCGAGAACTCTTTCGCCGCGTATTGTTCTCGGACATAGTGAAATCGAACGTCGATATGTTTCACGCGTTTGCGAAATACAGGATTTTTTACTAGATACATAGCACTCTGGTTATCCATATAAAGCGTCGTGGGAACGTCCTGGATGTTTAGAAGTTCCTTAATGAGGGATTTCATCCACGCGATCTCTTTTGCAGTCTGACAAGCAGCCATATATTCGGAATCCGTCGTCGACAGGGCAACGGAATTCACAGGGCCTCTGTGAATTCCACGAGATCTTTGCTGAGGCGAGTTTCAGGGCGTATCCGGTAGTCGATCGTCTCGTGTCCAGTTCTCCCGCGTAGTCTGCGTCGCTGTACGCGAGAAGTTCCTTTTCTTGCCGCATTCGAAATGCAGCCCGTATCCGATAGTACCCTTGATATACTTGATGATTCGCTTTAAGGCTTTGGTTTGATACGGCGCCGTTGTCGAGTCATTCTGGCCTCCCGCTTGTACAAGAGGACTCAATTCTTGGTGAGGGTCTGCAGGAATGGTCACTGGATTTGCTTCTTCCATCCTGAATCGTTCCAATATCCTCTTCGCGTACGTTTCTTGATGCAGAAAGATCGAGCCGTCCGATGATCGCTCTATTTGCAATACCCAAAAACAGATTTGCATTGTTATGCGTTCTCTCAAATTCTGTCTTAAGACCGTCGAGAAGTTTATCGATCAGCGCTTGATTCTGTGAAACGATGAGTCCGTCATCTATGTAGATCGCCAACATTAGTTTCTTGTTGTCGTCTTGGCTGGTGAATACACACGGATCCGCGGTTGTCGCCTTCTAGTTGAATTTCTTCAGGAATTCCGTGAAGCGTCGGTTCCAGCAACGAGAAGATTGTTTGAGACTGTATAAACTTCGTTTCAATCGGCAAATTCTACCAGTTCCGTCATTGTATCCCTCCGGTTGCTGCATGTGAATCGTTTCCTCGATATTACCATATAAAAAAAGCCGTTTTAACGTCGAACTGCTTTATCTTCATGCGATCGCTCGCCGCTATAGCGAGGATTGTCCTAATCGAGTCGAATCTAACTACAAGACTGTTAGTCTCTTGGTAGTCGATTCCCTCCCGCTGTCTGAATCCGCGCGCGACGAGTCTCGCTTTATAACGCTGACCGTTCCCGTCAGCATCTCTCTTCAGTTTGAACGTCCACTTGCAGTCAATTGTTCTCGGATTGTCGACTGCTTCTACGAATTCCCATACATTATTTTGAGTGAGGGACTCGAGTTCCTCGTCCATAGCTTTCTTCCATAATGTCGCTTCTTTGCTTTCGGTAGCTTCGCGATATGAGAGAGGCTCCTGGTTTTCGGCTAGAAATATATTATCCAAGAAGTCGCGGTACCTCTCGGGAAATCTCAACATTCCTCTGTCTCGAAGTCTCTAGCCTTCGTTTTGATTATTGTCTCTTCCATCGTCGAAATTTATTTCTTCCGCCGCTCTTTCAGGTACAGCTTTAGGCTCGACCTGTTCGACCTCAGGTGCGTCTTATTCCATCTCGTGCCCGATCGCGTCTGCGTCGTTCTCCGAACCTTTTCGTTCGTGCTCCTCGCTCAACCATGCATCATCGTCTTCCCGTGCTCCCTTCGTGATTGCTCGGTCGAATTTCCCGGAGAAGACAATGTCTCTCACGGTTGCGATTTTGTTGTCGTCAGGATACTATACTCGATATCCTTTTGTCTCTTCACCGTAGCCGATGAAATATCCTTTCGTCGCTTTCGCGTCGAGCGCTCGACGCTTCTAATTCGGCACGTGCGTGAAAACCTCTTCACCGAAGATGTAGAAGTTTTTTACATCTGGATTTTTTCCGAACCACAGTTCCGACGGTGTTGGGCCTTTAACGCTGCTTGTCCCGGTCAGATTCAAGGTGGCTACAGCCGTGTTGATCGCTTCTGCTCAAAATTTCGCACCGAAACCTCGCGCGAACATGAGCGTTCTTCCCGCTTCCTTCAGAGTGCGCTTGTCTCTTTCTGCAGATCCATTTTGTTCCGGAGTGTACACAACCGTGCGTTGATGTCGAATTCCTAGTGCATCTGTCAACGCTTCCATCTCGCTGTTGACAAATTCGAGTCCATTGTCCGTGCGAAATACTCGGACGCCTCCCGGACAAGTTTTCTCCGCCTTCTTAAGGGCTTACATACAGTTAGAAGGCTTTAAAAAGACGGATTTTCAAGAATTTTTTTCGCGCAGACTATTCAATTTATTAATTTGAAAATTGGTGTACATATTATAATAACCTTATAATATATTAACATATTTTTTATTTGTCAAAATAATCATCGCGAATGTTGCTATCGCCGATCTCCTAGAGCTCCGCAAAAAAAACCAATTTTGCGGTGATCACGATATCTCTGGACCGGATTATTTGAAATGAAAAAACCGAATAAATTTCGTTAATATAATACATTATCTAGTATTTAATCGAAGGAATTAGCGAAAAAATAATTTTTGACAAAATGGCGACTTCTCAAAATAAAAGACTCGATTTTGAACGAAAATTTAAGCCTTAAATTGTTTATAAAATGGAAAATATTTATCGGAGAATAAAAATCTTCGAGTAATTACTAAAAAATCTAGCTAAAAAGGTTGTGTTAAAATTTGAGACTGATCGGTTCAGCCGTTTTCCAGAAATCTTGATCACCGATTTTGAAAACATAGTTTTGAGAAAAACGCGTTTAAAGTTTCAAAAGCGTTTTACATGTGGTAAATTTTTTTTTTTTTTCAACTTACATGGAGTCATCTATTCCAGGGCCATATAATAATCCGTTCGCATCGTTGGCAGCTTCTAATAATTCGATTTGATGCTGTCTGCGAGCCATTCTTCCCTCTCTGGTGCTCTCGTGTGATCTCAGGTCGGAGATCTTGATGCGCTGCGCATCTTCTTTATCTGTATATGAATGCGCATTGGACCCAAGTGAGACGCCCATTGCATTCATATAATATAAAAGGGCAGCTGTCCCTTCATTGAAGATGCCAGCAGCTATATATGCAGCCATTTCCACCGTTTTTGATCCGGCTGGAAGTACTTTTGGAGAGATCTTCCACACCAGTTGGTTATAGCTTTCATTATTGTTTTGGGTGAAACCACCCACACATCTTTCCAATAATTTTTCATTGCTGAGATCTTCATAAATGGGCCTCAGGGCCTCAGCAACTTCTTGTGGAAATGGCTGATAATCATGCTTATAAACTGATAAGTTATCAGCAGCTGCTGCCCGCTGCCAAGAGCACCATGAGTCCAATCCGATCGGACACTTTGCGTGTTGTTGATTTTCGTCTGTCGAGCAGTAATGATAAAATGTGGCCCAGATTGCATTAGTCATATTCTCAACCGAATCACGATTTCTCCTAATTGCTAAGCCATAATAAACTGTCAACTTGTCGATCATTTTTGCTGTCAGCTTGCCTTTTCCACCGAGAGTTTTTTTTTGTATTTTTTTTCCATCCTTTTTTTCCACCGTTTCCACTTTCTTTTTCACACAATTTCGGAGTCGCGTTCCCATTCTCTTCTGTACGTGTCCAATACATTCCTTCTTCACGACTTCTTGATCACCGTATGGGGCAGCTTTCAAAATCCCGGAGTACGTTTTAGAATCACCGTCTCCAATGTAATTTCTGTACTGCACTCCGAATTTTTCCACTGAACGCTTGAATAGGTCGATCACTGCATCAACTTCCATTTTTCCAGAAGAACCTGAATGATTACAACTGCAATCATCTTGATGGTTTGCATACCATTGTTGATATTCTTCACTATCAAGTTTGCTTTTCCAAGTTTCGCATTGTTTGCAATAGGCACTTTTCACGAGGATATCAATTACTTTCCCAGAATAATATCCGATCAATGATGTCACTCCATACAAGGAAGTATATCCTCGCTTTTTCCAATTTCCATCGCCGGACACGGTAAGCTTTGCAGATTTTTCGTCACCTTGGTGTTCAGCAGTTAAGTCTTTTTCTTCATGGCAAGCATGCTGAAAAAGTTTGTCGGTTGCTGTTTTCACACAGGAATGTATATTCTTCATAATTAAATCGTAGGTGGGCTGTGTTAGGAAAGCGGGCATGTCCATTAATCCACAAAATTTTGCAGCACCTTTTAACCCTAATCCAAGAACTCTCATGACAAACAAAAAACGCCGATTTATCTCATAAGAATGCTCGATAAAAGGACTAGAATTTATGCTACGAGATGGACACTGATCGCACAACAAAACAATTTTAAACCCGAGTCCTCGTTCAGAAGCAGTTTCAAATTTCACATTTCCGTTACAGGTTTTGCACTGCACAAATTCGGAGATGGCCGCGAAAACAGTAATAAAATTCAAAATTCGGTACTCAACGGACGGATCACGCGGCACCAAGATTTCCTCCTGCATTCTCATTTTTTTTGCAGAGGCACTGAAACTGGACTCATCCGTTTCAGCTGTTTTCGGATTGAAAACATTCTTTCGTTTCTTCGCTCTTGACTTGTACACTTTCGTTGATTTTCTAAGTTCTCTGCTAGACTTCATTTTCACGATATTATCGAAGGCACAAGTACACTGACACGACTTTACTGTTAGGCTTCTCTGCTGAGACTGACGACTACTTTTCAAATTTTGGCAACTGAGAAACATACAATAGAAAATGACAAAGGAAAGAGAGTAGGATAGACAAGGAAAGAAGGGACAGCGCCTCAGGTAGGCAGCTGGCGCGCCGGTCCCCGACTGTGAGACGCGCCTCCCTAACGCGCCTTCATAAATGTGTCTATAACTTCGAAAATATTCGTCTGATTGACATAAAATTTTGAGTGTGTATGCTCAAATATATGTATATTCAGAAAATACAAAAAAAAACGATTTTTTGAAAATTACAAGTGTATGTAAGCCCTTAAAGAATTTCTCTACACGGCTCACAGTTTCCGCTTTGCTCTCGAGAAAATACACTTTGCGGTAATGCCAATAGTCGTCCTTCAGCAGGATAAAATATCTCGATCCTCCGAGAGATTTCGTAGGCATGGCCCACAAAGATCGGCATGTATAATCTCGCCAATGCTCTCAGATTTCGACCTGCTTTCCGGAAAGGAAAGTCGGTGCATCTTTCCACCGACGTATGCCTCGCAAAACGGGGCTTTCGCTGCCTTCACGGGTATCTCAAAGTCTCTTGAGGATCTGTCTCACATGACAGAAGTTTTGATGAGCCAGTCTCTCGTGCCAATTTTGCGGCGTGTCTGTCGAGCTCACGTACACTTGTGGCGAATCTTCCTTCCGTCTCGACCACAGTGGCTACTTGACTGCGAACTGCATGACGAAGAGTTTTCCCCGACGTATTCCCGTCGCGATGGTGCAACTTTTTCTCGTCAATTTGCAGGTTGTGCTCGTCGATTGCATTTTGAGTCCTTTGTCGAGTGACGTGCCGACCGAGAACAGATTGTACTTCAATCTGGGAACATGAAGCATATCAACGAGGTGATTCTCGTTCCAGGTTTCTCCGTTGAACATGTCAACGTTGATGCAGCCCTTCCCCAAAGTCTCGATGCAACCCCCGTCGCCTATGCACACGGACGCAGGGTGATCGAAGGCTCCGTACGCAATGAACCAGTCTCTTTGACAACACATATGGTCGCTGGCTCCCGAGTCCATGATCCAGCCTGCGTCTCCGACGGGTTGCGACGGTGCTGATTGGAGCGCCACACTCACGAGACCTTCGCCGCGGGTTTGCTTCTTCGACGACCTGTTGGTTTTTTATCCTCCTGGGTCGTCGTCTCCCTTTCTCTGCGAGCACTCTCTGGCCCAATGTCCCGCCTCTCCGCAGACGTAGCATTTGCCTGGCTTTGAAGAACCGTTCGACGCACCTCTCGATCTACCTCCTCTACCGCGTTTGGATTTTCCTCGTTGGGTGTTCGACATTAGAGCGTTTCCGCTCTTACCTTCTCGGACAGTCATTCTCGATTCCTCTGTTAACAATCTCGCCTTCAGATTGTCGAGCGTGCGCTGTCCCGCTGGCGCTGAGTCCCAAGCACTAACAAAGTATCGGAAGTTCTCAGGGAGAGTCATGAGGATTTTCGTGATCATCATTGAATCAGAAATTTCCTCTCCTATTATTTTTAGTCGGTATGCTATATCTTCCAGCTTGGCGATGTGAGTCGAGATGTTATCCGATTTCTCGTTTGTGGCGTTGTACCAATCCTGTTGAAGCATATGTACGCTCGCTTCGGACTTCTGTTCGTAGATCGAGGATAATTTCTGCCACGTATCTGCCGCAGACGTACAGTTTATTATGTGCATCGTCCGCTGCGGCGCGATGGGCGTCACGATCACCTTTTGAGCACTTGTGTCGAGTTTCTTCCATGACTCATGCTCCTTTGTATGCGCGGTTTGCGCAACGGCATCCGCATCCACTCCTAGGGTCGGTTTCACTCCGGCTCCCAATGCTACCCCTAGTGCACCTAGCGAGTTCAGTATCACTCGTGTTTGAAACTTCCAAACCGCCCAGGTTTTTCTATTTGTCAACTTGGCAACTCTTGTAAGCTCGCTCTTTATTTTGCCGATTATTTCTTTCCACTGTTGCACAAGGCAGGGAATAACCTCAAAATTCGGCGTCACTATATTTTCAGGATTCTACTGTCCGCGATACACTTCTCTCAAGAAATATTTATCACACATTATTTCTAGGCCCATAACCTATTGGGTTTTATTGTCTAAGATGATTTTCCACAAGGGATGTGTGATAAAAAGACCGGATTTATTTCTTGTCTTACATCGGTTTTCTTTTCTTTGAGTAAAACGTGACTCGCTATAACAATCTAAAATAAAGGAACATAGAGTATATCAATTGGGAGGCTGGCAGCCTGCCGGTAGAGGAAGGGTCGGTAAACGCCAATAATAATATTTTTTTCGAAATTCCTTGGTACAAAAGTAAAATTTCTATTTGAACACGTATTTATGTGTCTATAAATGCGCATTTAAATAGAAACTTTTATTAATTATATTTGGCATGTAACAATGAAGAAAGATAACCTTGAGGTATATTATATATTCTAGACTATTAATAAGTTGATTTTGATAAAGAAATGGATATATATATATATGTATATCGTCATGAAAAAGGTATCCATTCGATAGCGCTTTTTGATACCGTTTGGACGTCGTTTTGTCATCTTTATGGATGCCTTGTGGACAACTTTTAGATATCTGTGAGATCTCGCCATTTTCATGCCTTTAAAAAGATATCTTTCAGACATATCGATTTGACAACGTAACGATAACGTACTGACGACCGATAAAAGATACCCTCTTGTTAACAATTTCTCAACCAATAAAAGTTACCGAATAGATAACTAATTTGACGTGAATAAGTTATCCGCCAACCGGTCATTACCCAGGTAGCACAAAATTATCCGGAAGGTATCCGAAAGATGTCCCGAAATGGATACGGATAACTTTTTGGTTATCCAAAAAGACATCCGTTTGGATTACAAATAGTATCACTAATGACCGGTTGGCGGATAACTTATTCACGTCCAGTTAGTTATCTATTCGGTAACTTTTAATGGTTGACAAATTGTTAACAAGAAGTTATCTTTTTTCGGACGTCTGTACGTTATCGTTACGTTGTCAAATCGATGTGTCTGAAAGATATCTTTTTAAAGGCATGAAAATGGCGAGATCTCACAGATATCTAAAAGTTGTCCACAAGGCATCCATAAAGATGACAAAACGACGTCCAAACGGTATCAAAAAGCGCTATCGAATGGATACCTTTTTCTTGACGATATATATATATAGCCATTCCTTTATCAAAATCAACTTATTAATAGTCTAGAATATATAATATTCCTCAAGGTTACCTTTCTTCGTGGTTACATGGTAAATATAATTAATACAAGTTTCTATTTAAATACACATTTATAGACACATAAATACGTATTCAAACAGAAACTTTTATTAATAATAGTCACTGTGTAACAACGAAGAAAAGGTAACCTTGGGGAATACTATATATTGTAGACTATTAATAAATTGATTTTGATAAAGAGATAGATAAGAGAGTGTTGTCGATTTTGAAGGGGATGGTAAATAAAAAAAATTCTACATCCGTAAACGTCAAATTAAATTTTATGAAACTAAAACATATTTTATGATGCCGGAGTGCTATGCGAAGTCCTCTTTTCCACTGCAACTTTCGCAGCTTTAAGCCGGTCGCCCCCACGGCGCAGCCAGTCCGCGATACGATTTTCTATATCTTTGATTGTGGTATCACGAAATGAGTTTCGCATGACCTCTGAAAAGGAATAACAACAAAAAGTATTAGAAGATTTCATTAAACGTGTAATGGCGTATTTAGCGCATATCACTGTACTAAATATTGAAAGAATTAATATTTATTTATACGCCTATCATATAATAGAGTTTTATTTGCACAACATTTACAGTTTTTTTACAATAACTCCCCCGTTTTTACATTTTTTCATTTTCATTCTCTTTCCTCATCCTTCTCCCCTCTTGTTTCCCGCCCACTCTTACACTCCTTTTCCATCTCCCTATAGTACTCACATATTCGTCTATCTAACTTTCCTCTTAACGCCTTCACCAGCTGCTCTTTTAACAAACTTCCCTCCTTTCCTGTCATCCAACTTTCAATTCCTCTCCTGCTTTTTTCCTTAACTAATCCTCTTCCTCTCTTACATACTAATATCTGCTCCATCGTTTCCTCCTCCTCACTACACACTCTGCATCCCCACTCGTTTTCACCATTTTTCCCTTCTCTTCCCACGTTACCGCATCTTAGCCTTGCCCACATTTCCTTGTCCTTTCCGCTCGCTCCTTCCTCCGACCAATACGTCCACGGCTCCTCCACATTGTCAACTAATTCCTTATAAATTTTGTTGTATGACGACCTCTCCAGCTCCTCCCTCTCTTTTCTCAGTGTTTTCCTTCTCAGTGTGTCCAGTCCTTCCTTTATTTTGTCGTCAATTTCCTCTTCCCTCTTTTTTTCTCTTATCATTCTGATCACCTCTCCTATTTCCAATTCCCCCAGCACGTTTTCCAAATCTTTTTCCCACATACTCGGCATTCCATTTATTATCCCTCTAATTTCCTCCCTCAAACAAATTTTTGGCCATCTCTCCTCCTCCATTCTTAGCACCTCCCCTATATATCTCAGTGCCCTTTCTCGTACTATGTACTCCATTGTTTTCACCCCCAGCTCTCTTCTCCACACATATCTTGGCGTTCTCCTATCCACTCCTAAAGCCATCTTGCAATATCTGTTATGTACTCTCTCCATCACTCCAATCTTTCCCAATCCCCACATCTCTACTCCATACATTACTCCCGCTCTCACAATCGTGTCCATCAAATACATCCTTTCCTCCATCACATCTCTTCCTGCTCTCTTCCACACTCCCCACACTGCATTCGCCGCTTTTTACGCCTTTCCTTTTACATACTTTGCATGCGCCCGTATCCGATTCTTACTGGTAAACCAGTATCCTAAATACTTGAACTCATTTACTATCTCTACCTCTTCCCCCTTCATTTGCCATTTTTCCTTTCTCTTTATACCACCGCCGTTTCTAAAAACCATTATCTTTGTTTTCTTTACGTTCACCTCCATTTTGTTTTCTTCCGTCCACCTTTCCAAGTCTTTCAGCATGCTCTGCAGTCCTTCACGATTCTTCGCCACCGCCGCAACATCATCAGCATACTTTATTGCATACAATTTTTCTTTCCCCATCACTGACCCCCCCCTCATTTTTTCTCTCCCAACTGTCCTCCAAATCATCAATGTACAGGTCGAATAACAGTGCACTCAAAGCACACCCTTGCCTCACTCCCTGCCCTGTTTCAAACTTCTCCGTTATTCTCCCCATCACTTGCACCTCCGCTTTTGTATCCCTATAAATTGCCTTTATCATTTGCAGCATATTCCCTTCCACCCCTATTCTTTCCAATTTGCCTATCATTCTCCCCCTACACACCTTATCAAACGCTGCCTTAAAATCAATAAACGCTACATACAATTTTCCTCCTTTCACTTTTAATCTATTATTAATTATTGAACTTAGCGTGAAAATATGATCTCTTGCCACCCTCCCCTTCCTAAATCCTGCTTGGCTCTCTTTCAGTTTTCCATTTCTCTCTATCCATTTACCCAATCTTTCCGTCATCATTTTCGTCAGCACCTTATACCCGCTGTTTAACAACGATACACCTCTGTAATTTTCCACCTTTTGCTTTTCTCCTCCTTTGAATATCGGCACAATCCTTGCCGTTTCCCATCCTTTTGCCATTTTCCCTTCCATCCACATTTTGTTCAACACCTTTCTGAGCTCTTCCCGTTGCTCTTCCACCATTCCTTTTAACATTTCTATCACCATTCCGTCCTCTCCTGCTGCCTTTCCATTTTTCATTGTCCTGAGCGCCTCTTTCAGCTCCTTTTTTTCGAACTCTCTGTAAAAGTCTCTCTTCTCTTCGTCTACCTCCTCTGCCCTCCTTTCCCCCACTTCCGATACAGCTTCCTCCTCTATATTTTGGTCAATCCTCTCGATATTTCCTTCCTCTTCTCCATTCAACAACTTCCCGAAGTATTCCTTCCACTGCTTTCTCTTTATCTTCTCCCCCACCCACCCCTTTTCTTTTGTTTCTAAATTTATTTATGGCTACCCACCATTTTGCCATATCCTTTGCTCTTCCCACTTCTTCCCACATTCTGCTCCTCCATTCCTCCTTTGTCTCCCTGTATGTTTTCTTTAGTTTTTTACGCTCCTTGGCCATCTCCATTTTTGTCTCTATATTCCTGTGCTTTATAAACCCTTTTAGCTTTTTCCACACCTCTTTTCTCTGCTTTTTACACTCCTCATTAAACCACCTTGGTAGCCCTCTCCTTTTTCCTTTCTTTCTTTTGCTCCTTAGCCCCACCTTCTCCGCCACCTTGATTATTCTTTCTTTCAACTCTTCCCACTCCTCTATTTCTCCTTCCCTCCCCATTCCTTTCGTAACTCCTCATGAAAATCTTCCGCTATATCCTTTTTCCATATTATCCTCCCTACGTCGGGTTCCTCTTTCTCTTCTCTCTCCTCCCTTTCTTCCGTATTTCTATCTTCCTTTCCTATTCCAAACACTATCGGTAGGTGGTCTGATTCTATTCTTTTTTTAACACTCATCCATTTTACCTCTCCTCCCTCTCCTCTATCCACCACTATCCCGTAATCTAATACCGATCCACAGTATTCTTCGTTTCCTCCTACGAACGTTATTTTCCCCTCCCTATCTCCTTTCGCCCTTCCGTTCATAATCTTCAAACCCAGGTCCTCGCATATTTCCAACAGTCTTCTTCCCACCGCATTAATTGTCTTGTCCTGCGATCTTCTATACTCGTTTTCTCCTTCTTCCGTATCCCCGTCATTCCTTCCTTGCTCTTCCCCTATTCTTGCGTTCATATCCCCCACAATTATCACCCTATTACTCGTTTCCGCTTCCCCCAATATTCTTTCTTTTATTTCCTTTTCTATTTTTCTCACTCCCTCATTGTTGTATACCGTTATTATTGCTATCGACTCCTTTTCATCTCTATGTTTAATTATTAGCCCATACCTCCACTCTTCCACTTTGTCCCTTCCTCTTTTCTTATTCCGATCATTTGCCCACCCTTTGCCCTTCCTTTCTTTGCTCCCTTCTCTCTGCTAGCTGCCTTAAAAACCATTTGAATTTCCCACTTAATTTCTGCTCTATCGCCTTTTCGTTTTTTTGCTCCGCCATCTGTCCGCATTCCTCCTCTTTGCTCTTATATTCTTCCTTCCCCCTCCCCGTACTGTATCATTTCATTCTGGTTCTCATCTCATTCTATTTCCTGCCTCCTCTTCCGCTCTCCTATTATCCCTCTCTCTCTTCTTTCCGACCCGTCGTTATCTTGCTCATCGGTGTCCTCTTTCCACCCTTCTGCTTCGGTTCTTTCTCTCCCCCTTCTTCCTTTTTCCTCCTACCCAATGCTCCATCAACGTTCATACCCCCAGCATTTTTCTTCTCTTGAATCCCAATGCCCCTGCCGGTCTCCCTCTTCTTCTTTTTCCTGTTATTGTCATTTCTCCAGTTGATTCTTTTTCCTCCTCGTCTATCCTTGATGTCTTCGGAGTTTCACCGTTCTCATCTCTCTCGGCTGCGTACACCACCTCTTTCCCGCTTTCCTCCGCTGCTTTCCCACCTCCGTGGTCATTCGAGCGCCCTACCTTATCGTCGCTTCCTCTCTGGTACCAGTCATCGCCACCACTGTCGCTCCCTATTTCCACGTCACCTCTCTGAAGTTCGCTGACCGCCGCTTCTCCATTCTGCTCGTAGATGTCACTCTCCTCTCGTCCATTCCAGCTGCTAGTGTTGCTTTCTATAGTCTCCATCCTCGCAGTTATTCTCCTTCCGCTAACCACGATTTCTCACTTTTCTCTCGCTCCTTTTTCCGACTTTTCACACCTTCTCTCCACTTTTTCTATTATCTCCACGTATTCCGCCGCCCCTTTTTCCCTCACTCCCCCTGCTCTTTTCCTCACTGTGCTCTTTTCACTCTTTCACTTATTACTTTCAACCGCACGCTTAACTGACACGTGTTGTTGCCATCGTCGCCATTTTCAATCCCTCAAATCGAAAATATATTTGTTTTGGGTGTGTAGTACAAAAAACTCTTGTCTTCTTATACTTATTGCGTTAGTGAAAAAAAAAAAGTAAAAATGTGACATCGCACGTTTTTCCCCTGTGCCCATCATTGGTTAATTTATTACGTACAATATTTATTTAATTTTTATTTTTATTTTTGTAGGTTGTAAATTGGGTTTTTTTTCATTGCAAATTCGTGCGAGCGTGGGCAGTTTCGGTTTTTTCAACGTCGATCAAACTCGAGATGTTCTCCCTCCGTAGGAAGACACGCGCGGCTATTAACTTTGTTTTGATAGATAGACCAGGCCTCTGCGGTACTCTTTATACGCCTATCATATACGCACCAATTATGATTCGCGGGAAATCGTATTCAACTTCTTCGTCCAATGAATAAAAAACTGGTGTCTCCGAAGGACCTCTCGAATGATCTACGAAGTGTTAGGAAAGTATATTATTCGTGGATGATTCCACAGGAATTCCACCAATAAAAAAGAATGGTGTACTCACTGAAATCTTCACGTCCCCTCGAACAAACTATCACTGCTCTGAAAACTTCTTTGTACAACCTAAAAAACAAACGTACGCTTTCAAAATTCACGAAACGTACATGAAATATACATATATATCTACGCATGGAGGCAAATATGAAAGTATATATGGCATTTTATACTCACGTGCACTTGTTTAAAAACTTTCACTAAAAATCACACGCGTATATACTATATATGTTTGTCGCAGATACAACAATAAAATGCGGGTGCCGTCAGTACGCGAGCCGGTAAGCACACATGTCAGTTATCCGTTCTGTGTCATCTTTCGGACAACATTTGGATGTCTTTTTACTATCTTCCCGCCCATTTAAAATACGACAAAAATACAGCATATTACCGATATCAGAAAGATATCATAAAACAGACATCTAATGGGATTAGGCTTTAGGATATCCTTCGGACAACTTTTTATTAGATACAATATATGACAGCAGACGGATAACTGTTTGATACCTAGAAATAGTCATCAATTCAATAATAGTGAATGGTTCCTTACAGACGTCCGTTTTTTATGTCAAAAGATATCCTAACAAAAGATAGCTTAACGATAACATTAAACAGGATGACGTTGGAAGGATGTTGAATAGTTATCTTACGGTAATGTCTTAAAGATAACCTAAAAACGGTAACTTATCGGCATCAATTGGACATGTGTGCTACCTGGGTGGACATGTGTGCTAACTGGGTATGTTACGTGCCAAAAGGTATAGAGAGATAGAGTAGCTCCGTTGATAATTCGATGTGCGCGGGATTTTTGAATTGGTTTGCGCTATTCGGCTGAACGTAAGCTCGCTGCCTGGGACTTACTTGTGCTCAATATACTAACTCAACGATTTTGAATTAATCGTTGAGGTTGATTCCTCTTCGAAGACGTTTCGTTTGATGATTGTTTTCCCAAACTTCTCGATGTTGATCCGTGAGAGTGAGTTTTCTTGGGAAAATTATTAATTGCAACACGAACAACACAACTACACTTAACAAAACTGATACTTTATTTGACTTTAAAATTACAACTAAAAAAATTGTACTTAGAGTAGTTTTGTAAAGGGACTGGGCTTTTACTCCATTGAGATACTATCTGGTTCAAGGTTGATGAAATTCTTACTTGCCTCCTAGCGAGATTGTTCGATTTTCTATGGAGTAGATTATTTTGGTCACACGGGGGTGACGTGAGATCATTGTTTTGTGGACGGCATTCGTGAGAAAGAAAATACGGTTCAAATTATAATTCGAAGAATGGTACAGAGTTTGTTTATAACTAGGTTTTCGAGCGGTGATATCGCACAAGGCGTTCATTGAAATGAACTATGAATAAGAAAAAGATTGCAAGGCTGGATATTTGTACGTTAAAGTATACTCTACACTTAAGAGTAAATACTATCGTTATTAGTTAAAGGTTTATTCGTTGAAGGGTGTATATAAGAAGGATGTCTGTTCATTCAGAGAATGTTTGGGAAGGTAAGGAACGTTTCTTTTTGCATTGCGTGACTGTTCACGTAAATAGATTGAGTTTGGTGATTCGAATGTTTGGAAAAAAAATAATATAGAAAAGTTCTGGGAAATCATAGTTTAGTGTATGAAGCGGGAATAATTGTTGTTTCTTAAATATAGTTTAATAAATGGAATAAAATCATAATAAGAGAAAAAGATGTACATGGTATTTGAATTTTACCGGCAGGCTGCATAATTGTTGAGGTAGGCAAAATAATAATCTAATTTATCGACAGGAGATGTGCGTTGCTCATGCTGGGACGTAACAGTATATGTAATAAGAGCGTGGGCTTAGTTTGGATTTCTCAGATGAGTTACGTTAGCGCCGAACTAGAAGCAATCTTAATAAATTAAATCTCAAAAAATTGCTCGCAATTTGCTCATCAAGAATTAAAATTTGCTCTAGCGGTAGGAATTATTAAAAAAAAGTTATTAAACAATTTCGTAACAAACACTAATTTTACGATTTCTAAGTCTTCCGAGTACGAACGGGATCTTTTCTGGGTTAAAAAAATTGCGATCAATTTGCTCATCACTGCCCGACCTTTTTATTTGCTTTTATTAACCTTTTTTTTAGTTAAAAATAATAATTAAATTTTCGATGTTTTGAGCCCTGGGAAAACGACAGTAGCGCCGCTAGTTTTAAAACATGAAACTAACAGCAGTAAAAGCGGTTCCAATCCAAATCGGAAATAAAAGTTCCGACGAAGGAGAGTTGCGCTGAAAAATAACATTTTCTCTACTGATTTTTGGGAATATTACCACGACAGCGTTTAAAATAAATAATAAGTTTGTCGTGAGAATAATAAATACTATGATTCGTAGTAATAAATAAAACTTGTACATCTTGTACTCTAGGCTAAGTATTCCTGAGGAAGGCGATGTGAGGGTTGACTCATGGATTCCCCAGTATGCAATTTTGTTTTCCTTTTTTTTTTCAGAAAATGATAATTTATTGGTCATGACCAAAATATAAATTATTCGCGATTCAACTAAAATAGTGAATGGAAAAAAATAAAATATTGACTCCCCGCGGAAAACATTTGAAGCAGATGTTTTTTCCGCAAAACAATTTGAAAAAACGTTCTGGCAAAGGAAAAATTGTTGACATTACAGTGGTTGTTGATAAATTGTCGCGATTTTTAAATCACTACGAAGATAAAGCACCATATTTGTCAACAATCTAAAAAATTTAAGCCATACGAAGAATTTCATACTTTGTTCACTATTATTATTATCAAACATTCTTCGAGCGAGTGAGATACAGTTATCGGCAGGCATGCATAAGTGCAAGCGAGATAGCATGAGAGTGGGGGTCAGTTGATGCGTCGAAGCGTGTGGCACACTGATACATCGCCGCGCGCTCTACAGCTCATAAGTGGAACTACGTTTTCTGTGCTAAATTTAACACGGGGCATGTGGTTCCATGCGTTCCATGTAAACGTATGTTCTCTGGTTATACGAAAAAATTAAACATAATGGCGGAAATAATATTGACGAATGTTTTAAATACAAACATATCCATCGACGAGCTGTTTAATTGGCTTACAACTGACAATCCCGAGGTAATATGTCATGACGTATATAATATTTGAGGTAATATTTTTGACGATTCGTGTGAGGTTATTTTGTAGGTTATACACAGTGTTTTTTAAAGTATATCGAATGCATTTGATTGTAGGAAACAATGTGTCCGGATATCGTACAAAATGGACCGACCAGGGCAGCATTCGTATCTTACTTTCTTGACAATCTACGAGCGCAGTGCAAGGGGTAATGCATGATTAGTAAGACTTAAAAGTCAATGTTACAGGCACAAGCAATTCGAAAATGCGAGCCCGTACTTTCTCCGGCACTGAGCAACCGATCGTGTTTTTTAAAAAGAAAACAGTCATTCGAATTGCCTTAATTCTCCAGATAGTCTCAAAATTGTAACGCGATTGGTTCATTGCCGAAGAAAATATGGATCGGCTGTAACACCGACTCTTAAGTTAGTAACATTGACAAAGAAAGTGGATTTTATATATCCGGGATAAAACAATTTTTCAACAACCACTAATGCTGTCGCATCCGTCAATTTTCTTCAATTGTATTAGAACATATGACACCAGATTTATAAATTTCTTAAGAATATTTAGCCCTTTGAATTTTGAAATATATTGCAAATGATGGTGGTATATTTATACATTGTAATTGACATATTTAGTTAATGTTTAAGCAGATCATTGGAATAATAAGAAGACATGTTTATTTTAAAGCATAAGTTCTTATACACATATTCATCTCATAAATATATTGTACTGTAAGATCCTTCCAAAGTAGAATCATACAAATTTCAATGGTGACGCTTCAAATGTATGAACTTTTAGATTATCAGTGATTTGGGTATATGAAACAAAACCATTTACCATTCGCATATTTTTCCTTGGTCATTTTGCAGACAAGGATCCAAAATAGCGTGAGACCATTTTCCATATTTTTATGCAATATTTCATTTGCCAAACTAAAAAAAGAAAGCGTCTCACCCTATGCCACTGTTAGCCATTTGAATTCTATAGGATTCAAGATATTTTTAACTATACCTATTACCACGATCGAGTGAGTGGAATTTTCGAGTTTTTTGGATTCAACCCATATACATGAAACGTATAAGCATTGAAAAACGAACACTATTGAATTTGAACACAATGAATTACTCAGTACAGATTTTAGAATATTGTGAATACACAATCTATGTACATTAAAGCCTGTCTTCTAAAATCCATGACTGCAAAATAATAATACATAAAAAATACCACAGTAATAAAATGTGTGTGAAGTATTTGAATTTACCAACAGCTTACACGACTTACACATCTCCAAATAATAACGGTAGACATTTTGTGAACTATCATGCATAATAAATCGCTCAAATGTGTTAGTGTCACCCATGTAATTTTAAGCTATGTTATGATTTATAACCACAGAAATTATCGATGCCATGTATGTCATTAACAAATCACCATAAATTAAGAGGCAACAATGCCGTGAAGCTCTAACTTTGTTTATTGTTATTTCCATACAGTATTCAACAAATTATTTATATTTTCTTCCAATAGCATATTGCCGGAGATGAAAGACACGCCTGGAAAACGAGAGGAGTCTGCCGATAAGACAGACTATATAGAATCACCCAAAAAAAACATATCGAAAAGCCAAATATACCCTTCGAGAAATCCAAGAGAGAGCCCTCGTCACTTTATTCACAACGATTACAAACCATGTCACGGAGGCCAAGCAACTTTTCAACCGACGAGTCCAGTGTTGACGGTTCATGCACATACAGCACCATTGCCTGGATGTTCGGCCGCTTATCACGGTCCAGGGAACTTTCCACCATTGCCTCTTCAAAATGTGAATAACGGTGTCCCGAGCAAAGCAATTTGCGAGGCACTGCCGTTGATGATCCAACAGCGAAATCATCGCGGAAATTCGAGTCTTTTGGATAATCCATCGGCGGAAAATCGGAATGACGGGAATAGATCGGAATACGTTCGGCAGGCGGGGAGCACCACGACAAACTATCATGACAATTCATGCAATGGAAAATATCCGATTGGTGCGAGTTCGCCCTACAATTCGCCGATCAATCGAGTGCAGATACAAATGGGAAATCTCAATATATCCTCGCCAGACACATCGTTCGACAATAATATTTGTAATGCCTCTTTGCAAACAAACTCAACCGCAACATTTGAAAATTCGATGCATAATATTTCGAGTAACGTAAATTTGTCGTCGATAGCGTTTAGTCCGGTTTCACCACTCTACTCGAACAATACATCGATTTTGTGTCCGAGAAACGTCAACAGATCGCACAACGCGATTTATAATAGTCATGACGGGTCGACCGGAAGTACAAATATCAGTGGAGCCAGTACTCCAAATAGCTTTGCTGGCAGTGGACAAAAAAATTCTACATCCGGCTCGAAACGAAATGTTTCTCTCGGTGACTATATTAAGAGCGACGGAAAGGACTCCAAAAGAACATCAAAAAACCATGCGAAGGCTATATTCCGGCGGCAGGAGCACGTACGGAAGGAAAAATTGGATGAAACGATGTTGAACAAGGAGGAAATAACCAGTCAGGGAACGATGGCGGAAACGAGGTTAAAACGAAGAATCAATCCCACACGATTGAACGTCTCTGGCGACAAAGGTACTACACGAAGAAAATTCATTGTTCAAATTTTCATTACGCTTTTCAATATCTCGACGTGGTGAAACTTGTCTTGGTTGGTACGCTTTTCGAGCGATCTGACCCGAGCTATATATTTTTTAATAACAGTCAATTGCACACGCGATGATGATTCAAGACACGATCTGAACGATGCATAAACATTGCAAAGATTCGGATTCTATCATTTCTCATATTTCTTTTTGAAAGTTGGGTACGTAGGAGAATATTTGAAAGTATGGTGCGATTTAAATTTCAGAGATCCCTTTTGGGTGAGTAGTACATAAAATTAAAATATCCTCGAAGATTTTAAAACAAAAACTCAACATTCTGCTGTGGTAACTTTGTACGAATGGATACTTTGCAATATGGACTACAAATTTATAAGGAATCAATATGCACGTTTCACGGCGTATATTTTTCTACTTTGCCGTCAGAAACCCCGGGGAAAGAAGTTTTTGGTGTGGTATGCAGACCAACTGCGGCCAATCCAAAGTTCGTCGAGACACCCTCGACCGACAATTGCGAAGAGGAATTATCGTTTAAGGTCGAGAGACGCTTATTAAAGCTCGAGAGACAGAGACAGCCCAAGAGCGAAACCACCATTGAGGCGGCCAAGTCCGAGACAGTGGGGTCGGGTAACACCAACTCCGAAACAACGATTGCGCCGCGTTTAGATTTAGTGGACAACGTTGAAAAGCTCAACACTTTGGCTGATATTTACAGCGGTATTCTCGATCGTAATTTAATGCCTAATCCTATGACCGAACTTTATTTTATGGTGACGCTTCTCACGACACAGTATAGAACGTTAAAAGATACGAAAAATGTTACGAAAAATGCGATGGTTAAGGCCAACAAATCGTCGTCTATCCAAATGTTGGAAGCACTGAAAAGCGATCTAGGTTGTGCAGAATTAATGGATGATGTTTTAACGGAGAAAAATAACCAAGATTCGTTGAATCAAGAGGGCCAATTGGATAAATCATTGAATGACGACACGAGAGAATCCTTGAACGTCGACCAATCCGAAGAACTTACGGATAATTCGATCGACGCAGGCAGAAAATGCAGGGACCAATATCTCAACACCCCGCATAATTGTGTCTATTTTGCAACAATTGTCATATTAAAGCAACATCATCTTTTGACAATCCTGGATCGCGCTACGTTGAAATTGCTTTGCGAAAATCATCAAGTTGTTGCTTTTCAACCCGAGTTACAAAAATATTTGAACGACATATATAGGGTCAAGTGTTTGCGGACGAATCGCGTGAAACCCATCGGTGCGCGGTGAGTCCAACATTTTACTTTGTTCTTTCTGTAGGATGTTTTTTCATGAGAGCCCACAACAGTGTAACTTGTACCATGGATATTGTTTCATTGTAAGTTTTGCTCGTTTAGCAAAATTCACTCTATGAACAAATGTCTTCCTCAATTATTGCTTCCTCACAAATGAAGAACCTCTGTGAACAACCAAAAATTATACAGGCTCAATTTAAACATTTTAATCTGCACACTTTTTTCGCCAAATTGAACTTAACCCAAGAGCTTTTACACTTGGTTTTCGAAAAATTAAAGAGAAATGCAATTCGCTGACGTGGACCATACAAATTGCAATTTTTAACCAAATGTATCACGTAAAATCGTTAAGGTAAACCCCAGTAGAATAATGCTGGGGTTTACCTTACCTCGGTTTGTTATCTTATAACAAGTTAGGTCGAGTTCTTGGACTTAGCATCGAAAAATTGTTAACAAATTCAAATTATGACAAAATTGTATGCAGGTTTTTTTTATCTACAAGTAACTTTTATTTCTTATTCCATATTTTTAGAAATCTGCAGTCCAATGTTTGTTTTCAAGTATATACTGACAATTGCGAGGCCTTTCCGTCGGTTTTTACATTCAGCTTGTTCCGAAAGCAGCGTGATGCATTTTACGATCTCCTGAAAGATTGGGAGGATAACCATTTGAGGAAAACTTGGTCGTTTCAGAACGCTCTGGAGAACAAAATGAACGCACCTTTGACAGTATGCACCGATGCCGTCAACTATTGTCATTTTGCAAAATTATTTATTTCGCAGTTACTCGTGTCTTCCGTACGAAATGGACAATCGGTAAGAACGACTATTGATTAAATGGACCGATCAAAAAATCGATCGAGTTCTCCTCCATTATCTTTATTAACTTGCAGGAAGATCCTATGAATGATGAAAGTCTGAGCTTTCTAAAGTCTCTCAAGCATTTGAATGCCAAGAAATTGATTCAACTCAAGGGAAGATTGATAACGCCATTAATATCGACGGGTCCTGTGCCGGTGCCGATATTTCCCGGCGTTCAAGAGTTTTACCAAAAATTCATTCTCCACATATCTAACTGGAAGTTCCTTGCGGTTTTGGAGACTACTCTTGTCCATGAAATTTTGGAACTCAATGAGGTCCATTTCCATCCCAGCGAGATCGAAGAAACAGGTTTGCCAATTTTGTTCGTACGATAAACACATTATTCCAACTCATCGTCATAAGATAATTAACTGTTGAATTATCTTTCACAGAGACAACCGTAGATGAGAGTACCAAACAAAATTTCATAACTACCGTATGCAGTCTCAGGCTTTTGGCAAAATTTGCAGCTTTCACGGTTTCTCTGCCCTTCAGATCAGTTGCTAATTCGCCGGTGTGGCTACAGTCGCAAATTCAACTACGAGGCCGTGTAAGTTGCACTAACAATAACGAAAAAAACCACCCTTAAAATAAAAATAGTCCACATTATTTCTTAACGTGCGATAGTTTTTGTATATTTCGGTTGGGTGCATCGTTGACTGGAAGCCCCCTAATTTTATTTCTTTTCTTTAAATTCGTTAGGTTCTTCCTTTGTTGGACTTGAAAAGTTGCCTGCTCGACGCTTTGACACATCGAAGATTATCATTGACGGTGCCCTGGATCGTTCAATACATGGCTATGCTTGATACGGTGACTTTGAGTTTGCCTTACTATGCCAGTATTGGTGAATTACTTTATTCCATTTATCGGACATCGAATTATCATCGTCAGCTCGGTTGCGACGATTTTTCAATACCTTTACAAACTGCGATATTAATGTCTTTCACGATCGGATGGTTGTTCGAATTACCGAATTTCCCTCGTGATCTCTACACGCACTGGCAAACGAATTATGTTGGGAAAAAGCTTGAAATTTCTGGTTCGAGCGATCCACGATTTGAGGACCGCAAGGTTATCCCAATGAATGCAGAATCGTCGATAGAGCTAGTCAAATACAGATCGACGACTATCGACGAATTGGAGATAATCAACGACGGAGTTCTCTACGAGTGTTGTCCATTTTTAGCTGAATTCAAGATATTATTGATATCTGGCAATGCGACATTGAGCAACAGTACTGCGAATCGTCACATAACACCGGTGTCGAGTCAACTTTCGCAACCGAACTCAGTGTCAGGTGAAAAACCGAAAAATCTTCAAGTGAGTGACTGGACTATTTTACTCAAATTTTGAGAACGTCTTTCCGTTTCGTTACGAGATTTAACATTAACTTCATGTTATCTTCCGTTTTTCCTCTTTTAACAGATGCAGCTCGAAGAATCATTTCTTCACGGTCAACCCAGCTCAATACGAAAAACTATAGATTTCGTTTACGAGCGAATCGCTTCGAATTGCGTCAAGTATATTTGCAACGTTATAATACCGTCCTCAAAACAGCGAAACATGAAAGAGTTTATAAAGTCGGAAAACGGAAAAGTTGATCTGCTCATGCAGAAAGCGGAAGATGACGAGGATAACTCGCCGACATCAGCGAGTGGCTCGACTAACAGGCAGAGCAAAATACAGGCCAGTGTTTTCCCACTTTAATAATTGACAAAATATCATCCTTTGATCGGGACAATTGAATGATAGAACCGCGAAAACATCTTTGTGGCAAAGTAATAATGCTTATTAGAAACGGTGAATTATTTATAACTATTATTTATAACTGTTATCATTTAGTTTCAATTTTTATATTTATTTTATATTACTAGCAGGTCATTGTGATACGCGTGCGTCGCACTCCCGGCCCAATTAGCGGGCATAAAATTCTTGCTTTTTGAAAAATAAATAATACTTATATAAAAACCGCTCGGAAGTGGGTGTCGACAACCGTTGATACCAAATGATTTCGAGGCAATCTCTGATAGTTAGCGCTTATTAGATATACGCTACAAGGTAATGGTTTCTAAGCAGTCGTTATCAGATATCCAGTCGGCAACATTAATAAATGGGGACAGGCATTAACATATTTCTCAAAGTATTTGAAATTGAAAGTGGCAAAAAAAAGTTACATTGAGGATTTGGCCGTCATTTCCGTGAAGCGGAGCTTGCGTTAAAGCCAGTTTCCACGATTTTCCGAATACCTTCATTGATTTTGATTTCAAACGAAAAACATCATTCATCAATTCTCAATTTTAATAATGGTAATTTTTTGCACAAAGTGGTACTCATTCGAACATGGGGTTTATTAATTTCATTACTTATTTTTTATTGAAATTATCAGAACACAATCTGTTATCTCAGATAATAATAAGTAATTTAGTTGGTTGGCATAGCCTCTGAGGCAAAGTAAACATGCTTCGGGGACTTAACCACTGCTTTTCGATGTTAGGTATACGATGTTTTTTTAGTTTAGTCGAATCACTCGCATAGGTCTAGAGGTTTAAAGCTTTCTTTTAGCCTTCTAATTGGCAAGTCACTATCGAGTAATGATGACTGAGAATGATGATTGCTTTTGTTTTAAATAGAAACGAATGTTTACTGAAGGTACATGCCAAATTTGCAGTTCATTGGCTTAATAGATATCAAGATATTGTGTCAGCAGCCTCGGAAAACATAGTTTCGAGGAAAACCGGGTTTAAAGTATCGACAAACCTAACGGCCGTATTGGAATTTGCGCGGACACTAATGTCATGTTATAGTTACTTCATGCTTAATCAGCCAATCCTGGTTCATAAAGCCTTCCATTTTCTCCCTCGAATAATTCACGCCGAATCATTTCTCAGATAAAATTGTTTACATGGGTGAACATCCGACATACGATTGGATACAGCATGATTGGTCCTTGTCGCCTTTAAAATGGCGATACCTCGGGTAATTTGAAAAAATAAAGTCTCCTTTTAAGAACATATTTTTTAAACGTTATTCATTAAGAAAACAAAAAAGTAAACAAAAATACCATTTTAAACATTTTTTAGTTTAGAATAACTCCCTTAAGTTCTCGTGACCCCAACGCCTCGACGAAAAAAGCTCAATATGACGATGGTGTGGCCGTCTCGAAACTATAAAAATTTCATGGGGAGTTTTTCATATAAGTCCATTTTTTCGACTTATTTCCATCGATAAATGGAAATCAAATACCCTGTATAAGAAGCGGAACAAACATATTCCAAGAAAAGTTCATACTTTTTCACAATATTCATTCATAGTTATCATGTCTAAAAGTACTTGCGGACTATCTTTTTTGTACATTTTTTTAACTGCAGCGATTTATTTTAATCGAATGGATATTACAAATTGCAGGCTAATGTGGCGACGTGTCAGATGGAAGTTCTAGCGAGGACAATCAAGGAGGATGTGAAGAATGAATGCCGTCTAAAGATTGCGGCCATGTGTAAAGCAAAAACTATCAATTCGATCGAACCTCTTTTGGCCGACGATGCATTTCCTTCCGTCAAGGAAACTTGTACAGCTATCGCAATGAGAATGGCGATCGAGCGCATACAACAGTGGATCGATACGCACATTGTCGAATCGTTATTTCTCAAGAACATGCCCATTGAGCTGACACGTTTGTCAACGGAGAGAGATTGCCTCAAAACAAACAGGGATAGTCGTCACAATCCGGAGGTGCCATGTCCCACCGATGTTATCGGAATGATGAGAGTGAGGATCTTGTTCACTTATACAAATACGATTTTCTTCTTTCTCGTTTTTTTTTTTGAGAAATTTCCATTATTTATTTTCCATCAAATTTGTCCATCCTTGCTTAAGACAATACGAAGCACGGGAACAACCGGCATGGATGTAACAGAGTTTTTCATGATGAACTGCCCCAAAGTTTTTATTATCTGCAAATATCTCTCAAATTAGTCCTAAAGATGTCGGGAAATATTCGAGAGCTGAGAAGCTCGTAATTGTTCGGCGGAGTTGGTCGTTATCTTGTTTTGTTCGAAAGATCATCGGTATTGGATAAATTTGAATTACAGTTCTTATTTGCAAATGTATCCCTTTCGTATTTGCTTAATTGTAAACCGAAATGTGTTGACGGAGCGGAATAATGATAAACTTATTCTACTTGGCAAAGAATTCAATGTGGGAACTGTTAGAAAAGAAGGGCCGATGGGCGGAATTGTCAGTGGAATCTGTCACGAAAACGTTGACAAGCTTGCAGCAGACTTTAATGGATCGTTCTGATTTGGTCGATGCTCCGGAGAGAATTCTATACAAGATGAGTGTCGAGTATTCTCTGTTACTGAGTAAGAGGATCAAATTTCGTTCAATAAGATGACAATATTCTGCCGGCAGTCTGAAATATCATTCGATCATTCTCATAAATTGCATTATTCCAGTAACACACAGACCGGACTTATTCACACCAGAGATCCAACGACATTTTCAGAATGTGTGGAAAATGAGCAGCGAAGATTTATTCACGAGAGTAATCAGCCCGCGAAATATTCGGATGTTGACGAGTACCTCGGACCCGTCAGTCATGACCATTTTTGGATGCCTGTTGACAACTCTTTTGAGAGAAGATCAGTTGAAAATCGAAGCTCTCAGCGAGCAATGTGTGACTCTTTTTAGACAAGAGTGGCCCGATGTAAGAAAATAATGAAGAAATTTTATACGTCTACGATAAACATTAAAGTTATCAAAGACATTTTAATTCTATTTCGATGCAACAATCCTTATTACAGAAAGGGATAACTAATCAATTTAGAACAATATAGCATGTTTACTCTTTGACAATGAATTTTAATGCGCTCGTAGAATAATCATCGGCAATGGCGGTTAGAAACTCAAGAAATTAAAATAACATTATTTTTCAAAAAAAGGTGATTCTAAAGCAACTATCGCAGTGTCTTAAGAACGTAGTAGCGGATCAAAAATATTTCGGATCCGATGCCCAGAGCCTCAAGTACTTGCTGGGTTGGATCGCCGCTACGCTCGAAGAAATGGAAATATGTGATTACGACTGAAACTGCACGATATATCTATCCGATTTATTCGAGGAGCACAACGACACGAAGAAGAGTGAGCATGCAAATCCAATTAAGACACAGTGTTGTGGCCGATAGTTTAGCTTCAATACACGAGACATATAATAGCAGTGAAACGAGATACGCCCTCCCTTCGAAACGTCACAAAAAGAAAACCGCTAAGGAACGTTGTGTCATAATCCCGTATTGGCTAAGCGGCTTTTCATTGCAATCGATTACGGTTTCGTACAGAAAGAATGAATTGCAGTTTCAAAATACTCAAAGCATGTGACGCGACACCTTAAGGTTATTTAAACCCATATGAGTGCCGCGGATAAAAGATCATTTTGCAAAAAAACTTTTCTCCGAGAGGATCGATTAATTATACAAACGAAAAATGTTATGGTCTCTGTTAATAGGCATGCGATTTTTCTTTTATCCCCACTCTTTCCATAGTGCACAACGAACTCATTCCAGTTTTTGTTGAGGGCTTTCTTAACAATAAGTCCGTTTTACATCGCCTTATGGCACCGTGGAAGATGTGTACGATGTGCACCATGGCATGATCGCAAATGCATGCGAGAGAAGTAGATTGGACCAAGAATTTGTAAGATAACGCTAATCATTTTTCGCTTTAATCTGTCTCGCTATTATTACAAAGGCGTGTTGCTCGAGGTAGCGCGGTACTATTGTGATTGGCCCATAATGTTTCGTTTCATCTATTAGGGGTTTTACATTTTGCATGCATCGCTAATTGAGAATACCGTCGATGGCATTGGAGGTGTCGGAGGCGATTACCAATCCCGTGTTTTAATTATTTTATTCAATACTTATTAAGCAACAATGTGGAAATCTTAAGTCCTGTAACAACATACTTTGCGTCGAGATGCTGCCATATCTCTTTATCTGCTTCCGAAAAAACATATATATTTCATTAGTATTATGTGAAATGGCATAAACCTTTATTTTTTTAATTTACTGATACTTTTAAATGACAAAAATATGCTGTTTTTAAAAAAAACTTTTTACGGAAACAATGGCAGTCTTTTTTGCCTATCGTTTTCATGACAAAAATGGTTTGCCTTCAAATTCTCTAGCAGAAGATAGAAATGTCCTTTGGCGAAGAAATACCATGTTATAAAGTGAAATGCTGAAGGAATAATTATTAAGCGGCTCGACATAAGAGTATTTAAAAACAGATGTTTTCCAAAATAAACTTTTTCCAATCTTATAACTCTATCCTTTCAAAATTACAGTCCCTAAAAGCTGGTCGGCATGAAGGAATGTATACAGTTTACGATGCATATTATTATTCCGTTTATGAATAAAAAATTACCACAATTCACCCTTTTTTCTTCGGTATTGCGTATTTGTAGTCCTTCAAAGGGGGCAATTTTTGGGAATTTTTTTGGGGCTGATACAAATATTTATTATTTATGAAACTTTCACATTTTATTATCATATTTTACTTCCTCAAATGAAGTTTCATTTAAATAAAAAAAAGATAATGGCGGACTTATCCAGCGCCGGTGCACGCGCGACTTTTCAAGTGGCGGGGTCTCTGAAACAGAAAAACGAAAAAGGTAATAACATCCACTCTATATGAACTTAAAAAAATTTATAAAATTACAAAATTGTCAATCTGGCGACTTTAACCCTTATGTGTGCAACCAAATTTTCCTACGTCGATGTGCGACCGGGGTACCCGGGTACCCACCTCCAGTTTTAATTACTTTTTGAGTTCAAATGCGAACAAAATCATTATAAATCGGTTAACTTAATTGAATAAACATATTTTAAAAGTAACTACGCTATATTTAGGTATAATTTCATTATAAATTGTATTATGATGAATCACAAAGTGGTGCGCCGCTGCCATAAAAAGGGATCGAGAAGGGCATTTTGAGGGGCCCAAGGGCACGGCAACAACGCATTCGTTTAGTTAGAAACCGACCGTTGCAGTGTAAAGACGTATACCTGTCCGGAAAGTATATCGTGTCTACGGAGCGTCAAGCCTTATACGTATGTTTTTTTATTTGTGATATAATATTCATCCAGTGATACTATTGAACTATCATCATGAACAATATATTAACACGAGCTGAATTTGCGAGGTAAGCATGATTTCGTATCATAATTTTTCGTTTCAAATTTTCACGATATTTTCCAATCTTATTATGTGTTGCTTCAATTATAATATTACAGTAATAATAATTCATTATTATTTTAGGTTAAATCGTAGTAACCAACAGAAATATGTGTATTCTTGGTCTGGCTTTCACTTTCGTCTGAGTCACTACTGCTCTCTTGCTCTTCTGTGAACGCCTCGTTTTCGGTTTCGACATCCAGTACAGTTTCGTCTTCTAACGCTTGACTTAGTAGCTAGCTTTGTCGTCGCTGTCGTCTTCGAATTCGGAGTCTTCATCTTCGTTTCCAAGAATACTTTGCACATATTTCTGTTGGTTACTACGATTCAACCTAAAATAATAATGAATTATTATTAATGTAATATTATAATTGAAGCAACACATAATAAGATTGGAAAATATCGTGAAAATTTGAAACGAAAAATTATGATACGAAATCATGCTTACCTCGCAAATTCAGCTCGTGTTAATATATTGTTCATGATGATAGTTCAATAATATCACTGGATGAATATTATATCACAAATAAAAAAACATACGTATAAGGCTTGACGCTCCGTAAACACGATATACTTTCCGGACAGGTATACATTTTTACACTGCAACGGTCGGTTTCTCACTAAACGAATGCGTTGTTGCCGTGCCCTTGGGCCCCTCAAAATGCCCTTCTCGATCCCTTTTTATGGCAGCCGCGCACCACTTTGGGATCCATTATAATACAATTTATAATGAAATTATACCTAAATATAGCGTAGTTACTTTTTAAATATGTTTATTCAATTAAGTGAATCGATTTATAATGATTTTGTTCACATTTGAACTCAAAAAGTAATTAAAACTGGAGGTGGACGTAGGAACATTTGGTTGCACACATAAGGGTTAAGAATATCTCAAATCAATTTTAGTTTGTAATATTAAAAAATGGCGGCGCTGTAGAAATTTCTGCGGAGGCCTTCCGCACGACACGCACGGAATTACCGGCAAGTTACATCTGAAAAAGAAAAAAAAATATTACCTTATTAAAAAATGCCCGAGCGGCGCGGACTCCTAGTGCGAATGGGAAAAAGCTGCAGCTGATAATGCATTGGATTCGTTCAAACACACGTACAGTGCTCTTCCCAAGGATGTTTTGGATGCCATCAAGCTCATCTATGAAGATCTGAGCAAAGATGCCCTCCTAGAGCGATGTGTCGGAGGCTTTACGCAGAACAACAATGAGAGTTTGAACCAACTTATTTGGAAAATCTCACCAAAGCATGTGGCTGGAACCTCTGTCATCGTTCAGATTGCAGCTTATGTGGCAGCCTGTGTTTTCAATGAAGGTTCTTTTGCTTTACTAAACTTCATGCAAGAAATGGGAATCAGTAGTGGACCAGTAGTGAACGCTCATGAGTGGGCGCGATCATCTGACTCTATGCGTATAGGCCGAGCAGATCAGGAAGCCGAAAAACAGACGAAAGAAGGCAGGATTCGTCGTAGACAAGAGCAAAAAGATGCTTTAGACATCCTGGATGACAGCAACATCCTTTATGGACCTGGCATCGATGATTCAGTGTGAGGTAAGCCGATAAAACTCAGTTACGAACGTTCCATCTCAAATTTTTTAGTGTTCAAAGCTTTAAAGCGTTTTTCCCACAACTCACATTTTCAAAGTCGGTGCCCATCATAACTTCAAAACTACTGCACCGATCCTTTCGAAATTTTGCACACTATTTCTGTACATAATTTACGAGGTAACGCTGGAGAGTTTTTTTTCAAATTTGTTTATATTTTTCATGTTATAACAACCAATTAACCGATGTTTTCGCTCAAAATCGCGTTTTCCCCTTTAAAGTGTTCCCAAAAATTAAAAAATTTAAATTTCGAAAAAACTGCCCAGCGTTACCTGGGAAAGTCCTTATCTAACGATATAACTTTGATTTTTTTATTTCAGATGATCCAGCACGGAGTTATGATGGGCACCGCAATTCAACTTTTTTCCGAGACGCTTGACAAAAATTGCTGCCATCGGCGTATTGTTTAATATTTGTTCGTGAAAATTGGACACAATATTCTTCGAATGTCACACTTTAATGTACCATTGGTTTAAATAAATAGATTTTAACCGTTTCGCCAAAAAAAAATCATAAAAATGTGAGTTTTTCACACGAATTAACCCTAACCTGCCCTTAACATAAGCGCGTATCGTGCAGAGGGCCCCGCGGAAATTTTTGCAGCGCCGCCATTTTTTAATATTACAAACTAAAATGTATTTGAGGCATTCTTAAAGCCGTTTCGAACTTTGTCTTAAAAAATCAAAATATTTCGGTCTATATTTTCGAGTTTATGAATTTAAAATATATATATCTATTTTCTGGGGGGCCAGGGTGGCCACCCGCCTTAAGTGAGACTCTCCGCCGATTTGGAAAAAAACAGGTTTGAGAAAAGTTCATTTTAAGTTTGTACGTATGAACATACATACCTGTAGCGCGCATAAGACGCGCTCTGAAAAAAATCAATTTCTGAAAGTTTTACTTGGAATCCCCCCCCCCCCCCCCCCCCCTTCAGCAACTTTCGAATCCTTGTGTAAATTTTGCGTTTTCTTTCGAAAACTTCAATGAATTTTACAGAAAAGATACTGTAGTAATAATATACATATATTACCAGTGGTTCAGACATATTCATAATACATTGGATAGAAGTTGACGAAAAAAAAGTAGTATAAAAAAGTGATACATACTATAAACGAGTTATGCATAGTTCATGTTTGGCTTCATAAAAGATTCAATTAAATTCCCTATTACGCCCCAACAATGCCTTACCGAAGAAAAAACGGTTAAATACTTACAATGGTTAACAAATTTTCTATCAACGAAAATTGGAATCATGGAGACTAGAGGGAACGAACTTCAACTCCGAATTCTAAAGAGGTATCAATAGTATGTACTTTTAGGCAGCGCTGTCGAACGTCATGAGTCGATAAGGGATGGGGAGCGAGTAAACAAGATTTTTGGAGATAAGCGGACCAGGAACATAACATAATTTACAAATCCCTGTTAAAGGATTTATTTTTATCAGTGCATAATAGAATACAGTTGCTTTGTCGGAGCTATCCGTGGCATTACAATGTTATTACAATAAAGAGTGGGAATGTATAATGTGTATGAAAATTATAAATAAAACGATTATATTGTATCTGTGAACAAATTTGAAATATATTTGTTTACATAACAGGAACTTCCCAGTGCATTCAATGCTGTTAAAGTGTGAATTGACAGATTGCAATTATCATTAACAGGTAATCGAATAAGCGAAAACAAAAATGGATGGAGGAAGTGAGAATTTCACTGGAACCGAAAACGAAAATGCCGATTCCAATTATCTTCCCGATAAAATAGTATTGATTCTATCAGTTATCAATGGGTTTGCGTTCGAGGAGAATTTTTCTCACGGACACTGGGATTCTAGTCAAATATTAAGGGGATAAACCACTCTAGAACTTTCGGAAAAACGAAATTTTGTTTGTTTGTTTAAACTGTACCTCAATATCGTAAGAACTCGTGGCAAAGTTTCATGCACGGGAAAAATTTGTAAGAGCTCGAATTTTGGACACTGCGCGGACCCTTTCACTGCTTAACAAACTTAAAACGCGTTTTTCTCAAAATACGAAAATTCAAGTCGGCCGAACCGATGTCTCGAACAATTTTTGGTCGATTGACTTGAAATTTTAAAAATTCAAGTTAATCGTCATTTCAAGTTACTTTCTTCTCGACAGTATGTAGGATTTTTTTTATATTGCATCGTTCAAATGTTATTAACAATTTTCGTGCGATTTTTTTCGAAATTTTGTTTCAGCAACGCGTCATTTTTTGCAAAAATCAATTTAGCAAAAAATTCTACGTAGTGTCGAAGCTATTATCATACAATATCGATCTTTTTTATCGATATTTATTATTGTATCTTTGATATTGCAGCAGTTATGGGTTCGGCCACGCAGATATGAAAAAAAGACTTAGCTGGGAATAATGACGCATTACATGGTTATGCCGTTCGCACTCTTCTTGGCATGTTCTTTCTATCGTTTCGTGCATGTAGCGATATTCCGTTAGCGCAAAGTCAGAAGATGGTAAGGGCGCGCGCGTGTGTGTGCATGTGGGTGTGCTTTTTTGTGTGGATGTTCTAATGTTATGGCCTTTTTAAATTTTCAAAAAAATGATCGAAATTCTATAATTTAAAAAAATTTTAAGGTGTGCTGATCATTTTGTATTATAGCGTCATAAAGGTAAAGGTGGTGTACATTTTGTATAGAAAAGTGATATTAAATATATCATAGTCTTTATTTTTATACATTATTTCAAAATCTATATCAATTTCTTCGAAATGATTTTCACTGTCTTCATTTTCCTCGTGTCAATCGTAACGATCAGAAAACTTCATTTTTGATCGTTGTAGCATCGAGGTGGCAGCACCGGGGAAAGTGGGAGATGGTGCGGAGAGGACTTAAGAAAAGATGGCGATCGAGGGAAGCCACGGGAAATAAAGAGTTCGGAGGTAAACAATAATTATTGAAGTTCTGGTACTATGTGATCCCAATTCTTCCGTACCGAGTGTTATATTGACGGCGAGGGTAAAGTTGGCAAAATGGAAAAAAAGTAAAGGTGCGGTCGCGAGTTTACAGTAACAATTGCGCATAGAGAGACAAAAGCCGGAAGGAGTTATGTCGTCAACGCGCGAGCTCGATAAATTCTCGGTACACGTAAGTCCGGCGACAGTTTCGGCTCGCTGGCGGAAGTGGTTGAGACCTTTTCAGTATTTTATACTCACGAAATCGGCCAACACGACGGGTGAAGCCAAGAAGCCCTGGCTTTTCCATCTCGCCGGCCAGGGGGTTCAGAATATCGCCGAGACGTTTGCGTTCGCCGCGCCTGAGGGAGGGGATGTGTACGCAGTTACGGTTGCGGCGTTGAACGCACATTTTTCGCCGCCGGTAAACGTGTAATTCGAACGATATTCGTTTCGCAGCATATCGCAGAGTTCAGGAGAGACTGTTGACCAATACGCGGTGTATCTCAGACATCAGGCAACAAATTGTACGTTTGGAGGTATGTTGGACGAGATGATTCGCGACCAGATTATCGAGAAGTGCCGTTCAGGGGCGCTCCGTAGGAATCTTTTGGAAGAAAGCGCAGCGTTGATGTTGGCGAAAACGCTCGAGATGGCAAGCTTATGAGAGGCAGCGAATTCTCAAGCATTGGCTATGGAATCGCCTCCGGCTAAGCACCCTGACGAGAGACAAGAGGCCGTAAATAAAATCGGCTCGAGGCACAAACCCAGAAACGCCGCGGACCGCGAGAACAAAACGAAGTGTTATATGCGCGGCAGGAAGGGCATCTGGCAAACGACGACACGTGCCCAGCGGTGGATCAGAAATGCCGAAGATGCGGGGGCCTCGGACACTTCGATGCAGTTTACAAAATGCCTAAGAAATCCCGCGAAAGCAGTACGCACGGCAAAAATAAATCCAGAGATTCACACAAAAAGAAAAAAGACAAGGTACGCCAGGTAGAGCGCAGCAGTGACGGCAGCCCCGACGAAGGTTCGACCGAATCGTGTCTCGAAGACGAGGGCGAAGAGGATGACGAGGTATTCGCGGTTAGCGCAGCGTCCGATCACGTGACAGGCGAGGATGTCGTGGTTGTGAATCTAGGAGGAGTCGCGGTGCGAATGACGATCGACTCTGCAGCAACGTGTAATCTCATCGGCAAGCAGGAGCGGGCCCGACTGAAATCTAAGGTAGTCAAGGACAAGCTGCGTCAGTCGCAGAAGAGAGTTGACAGCTACGGAGGGAAAATGCCTCTGCAGCTACTAGGAGAGTTTACCACAGTTATCGGGCTTGTCGACGGCCAAGAACTGACTACGGAGGTCGTGGTCCTCGACGGAGAGGGCGACAGTCTCCTGGGCAAGAAAACTGCAAAATTTCTCGAGGTGCTCAGGTCTGGGTTACTCGTAAGAGCAGTAAAGGAGAGCGAAACCATCCTCGAAGAGTTCGCAGACGTTTTCCAAGGAATTAGCAAGCTTCGAGGGTTTTAACTGGAAGTTCCGATCAACAAGAGCGTCACGCCAGTTGCTCAGCCGGTAAGGAAAATTGCCTTTAGCCGCAGAGCGGCGCTCAAGACCATCGATTCAAAATTATTAAATGAAGACATTTTGGAATGGGTGGAAGGCCCCACGCCGTGGGTCTCACCGGCTCATTTAGTGCCAAAGAAGAACGGAGAATTCAGGCTGTGCGTCGATCTGAGGAGAGCCAATGAAGTAGTCGAACGGAAGAGGATTCCGCTACCCAATATCGAAGAGTCACTGGAGGGTTTCGAGGGCAGCGCATTTTTCAGCAAACTCGATATAAGATGGGGTGTCAACCAGATTGAACTGAAGAAAAAGTCTCGCTTAATTACAACGTTCAGCACGCCGTTCGGACTCTACCGATTCAAAAGGCTCATGTTCGGTTTGAGTTACGCGCCCGAGGCTTTTGACGAGATCGACGCACAGATCTTGCAAGGCTGCGAGGGTACATGTAATTTTATGGACGATTTATTTATTTACCGCAAAACTAGACAGGAACACGACGCGCGGCTTCGTAAGGTCCTATCTGTGCTAAGAGATAGAGGGCTCACGTTAAACAAGGACAAATGTGGGTTCGGAAAACCCGAGATTATATTTGTGGGAAATCGCATATCGCAAAAAGGGATTCAGCCAACGAAGTCCAATCAGCAGAAAATTCAATAATTTCGACAGCCGTGCAACGCAGAAAAAGTGAGAAGTTTTCTGGACACGGTGAACTTCTCAGCCCGGTTTATTCCGGATTTCTCATCGATCAGTGCACCTTTGCGATGGTTAACGAAGAAAAATACAGCGTTCCTATGGGGCAGTCAGCAGCAAGTAGCCTTCAAAAGTTGAAGGAGATCATGGCTCATCTAGAGGTATTGGGGTTTTACGACATTAAAGCGAGGACCCAAGTCATTGGCGACGCTAGTCCGGTCGGTCTAGGCACGATGCTTGTACAATTCCAGAAGGACGGAGTAAGGATTATAAGATATGCTAGCAGAGCTTTAACAAAAGTCGGTAAACGCTACTCACTCAGGCCAAGGGCTCTTTCTCTCCCTGATAGTCTGGGCATGCGAGAAGCTGCAAATTGACCTGATTGGCAAGGACTTTGAGCTTGTTTCAGATCACAAACCATGAAGACTAGCAAACAAGCTTTTACAGAAACTGAGAGTCATTTTTGCGCAGTTCGGCCCGCCGGAAACGGTCATCGACGATAACGGCAGGACGTTCATTGATAAAGAATTCAAGAAATACCTCGAGAGTTACGGTGTCAAATTGTGTTACTCCACGTTGCTCTGACCTCAAGCAAACGGCGAGGTAGAGCACCAAAATCGCCCTATTTTGAAGCGGCTCAAGATTGCACAAGCTACGGGCGTTTGTTGGAGAGAAGAATTGTTAAAATTCTTAGAGGCATACCGAGCTACACCTCACTCTGTAACCGGCGTTCCTCCGGGTGATCTCATGCTGGGCCGCAAGTTACGATCGAAACTTCCGAGTTTTAAAGACCGCTCCATCGACTATCATCTAGATGAAGTGATGAAAGATCGTGATGCGCTGAAGAAAGAAACCGGCAAGCAGTACGCGGACAAAAGGTGACTCGCGAAACCCAGTCCCGTCGCAGTGGGCGATGCAGTTATTCTTCGGCAACCGACGGTGAACAAGCTATCTACTCCATTTGCAGCTACACCTTTGAGAGTCGTACGCAAGAACGGAAACGCAGTTTCGTTATTGTCGCCAGACGGAAAAGTTTATCGGCGCAACTCTACGCAGGTAAGACGCTACGTCGACCGAGCGTCGAATATCATAGTACCGCAGAGCCCAATACGAGTGGGCATGAGTCGTGCAACACAGGAAGAAGAAATCAACCCTGTGCCGAAGATCGAATCACAGGATTCAGAGAGTAACATAAATCGCTCTTGTTATAATTTCCATTTTTAGTTCCTATTTCTCCTCGCAGAGCGCGTCACTTACGCGTGTCTTGTGGGGTACCTGTAAAGGCGTGACCGGTGGTCGATAAGATAGAGAGACGCCGGAAAAAGGAAAGTAGGTTTCGTCTCGGGTACAGCGACAGACTCATCGGTAGGGCTGTGTCGCTGTACCCTGCCCTAGACGCGCCGGGTGTTAGGAGTCTAGGGGACATTGTATATATTGAAACACTTGGGCCTGCGACCAGTTGCGAGAAACGCTGGAACTGTTGCCGCGTAGCGGTGTGAAGTGGAACCCCCACAGTCTCTGACTACGCTCGTACTTTACTATATCACAGGGTCAGTTGAAAGATAAAGTACCTAAAAATAAAGTTGATATTTCATGAGTACAGGAATGTTCATGTTTGCACACACACCCAAACGCGATCCTAACATAGTGGCGACCGTGACAGGACTTAAGTGGCGTGTTTTAGGATTAAATTAGTGACACAATAAAGCCGGAGTGAAAACAATGGACCGTGTAAAGAGGACAGGCGGATCGCGCATACCGCGTTTACGCGCGTCTGCACAACGTTGCACGCCGAGATCGCGAGCAATAATCCTGATACAGCGGATCTACAGAGTTTTTTCGCGCTACCAAAGGTTAAGGCGTGTGAACTCGAAGAGCTTAATTTGAAAATGATGAACGACGTAGACGCTACGGACGAAGAGTTGGAATCAGAGGTGTCTAACGCGGACGAGTCTCGAACGAAGTACCACAAGACAAAGGTAGTGGTGATGAGGATTATAGACGCCGAACAACAGCGTAACGCTCCGTTGCCCTAACAAGGCCCGCTTGGTGCACAGCCACAAAATAGCGTGCCGTTCGATAATCGACGTGGTTTTAAATTGCCAAAAATCGAACTTAAGAAGTTCATTGGCGACGTACGAGAGTGGTTACAATTGTGAAGCCAATTTAAAAATATTCACGAAGATGGATCTGTGTCGAGAGAGGATAAGTTTCAATACCTTATTCAAGCGATGGCAATAGATTCACGGGCCAGCGAACTCGTAAATAGTTACCCGCCGACGGCAGAATAAAAAATTACGATAAAGTAATTAAAAGTTTGAAAAGTCGATTCGGAAAAGCACTAAAATTGGTGCTTAGTAAAGCGTTGACACCGAAAGGGGAAATTTCGATGGCTAGCGTCTACGACATATTAGAGACGCATATTCGATCGCTCGAGTCGTTGGGCGTCACGACTGGTCACGACGGAAACGTGCGCGGAAGAATTGTTACGGGCCTGGCAGAGGCATACGAGTAACGCCGTTCAGTTTGCAGCGAGAGAATCGGGAAACAGCGCAGCGGCCGTGTCTGTAGTCGCTACCCCCAAAGATCGTCTCACGAATCTAATGTCGTTTCTAGAAGCCGAAGTGGAAAATGAAGAAGGGATTGCGATGGCAGTGAGTGGTTTCGGTCTCGGTAACGAACAAGCCAATGAGAAAAATAAAAGAAAAACGAAGACCGAATCGAACAACGAAACAGCAACGGCCCCGCGCTTCTAGTCACAAAAGATGTTAAGACACTAAAGTGTCTATTTTGCATCGAGACTCACGACAGCCAACAGTATGAAAAGGCAAGGAAAATGTCTCGGGAAGAGAGAGAGGAGATCGTGAAACGAGGAAACGCCTGTTTCAATTATTTCAAAACAGGTCATAGCAGAAGGTTCTGCAAATACAATGAAAAATGCGCATGGTGCAGCAAGAAACACGTGCTGCTCATGTGTCCAGGAATGCCTTCAGAAAAACCAGCGAGGGAAAAAGTGGGAGCCGCGCCGCCGAAGAGTCAAATTGAAAGTGGTTTGGCGAATCTCTCGTGTAATAACGAGGTCTTCCTACAGACCCTTCGAGTTAAAATACATAATCATGGGAAAGAGCGTGTCGTGCGAGTAGTGTTGGACATAGGCTCGCATCGTTCGTACGTTTTGCGCAAAACCGGCGAGGAAGTGGGTTACGAAGATGTAGGAAAGCAGAATATAATCCATCTTCTATTCGGAGAGGCAAAGACCGAAGCGCAGGCGCATAAGGTATATTGCATCCGACTGCGCAGCCTAGACGACTCGTACGCTTACAATTTCGTTGCCTTGGATCAAGATACCATTTGTCACAGCATCTCCGGCATAACAAGAGGACTCTGGATTCAAGAGTTGGCTTACAACGGTATACGCTTGACGGACGTGGGTCAGACAAATGAGCCTATTGCTCAAACGTCGTTTGATCGTTGATAGTTCCTCGGAAAAACGAGATTCAAAATCGAGCGTAAAGATGGCCGACGACTTCTTTATTTTTCAACTTTTTAAACTTTGTTCTTTTGACATCGTTTGATCGTCGTTTGATACTAACGAATCCCAAGTTTCATCGTTTGATCGTTGATAGTTTCTTGGAAAAATGCAATTTACTTTCTCCCAGTGTGACCTGAAGTTGACTACTAACTTTTTATCCCGAAACTTTGAACAATTGCAATTTTTTGTTTTTCAACTTTTTCGACTTTTTCCTTTTGATATCGTTTGATTGCCGTTTGATACTAACGAATCCCAAGTTTCATCGTTTGATCGTTGATAGTATGGAGCCTATATGAGGAGACCGAACTCCGTAATGCAAAGGTGGTCACACTTTTCTGCCATGTAGTAATTCCGACGGCGGCGCTATCGGCAGACAACAGCCAAAGTAACACACACAAACGTTGTGTACAAGAGCGCGGGTTGATTTAAATGGATTTATCGTAGGGTTATTTGTGTTAGGTACAGCATTCCACTATCAATACAATATATTTCCATGATGAATAAGTACGTTATTTACAGCAGGTAATGAAAGAAAAACCGCGAAACCAAACCCTAATCGATATCGTAAAGCATCCTCCCTGGAGGACGACGATCATATCAAACGTTTGTGCAAATTTTCAACGAAATCCTAAATAGAAAATCTTAAGAAAAAAGAGAAAAAAAGCGACGCAACTACCTTAAGGTTAATGAATTAAACAACAAGTAATACAAACAGAAAGGCTTTTGTTTTATCAAATTTTTTCATTGAAACTATTTTCTAACGTATCGAATATTTTATAACTTATCAAATAACATGATGTTTTAAAAAATGATACTTTCATGCACTGAACCGTACACTTATTAAAACCATAAACACTCTCCGTTCTCCGGATATACTTTTTCAAAGTGTCCACGTGAGGCAAGGCTAGAAGATTGTGCGACCGACGATGATTATACAGTTTCCTGCTTTTAATGTGCATAAGCAAGCACATATATACCCATAACTTTGTGTATCGCACTCCTTTTTTGGGATGTGCAGCAGCTTGAAAGCAGGCCCTCACGCTTTGTTGTTGTTCCTCAGGTAGCTCTTGAATTATCTTTTCCAAAATCTCTCCTTTCTTTTCCGAGCATTTCTTGCGGAGAGCTCAGATTCGTTGTTTCAAGTGATCCAACTGAAATTGAGATTGGACGAGTTGAGAAAAAACAGTTTTTTAAAAATATAAATTAATGAAGAAAGTTTTTATTTCCTTTATTATTTATAAATTTATTTTGAGCATCACAAACACGTTGTGTTAAAATATAAATGCTTACCTTTGTTAGAACTCTTCCATGCATTAATTCGTCTCAAGTTGTGAATGTTTTTCTTCGTTACCAGATTCTTTCGCCGCAATAATACACATTTTTTTCTGACACTTTCGAAGCCGTTGTCCCCTGTCGTCTCTTTGTCATGCGACAATAATTGCAAAGGCGATGTCCGTACCGCGGCGAGTTGCGGAGCTTTCGGGATTGCAGAACCCTTTACACTGCTCAGAATGTCTGCAACAAAAATCATTAAAATATAAAGTTATTGCAATGCGGTCAAAATGTTTTTTTTTTATATTAGTTTTTACTTTTTCATAATAAAAAAGCATTTAATTTTTAGTAGAAAAAAAGTACATTTTTCTATTTTCATGGAAACATGTTAAATAGACAAAAATTTACTTGCCTTTCGTGTCCTGCTTTTCCATCGTAAAGCAGCATCTTATGCAAGGTTAGGGCCGCATAACAATCCTCTGGAGAATTCATAGGGATGTGATTATCATAAATTTCCTGCTGTTCGAGTTTTACCTACAGAGACAGAAAACCACATTAATGAAGCACATTAAAAAAATAATCAAAATAGAATGATGAAAAATCGTTAGTCTTACCCTGTACGTAGGATCTTTATTAATCAGTATTCTTTTGATTGGGCTGGTGGTCTTCCTGTACACTCCGATGACAGCCAAATCCTCCACTTTCTTTAACTCCCATTTTCTTCCTTCGGTGGTTTATCAGTGCATGGTTCATCCTTCAATGGATCGTCATTAGATGGTCCATCCTTCAATAGATCGTCATTCCACGGTTCATCCTTCAATGGATCGTCATTCCACGGTTTATCCTTCAATGGATTGCCATTCCACAGTTCATCCTTCAACGATACTTAATGCGCTGGGGGTTATTCGAGTACCAGTGTTGGTTGTTCCGTCATAACCAACATGCCTTGTACTTTCGGCATCTTGTACGATTTGCTAATAAAATTGAATTCATGATTATAAAAATGTCAAAAAGAGTGAAATGCGTAGAAATTCGTACCTGGTCATAGATTTGTGGAACAGCAGTTCGCTTTAAAAAGATGATCTTTTTGTCCAATGTGAAAGTATATTCCTGGCCAATAGGAACACTATGCTGTCGTAGAATGTCCTCCTCTAAAAAATGAAGCTCGCATAGAACTTCATTCTCCTTTACTGGTGAGTCTCGCTGGAGGGCATTCTGCCACTGCATACGGCGTACTGGATCCTAGAAATAAAGAAAATTTGTATTATTAATTTAATTTAAATTCTCTGGTTCTTGTTTATCTTTATTTCTAGCTTTATCTTTACCTTTGGGAAACTGAACAATGTTTTCCTCTTGCCCTCAGCCTTATCCTTACGCACTTCTCTTGTCGATCCTGAAGAGCACCCAGGATAGGAACACAATTTTCTCATTTTTCTGAAACAAAAAAGCACGTGGATTTAATCCTACAAAGATAACGTGCGTCTCCGAAACGCACGCGCCTGTTTATCTTGTCCATGGTATAACATAACGATTATAATACAAAATAAAACTGGGGTGGGATAGTAATAGGAAGGGAAAAGATATTTGCGATAAAATTTGCGGATGATGTGGCGGCGGTAGCGGATTCGGCGGTGGGGTTGAAGAGTATAGTAGGAGATCTGGAGGATTGGGCAAGGGAAAACAGAATGGAGATAAATGTAAAAAAGACGAAGGTTTAGTAATGGAGGAAAAAGGAGAAAGGGAGAGGAATGGACAATTGAGGGGAAAAAGGTGGAGGTAGTGAACCAGTTTAAATATCTGGGGTATTGGTTCACGTGTAAGAATTCGATATGGTTGCATGGAAAAAAATGACTTCATATCCTATACTGACAACACAAGCGCGCTCGTGGCTGAATTTCGAACTACAACCAACATATATCTTTTTCGTCGATTTTCGGGTCCAAATTTATCATGATTCTCCTATGCCGTTCGGTCTCCTTCCCTCTAGGCTCCATGAATCACCCCTTCGCTTTCGAGCGTGCCGTTGATACAAGAGCGAGTGAGATACAGATATCGGCAGGCACGCATAAGTGCAAGCGAGATAGTGTTACGTCCTAGCCGGTAATATCGAAGTCGACAGTGTGTTCGGTCGGTTCCTCAAATTCTTGACAGTCGATAACGTATCAACACAGTTTTCTTACACCATTTACCATCACTTGTCGATCATTAACTTTTAGTCAACTAATAATACCATTCGAATTCTAAACTGTAATCTAATATAAGCGCTCTATCAACTTATAAACACCTCGTACAGTAAACTTCTTAAAATTCCTTTTCACTTTTATTTCTTTTCAACGAACCTCTTGTGCGACTCCGTCGCTCGAACACTTCGATGTAAACATAAACTCTGTAAGCATTCCGAGAATTATAATTCGAAACTCTTTTTTTCTTTCCCACGAGGCGACGTTCTCACGTCACCTCCGCGCGCTCGAGATAATCCCCTCCGCGAGAAAAACAAAGGCCCATACGAAAAATCCGACCAATGAAAATCAGCCGTCATTATTGTAATCTGCCTCGCAGACGCAGAACGGTCCACGGTCTGTAAAACTTAGGCAGATCTTTTTCTACCTTCATCGAGTCTAAATCTAAAAAATACCAAATCTCGATACCCTCGAACTCTGTAAAACTCGAACACTGTAGAACTCGAACTCTGAAAAACTCGAACGGTAAAACCCGATTCAGTCATCGAACAGTGAATAAAGTTACGTTATTGGTTATTGTTACAATTACACCAGGGAAACAATTATTTCTCTCACGAGTAGAGAACCAACGTAACCCTCATCAACATCCCATCGATCCCATTAAATATTTAGTTGTGTTCCGAAAGCGCGAGCGATCCATTGAAAGACTCACTTCCGCGGAAAGCACTATCTCTTTGAAAGTTCGCGCCATAACTCCGATCGCGCCGCGTCTGCGGTCTAAATTTCCCACTCGAGACGTAACAATAGCATGAAAGTGGGGGGCAGCTGATGCGTCGAGTGGTGTGTGGCACACCGATACATCGCCGCGCGCTCTACAGCCCATAAGTGGAACTACGTTTTCTGTGCCAAAAGTTAACACGGGACTTGTGGTTCCATGTAAATCTATGTTCTCTGATTCTAGATTCTCGTTTTTCGGTGCTAATCGTGTACCGCGTGTACCGTAAAGACGCGGTGGGTCGTGGAATAAACGCGCGAAAAGAACTGCGAACGGCACATTGGAGCTATCAAAGTGGTGTTTTTAGAGTCGAAAGAACACGAAGAGTAGAAATTGCCAACTATATGTTCATTAACTCGATGCTATATTTTGAATTCTGTCCACCTGAAGTCTGAAGCACTTTAGAAAAATGAGCAGTAAGTAACGAAATATTGTTTATTGCCTCATATTTAGAAATTAATGCTGGATGATCCACAAACGTTTTCTTGAAAAGCGATTAAAATCAATCGGCAAACATATAAAGTGCATTTGATTACCAGCTGTACAACTGAGAGATTGGACTTCGCAGCACTATATACAGAATGAGTCTGCATGCTTATTATTATTGGATAATTCGGATCATCTGGAACAAATTCCGTCTGTCAACTCTACCTGCCTCGATGAATTGAAAGATGGACAACTCGTCAGATTCCGTGGAATGATTCAGGACATGTACGATCCGGAGTACTATTTTGAACATTATGAAGTCAAAAACCGTATCACAGGCATGTTGCAAATGCGCTCTGGAATGTACATGGATTCTGCCAAATGTTTGGTAATTATTAGCAATTTAATATTTACATACCCGATGAACTTATTGATTCAAATTTGTATATTCCAACATAATCGTTACGATTGTAGACGAGTGTTTGTTCTTTAATCAACCAATATTGCCTCAAAAATTTTCCATTTGGAGGAAAATGCTTTTAGGATTCCACGTCACTTTTTAATGGACGTTCCGGAATTGACAAGGGGCATAGATAAAATTAGCAGTAATAGGTGTGAGACGTTTTAAGAATTGTCTGTCTCATGTATGATACTGCCTACATTTTTTACAATATTTAATAAAAAGACTAGAATTAAACAAGTATATTCGCTTGAAAGTATTTTATAACACTGCTTACATAACTTCAGAACGAAGAGAAGGAGTCCATCGAGATGGATTCTGAGAATAATAAAATATCAGCACGGCACACGTGTATCGTAATATCGATTCCTGGCTTGAACGATTGGGCCAAAGAAAAAGCAATACCTCATAGTAGAAAACTACAATCAACATCTAGCGATACAGTGAAAAGAGAACTTTGCGATAATCAAGCACAGCACATGGACTGTTCGGAACCTCCGACAAAGAAGGAAAAGACTGTACACCTTCCAGTAAATGGAAAAACCGATTCGGTGAAAAAATCGTATCTATCCCCAGAACACATACTGAATTTTCCGATTCCAATTGAAGATGGTAAAGCTTGCATCGTAAAGGTTATTAATGCAAATATTAAAATACAAAGATGTGCGATTATCATGGTATTCGAAAGTGTTTCATAGCCCTTTTAATCCTCATAGGTATACAACGAGAATACGTCGTACAAACTAAATCAGATAATCGATATTGTCGGTTTCATATCGTTGGATCCAATACTTGGTACAATTCACAATTCCGACGAAATTGACGATCCCGAGATTCAAACGCACAATCCACCGCCCTCCATAATTCCTCGATTGCACGCTATAAAGATCATCGAGGAAACGACGAATTGCTCCGATCCAAACGATTCGGTGTTATTGTCAAAAGCTGGAAACATCAGAAGCGACCTTCATATGGTACTAAGCCAGCTTCTATTCGGGGATAATCTAGCTGCGGATTACTTGATTTGCCATCTTATTTCAGCTGTGTAATTATCAACAATCACATCATAAAATGATCACATTTTCGGTCATATCAGCTTTAACCAAACATTCTAATAAATAATTTCCCTTTATAGTTATATGAGAAAGGATCATCTTTGCCTGGGAAGTTTTCCCATAAATATTACGAATTTCCCACTGGAAAAGTACAAGACATTTACGAGAGACTTGTACCACGTTCTCACGACTTTCCTGCCGAAAAGTCATTATCTTGAATGTACGCTCGACGGCCTCAACGACATGAGTCTCATACCCAAGTAAGTGGAAAGAACAAGAACAAATGCAAAACGTCATCACGGCTATTCATAATATTTACTCGCCGTCCACTTTCATTTTTATCGCAGAAAAGATTACGAATGCAATAGGCTGACAAGCGGAATTCTACAACTTAGTAAAAATACGCATTTGGTAATAGACGAGACTGGCCTAACGAGTGGCCAAGTTTCGGCTAGTGGCAAACGAAATTACGAGGCCATGAGCGATATGATACAGTTTCAAAAAGTTAATTATGACTTCAAGTACTTTACCATGGAATACGAGACGGATATTCCGGTCTTGATATTTTCCGAGGTCAAGTCCTTCTTACCAGTGAGTATGAAGAAAGGGCTAAATTTGAATTTGTACAATGCTTTCTCATAATCGTGGAGCATTTATAAATTCTTCGATATGGGAAATCAGCTTTCTTATCGTGGATTCTGAAAACACGAGTATAAACTGAGAATTATTTATTACATTGTGTTTCAGTGCGTAATTCAGGTAGTTATAAACGTTGATCGTGAAACGGAGGAGCTTTATCCTCAGGTATTTGAAGCTGCGAGTCAGTATCTCCGAGACGAGGAACGTTTGGAGAATATTCGTGAATATTTGAGAGTTTTAAGACACGCAGAGTTTAAATTTGATCAATGTATAACTGACGTAATTCAAGAAGATTTCGTAAAGTTACGACAGTCTAACAAAAACTTCGGTGCTGACAATCTCCACTCGTTGTTGGTTCTCGCAAGGCTGATGTCCCTGTCGATGGGCAAAAACACAGTAACCCTCGATTACTGGAAGCAGACTGTTCGGATGGAGGACGAACGTATGGAAAGACTACCACAACGTAATAAATAAGTCTTTACGCGCATATCGATGTACGTTCCTTTTTTTATATCAAACCGTAGCACTGTAACGCAAAATAAATCGAATATATTTTTATTTCTTGGCCTTCTATCTTATTATCATTATTTAGCATGCACCCTTAAAGTACTCGTTTCTATTTACAATAAAATAGTGCAAAGACATTGAATTTCGCGTCACGGACTGCTCTGTTGGACAACCCTAATTTGTACATTTGCTAAATTCCATTTCCTTGAGCTTTTGTTTTCATTCTATTCGACTTCGAAACTCACATTCAGATGGAAATGAAACTAGCCTGCTTCGCATCGGATGAAATTTGTTTTTCGCTCTCTTGAAAGATATTTCAACGTTGGAAATAAATTTGAGATCTATTTTTCATTCCGGGCTCGAAAGACATTTCTAATTGTAAGTACGTATACGTCATATAATTTAGGGTAACGACTTGCGGAGGAATAGAACTTATGCGTTCAAGTAAGGCACGATTTTCATTGTTCAAATGTCCGCATACTATACGCTCGAAAAAAAAAAAAAAATCCGAAATCTATGAGATAATCTATGAGATTCATATCTGATCGAGAAGGGTCCCATCAAGGGCTCTTTGGACGCTCATTGTATCTTTGGCTCTGCTCATTCTTCCTTCTCTTTCCTTTTGCAACATTTGCAAGCCTCTTTTCGCTGCTTGGGCATAACGCCTCGATAATGCTGACTCGCCTTTTGCCCCGGGGATGTGCCCGGTGTAACCAACGATCGGTGGTCTCTCGGGTGATACTTGATTTTCTACAAACATACAAAATTACCATGAACCACGAATATCGCAATTATCGAGTCCCCAGTTGTTTAAAAAACAAAGGTAAACGCTTGATGGACAACAAGTTATAAGAATAAAAAGGCTGCGAATTAAATTCGCGGAACGTTTTGTCATTTTTATAAATACCTTAGAACGTGGCAATTTATTTTGCAGCAGACTTGTTCGAAAGTAAACTACGAATATTTCATTTCAATTTATTTCTTTGAAGATTGTTTGAAGCAATAACGGGGAAACGACAGTTTCATAAACTTTTAGAATCTCTATCGGTTTTCATCTAATTCGATCTTTATTTTGTTCTACATTATTGTAAACTTTGTGTACGGAATTTTAATTTATTTGTCAAATATTCATTTCGGTAAGACACGAGAACTTAAATTTTTGTAAATTAAAAACCTTCAAACATAGGTAAATACAATATGAAAGATGTTACAACGATAAAGCGCGGCAAAAAAAACGACCGGTATTGAGTTTATGAAGGAAGAAAAGGTATGCGTAAAACTGTAATTCACACAAGTGGAAAGATGTCGAGAACAAAGGACATCGTGAGCGCGGATAAATGACAACGAGAACGGAGAAAGAGTGAAAGAGTGAATGAGTGAAAGAAACGATAAATTTATGAGACGTAAATTCGTATAAGAATGATGAATGAAAAATGGAGCAGCGATTGTCAGAGAACTCGTTAAGTAGATTGCACTTCGAGGTATTGAAATTAGGATGCGACCAGTCTGTCGACTAAACGTGCCATACAGTCTCGGCGTTGTAATTTCCGGCGCGCACCTTTCTCTTTTCCCACCGAATACATCGTTCAACGCTCTCATCTGCTTTTTATGGATAACAAACGATCTGGACGACTATTGTTTCTCGAACTGCTTGATTAACGTTTGTTCGGTGCTAAAATTTTGTTTGTTTGTTTACCGAAGAAAGTGCGCCCTCTCTCGTGACCGTGGTCGATCTCTACCTCAACGTTATCATCCCTCGCGCGCGATAGTAAATTTCTAGGATTAGTACGTTGCTCGACGTGCGCCTTCATTGGATCACGTCGAAGACGAAGTTTGCTCTGAGTTTCGCGCCATTCTCTACCGCCCTCTTCGACCGCCCTCATAAACGACAGACCATATTTATCGTTGAAACCGGGGATATAGCCTAGTTGGGAAAACACAAAATTTACCAATGAATAAATATCGACTGGCGTAACGCATTTAATATTAATATTTGTGTCAAAGATTTGTTTTACCTGTGTAGCCTAGTATGAAGGGAGGTGCTTTGTATAGATGAGTCTCATTTTTCCAATCCCTTCGTACCTCCTTATCACGTGCAATCGGCAAGAGTACGTCCGTGCCCGAATTTGGTCGGTACGGTCCGGTTTTGAGAATTTTCTTTTCGAGTAATTCCTGTTTTTTTTTTTTTTTTTTTTTTTTTTTTTTTCCGTGATAACGATAACTCTTGTATTTACGTCTGATTTGAAGTTAAACGACAAAGACGCGGAGTTTTTAAATCACTCACGTGTCTTTTTTGACGACCTTCCCGATTAGATTCGATTATCTTGGCAAGGCAATAACAAATAATCCAAGATACGAGATATGCACATCGATAAAGACTCAAAAATGTAATTTTTACCTTTTGCGATCTGACGATCTTTTATTCAAAAGTTTTCCATGTTTTAAAATTTGTATCCTCAGTTTGCATGCTATCGTGCCCGCCGTTTACGTCAAACGACATTATATCTTACGAACCTTCATAATTTCTTCTGTGTTGGCGCCAAATCTCTTTCCAACCCGAAATTTGAGACTAGGACAGTGTCCGGTATATCTGTAATCATACGAGCATTTAACAGCCTTGAATTAATAAAGACAATTCAAAATGCATCATTTGGTTCGATCTAATACGCACAGACAAATATATATCTGAAGGCCTGCCGTACACCCGATATACTTCTCCTTCCTCTCTACTCGCGCATGCGCCGGGAAAATATTTTATTTTATATACAAAGTTTAGTTTATATATCGCAAATTCTATTTGGTCCGACTTGCTTCGATAAGCTTAAACAAGTCAACAAAAAGATAAACAGAAACTAAAATCGTTTTTCAGCGATATATTTTTTCAAAATATAAAAAACTTTTGTGCAAATATATATTTTAAGTCATTCACGACAAATTAAACGCGAAAGACTGGTTTCTCGCAAGATGAAACATTTATACACATTGTTTTTGAGGAATCTTTGAATATTCTTCTATTTTTTTAAATAAACGGATTAGCGATCGTCAAGCGATCCCGCGCGAGTAATCGATACCACCTGCAACGGTATTTAAACGCAAGTCTGCGCGTCTCGACGAGCGCAACCGTACTGGCTTACTGTGTGTACGTATCGCTTTGTCTCTCTCTCTCTCTCTCTCTCTCTCTCTCTCTCTCTCTCTCTCTCTCTTGCTCCGTACGCTGGTGGAACGCGTCGCCCCCTCCCACAGTTGACCACAGTTACCATACACTCGGTATATTACCGATCCCTTTCCAAATTAGACTCCCGGTATTCCCCCCTCGCCATGATCCTTGTACGCGACAATGACCAAAAAAATTGCTAAATTACAAGTATATATTTTAATAGATCATCGGGGTCATATAGGGCGTTAGGCTTTTATCTGAATGTAGAAAGTACCTAGGTAGTTGGCGCCAGTTCAAGCAAAACGGAGTTTTTTAAATTGTCGTGCGATAAAAATTGGCCGAGATATTAATTCGCAAAGTTTGAGCTATAAGCTAATTATACGATCGAAAGCTCTATTGATAAACGCTAAGATTACGGGTTGAAACTCCGCTCAGGACGGTTTTTTTGTTTTTCTAGATTATTTCTTTTTTTGTAGATCTTGCCGAAATAACTATTAATAAACGAACGACGGGTCGACACTGTAAGAGAAAATAATTGTTTTTTCAACACTCGATCGAAGGGGGCTCGGTGACATTGTTTAAAGTTTCAAACTTTGGGAATTAATATCTCGGCCAATTTTTCATCGCGGGACAATTAAAAAAAAAAAAAAAATTGTTTGCCAAACACGAAAATTTTGATAAATGGTACAGTTGGGCTCTACCGGACCAAAAACGGTCGAACCTGATTTTTGTTACTTCTCGTTTATCTCGAACCTTTTCTCTCCATTACCGCGAGATAAAATTCTCGTATCATTAGAAAAATCGATACGCGAGGAGGTTACGGAGTTTCGGTCGTCAAGGGTTTTGGACTCTGCGTGCGTGTCGGAGAACTTTGGCGCGGGGGTCGAAGCGATAAACAACACGCGGTGCAGGATGAAGTTTACGTGCCTGGTACCGCGAGGCGATAGAAACTTTGCAGCGATTGCAGCAAACCACGAGGGTCGTGCATATTTTCATCCTCGTATCATCATTCGATGAGGTTTTTCGAAAAACCGATGATCGAAAAATATTTTTAAAAAAACGTATCTTTCGAAGCACTTTATAAGGTAGTGAAATTAAAGCAAGAAAATTGTCATCGGGTATTCGCGCATCGACGCTGTAAAAAATGTTAGCTATTTTTACTGTTTCCGTTTCCAAAGTTTTCGTTCGATCTTTTTCATTAATATTTCTGGACTCGTTGGCGCGCCGAGTCTCGTGCGCGACGGGCGAAACTCAATGCCGAACGATCGGGTCTCGCGGTATTATATTTATTCCGTTTTTGTAACAGTTACGGCCTTAATCGTCAATTTCGCCTCGCCGAGATTCAGGTCGAATGTAAGAGCACTCAGTCCAGGTTGCAAAATGCACTCTCGCTTGTCCCATTAACGAAGCTCTCGGGCGTCGATTCCTCTTTCGTCTTTTCCTCTCTCTCTCTCTTTCTCTCCCGTTGGACATTTTTCAAGCTCAAGGAGAGCGGCTGCATGATAATCGATGCTACATAATCGATAACACCATTCGCGGGCGGATGTAACATGCGCGTTGCAAATTAAATTAGACCTACACCGGCCGGTGTATAAGCTATTCAATCATAAGTTTTAGCACATCCGTCATGCTGACGAGATAAATTAATCTTATACAATAAAGTATAATAACTATCGATTATAAAAAACCTCATCAAACTGTTTGTTTTTTTTCCGATTTTTAAAATTATTGGCACGCGCGGATTAAGTATATTCTTTACCCTGGCAAATGAGCTCCATATCCCTGACGAAAAAAATGTTTTCTCTGTTCGGCAGTCACTGGATCGAAGACCATTTTTTTTCCTCTCGGATCAGCGCGATTATAAATAGTATCTACGAAGAAAACTGAAAAATTTAAACACTATAGTTGTTTTTCATTGGACGATAATTGGAGAACAGAAATCACGGAATAAGTAATCATCACTGAGATGTTGGCACCGTTTTTATTCCTTCGTGATCGTTGGTCAATCTCATATTTTTAAAACAAACGATCGAAGTCGAAGATCAAAGTCTCGTTAAATTTAGGTCGATATTCACAGTTCACTGAAGCAACTTGCAGAGATAGGATGAACAAATTGTGAGGATCGTCGTCAGACGAAGAGACGAAAAATGAGAGGAACGTTCCACGCGGTTGGAGCAAGCCCAGTGAAACAGAACTGTTTATAGACCGAATGGAAATACAACTGGCTACATAATATCCGATACGAGGAGTAGGAACGGGTCCTACGGAGCGAACGACGAGTTCCCCTCCACTTTCCGATTAACCGGAGACCGCACCTCCCTCAGGAGTAACGATAAACCGCCAGGGTCGTTTTATTTATTGTTGTCTTTTGTCGCGCTCTTTTCCTCCGGTGGCGCCATCTGTCCCGATAGTTCATTCGCGATTCACTGGATCTTCCGAGTCCGCGCACTCAACGCTTCACCCGTTCGACGCGAACCTATGTACGCGTTACGTAATATTCATATATTTCACAGTCTGTATTTTCCTCGTGCGTGTAAGATAAGACCGCGTAGCGACAAGTTCTCTTTCCATCTCGTAGACACACACCAGGCGTGCGAAGAGAAAATCGATATTCAAGAGGGATGAATGCACCGCGGCTCCTTATATCCGTTCAACCGTCATGATACATCGAGCGGAAGGCGACAAATGTGTTTGAAAAAGTGTACATGATCGATAGGACACTTCTGCCCTCGAATTAGAGCTTCCAGGGCATCTTATGAATTTTATTAGATTGTGGAATAAACGTCACGTACCGTTCGCTTCGAATACTCGACAGCGGATATTAAAGCCTACCTAGGCGTTTCTGATACGCGATGCGCGCGCCGCCTGGCAGAAGCATCCCCTAAGCTCGAGGGTTGTCTATTTATTTACGACGTTGGCCGAGTTGGTAGAGTCCCTGCATTTCAAATCGCAAGATCGCACGGTCAAATCTTTTTCTCTCTCATGTTTGTTTATTTTCTACAATGAAAAAACAAAATTTTTATGGCCTATTGAATTATGGGTCATAATTCAAATAATAAAGATAATTTATTTTTTACCCTCAACTCATCTGTTTTTAATCTTAACTTATATTATACGCTTATTAACGTTCTTAAGGTCGATATTATATATGACGAATCAGTGGGATACGGCAGTAGCAGCTCAGAAAAAGAGAGAGTCGGCATGCGTACCCCAGTGTATACGTCGCATTAGAGAAAGTGAGAAGGCGCGCTTGGTCGTACGATGATTGGTTAGAGAGGAGGCAAAGCTATGCCATGAAGTTGTGTGAGGTACACGTGAACGTGTCTGTGCGACCTGGTGCGACCTAACATTGTTCTAGCGACGCCAGCGACGCTAGGCCGTGGGGTACCAAACTAGCTTGGGGTACCCCATTTCTGGAGCCAAACCGAAGCATAGGCATATTTCTTCTATAGTCGTCTGAATTCGAACAAATCATATAGCTATTTTGTTATTATTCTTATCCGCAAATTTTGTATAACAAAATAAAAATCCTCGACCTGGTCCTTTCGTTGAAATTGGTCCCTGCAGTGTGACCTATTGAGAAAGACTCTAGAATATATCGTGCGGGACTTATTTTATCGACAGCGAATAGCGTGAAGCTACCGATCGCGGGTAATCGAAGGAACTACCCTCGGTACGACATCTCGAAACGGTAAGACCGTTGTTTGCAAGTCACCGGAGAAAATTTATAAGTTCTATTTATAGTAGTGCGATAAACAGAGTGTAAACACACGTCACGAAATGCAAATATAACTGCTTATAGACGATTAGAGTTCTATTTCTGTCTAATTATCATGTACTTCTCGTCTTCCGTCGTTCGATCAACTTCTAATATTCATTAGAGATTTCTTACAACGTGGTTTCATTCCAGCACTTGCACAGTCGGGTGACGTTCGACTATACATTCGATCAACCCTCTGCGTTGTGGCGAATTAGAAGAAAAAAGAAACGCCTTTTACGCGTCGTTCGTTCTACGTTGTACGTTTTACGTGTTCACGAGCACGTATTCCTTAACGGTCGAGTCGCTAAGGAATCAAATGCCTCTCGACATTTGACCACCCTTTCTTCGTACCGCAGGACTATGCAACGGTCCGGGTTCTTTCGTTATTATAAACCATTACTGACACAGTGATAGGACTAAAGTGATATAGGTAGTGATATAGGTGGGAGAAATTCGCACGGGATTGAAACGGTGCCTTCAATTTTGGTACTATACCCGATACAGAAGCGCTTCCCTATCGACCACCGAAAGTCTTTGCGACAAACTTATTTAAAAATCTTTTTCTTCGGTCGATGAGAGAAAATAAAAAATATACATGCAAGAGGATGGATCGTAGAATTATAAACACGTGTATGAAAATAAATTCGAGATACGATCGCGTGTGCGTTTCGTGACTAGTGCAACGCAAAACATTGGTGAAAATCAATGGTAAACCGTGACGTACAGAGTCCCGCCTCAAGCTCGACCAATCAACGTTCCGGCGCGCGCGTTTTGCGTTTCGTTATCCCCACCACTTTCGATCTACACTTACCGTACGCCGCCCAGCGTGCTCATTCCGAAACAGGCAACGGTCGTGATCGCACCGGTACAGAATACAAAGCTACTTGTCACGTTGTTGGAAAAGCAGAGCACCGATATAAACCACCGTGTAATATATATATCCTTATATATATATATATATTGGTCTATATATCTATACATGCGCGTATATACACTTTATCAAGGACAACAAACAACGTAATATACGTCAAGTGAGACGATTTTTCGACTCTGGTCAGCATTTTCATGCCAGTCTGTCAATTCGAACAGGGAAAAACGCGATCGTTGTAGATTTCGACCGACGCAAAGCAGACAACGAGAGAGAGAGAGAGAGAGCGCGAGCTCGAGACGCAGAGAGCGAGAGCCAAGAAAAGAAAGGAATTTCGCCGGTTTTGGGAGTTAGGTGATATAAATCGCGGCCCAAGTCGACCAACTGTGAAATCGTGTGACTCAAATAAAGTGTTTTGTAAACTCGCATATACCGCCGAGCCAGTTGATCGATAAGAAAGAAAGATCAAAACAGAGTTGAAACGATCTTCGTTGTTCGTTTTCATCGTCGGAACTTTCTCGAAGGGACAACGGAGTCACAGTGCATCGGGAAAAGACGAGATGGCGTTTATGATGCCCGTTGTGAAAAACGAGTGGGATATTTACAAGACTAACAGGAGCAGACGATCATCCGAGTGCTCAAATCCTCAGGCGTGCCGTAGTAGAAAGGTGAGACCGATATGTATAGTTACTGTAAATATTGAAAGAATTAGTGGGCTTACGAGGGTCAGTTTGGGATTTCTTAATTTCGAGTCGAAACCAACATATATATATATATTTTTATATAGATATATAACAGAAAGAAGAAAGAAGAAACGGTCTTGGCTCTACGTTCCCCCACTTTTTGGCAACGTATGGCGTGTCTTACTGTACGACTCGATTCTCCTCTTCGAAGCCGGCTGTGACGTGTAGAGTGTAGACCGATCGGCTCTCCCACTACACGTCTTCTCATAAAGTTTCCTGGAACAATCGCATGACTCTCTCGTCTACATCTTGTCTACGTCACAGCCAGCTCTCCCAAGACTTATTCTCCACGTGTCTCTTGCAACGAAAGAAGCTTCATCTTTTTGTGCCTTAAATACTTCCGAGTTGGACAATTCTTTGTTTGTTCGTTTGATTTTTTGTTCTTTTGCAAAGCCGCGCGCTCCGCTTCATGCTCACGATCAGCCTCGCGTCTGGTGCGATCGACGGATTTCGCGGCGGCGTAGCGTTTGCACTATATGTTACCTTTGAGTCCGTCGGACAATTGCGCACGACGAAGCAAATACGCGTTGGGTGTCGTTTGCCGAGAACGGTCGCGTACACCGCCGCCAGCAAAATCAATATAAGACATTATTCCGTTAATATTGTGAGAGACTGAAGCTTCGTTTTTTTCCTTTCCTTATTACACAAAAATATATTGCTCGCGGTAATACGATTTTCTTTTTTCGTCTCGTGTGCTATATATAGACTATTGCCGAATAGATAGTGTTTTAACCAAGTACGTACTTGCACGAGCATGCTGAATTATAACGGTGGGCAATTCATCGCACGTGTGTGCGTGATTATAACGGCTCTGTTTTTTTGGCTTTTTAAACTGTCTGCGACCGCGTGGTTTTGCAAATCTGACAATCGCTTACATGCCTTTTAATATTTAATGCAATAAACCATAATATACGCACGCGTTGTATTTTTTAACATTGAAATCCTATAACTTTTTTAGATTTTGAGGTTGGAAGCAATTTTTGTTTTTGTTTTTATTTTTTTTCTCTCGATCCCTCGTTAAACGTTAAGAGAACAAATGTTGAACAGAATGAAGAAAAGAAACTATGAATTCCCATTCAAAATATCGATGATGACCTTTTAAATGCATCATTATGTAGTGATAACATCGTTTGTTACTTCAATTCACAGATTTAAAAACTGACAGCCTAGGCACTATTACGTTTCTCTTTTTAATCACTATCAATTTTACAAAATAAACCTTAATCGTGACCGTAGGCTATACGACAATTGTTTTTATTCGATTCTCATGGTAGCTCTACACTCTCGTCGAGGTTAGACGAGGTAGCGCGAGTACGAGTATGTAGATCAAGTCCTCGCGTCACCTTTCCGAGCTTTTCGCCTCGCATAACCTCGTTGAACCTCGCCTCGACTAACCTCGACTAACCTCGACTAACCTCGACTAACCTCGACGAGATTGTAGAGCTAGCAACACATTTTGAAAGTTTGGTGCGATTCGTAAACTCGTACTTCAAGATACTCGCGCGCAATAAAAAGAAATCACGCATTTGATGCTCTCGCCCTGTACTCTCGTCGAGGTTATCGGAGGCGAGGTTCAACGAGGTTATGCGAGACGAGGCGAGGCGAGACGAAAAATATGAGGTGAAGCCTCGGTAAAAGCTCGGCAAGGTGACGCGAGAACTCCATCTACATTCTCGTGCTCTCGCTACCTCCCCGAACCTCAACGAGAGTTTAGAGCTAGCATAAGGGCCAATGATACATCCTATATGTTCAATGTAAACAAATAGAAACATAAATATGCGGCTGTTGTATCGAATATATTAAAAATAATATTCAATTGCTAAACGATCGTACGATTCTGAATTAATCAACGCGTATCGATGTGGGATCGAAGAGCGGAAGAGCGATTATGATTATGACCATTGAGCAACATCGAACTACATTATAGCGCGACAATATTTGATCTTTCGTGATTTCGTCGGAATAATCGAGTGCCTTATAATTCTTTTCGAAAATTGCTCTTGTTAGACAGGAATACATATTTTTAAGATCATCGCCAATTTCACGATAATAAATTAATTCTAACATATGAGTAGAGGCTACTTTTTTTTTCTAAGTTTCTCAAACGTATCCCATATTCTTTCAGTTCCATCTGCCTTTCGGAGATTTTAATACTGAAATGGTAATCGGTAAAAAAGAAATAAAAACTAAGAGACATCGTTTATTATTCCAATTCACGGATTTAAAAGAGACTAAGAAGAATACAATTTTTTTTTCGTTTAATGCGACACATTCGATTATGCTGTAAATTGTTATGCACTTTCTTCATTTGGAAGACAACTTTTTATATGATATTTATATTTATATGATAAATACAGAAAGATATCCGAGTTAAAGTCGATAAACGAACAAAAGTTCAAGACACACGAGGGAATGGCTTTAAGAATAATGTCCCATACGATATCCCCGAACACATACTTTTATTTCGCCGAAAGTATTTCACATCGGTATCGCGTCACGCGTCTGTTGATATTACAGTTTCGTGTTTGATAAACAACGATCGAGCAACAACGACTCGATGTGGAATTCCAAAGTGCACGCTCCTTGCGTTTTATTTACGAGCCGAGAAAGATCAAAATGAAAAAAAGATTTTTTTTTTACTGGACGTTGTCTCGCGTAGCGTTCCTTTTGATGTTGTTGCATTTATCCACGCGATTCTCGGAGAGCCCTCGTGCTGATTTTGCTGACGCAATTCTACAGCCTCCTCGTGACAACAGAGAGAAAGAGTCAGCCAAGCTAAACTGCGAGAATGACGCACACATTCTTTGCTCCGATGGACTGGCAGAAGGAAGGGAATGGTGGGAGAGATTGTCTCGATTTTCACTATAGATCGTGTCCTTTGACTTTTGTTTCTTTAAAACGAGCTGCAAAACCCCATTGACCCGTTTCCCCCAACTCAAGACGTACGACTTTTTTTTCGAACCCGCGTCAATTTTCGCGCAATTTCCGCGCAATTTCCGATTATCCGCAAGACGACACTTTGCATTTTCACGAATTTTCGAGCATCTCTGAGAAAACTAGCATACCGTTTTTGTTACCGACACTACCATCGCCCCACCCTGCGACAATGGGCAACGACAAGTCTATCGTTCTTTGTCACTCCGTTAAGGCGCCGGTGGCGCCGTCTCTCGTGCTCGGTCGATAATGAAAATTGTAATTTAATTTTTGTTCCAACGGTTGATTTTTCGAAGAAACGAAGAGCCACGAAGAGTTTGATATCACAATAAGGATTCTACGGTTACGCAGTTACAGTTGTTTTCATTTACGTACCCTGGGAAAAGTTTAAAGTGTGCGCGTGTGTATCGAAATTTGGTCTCACCGTTGAAAATAATGATCCGATAGATCGGGAATGGGGATAAGGATCGAATGGGCTCTTACGTCGTTTTCTGATGATGCCAGCGATCAAAGATCTCTCTATTTGACCGTGACGAATATACCGCTATCGGCAAACGCGTAGGAGTGAAAGAGAGAGATAAAAGATTTTTCGCGTATGTTGCCCAAAGGTCTTGCGACCTTGCCACTATCTCGAGAAAAGTCAACTTCCTGCAGTATTAATTCGCGTTCGTTCATCTCGATCTGGAGAACCGTGTTTTTTTTTATTCTTCGTCTACCTCTCGCTATTTGTTCAATTATAGAGAAACGGGAAGTGCCCAACGCGGAAGTATGAATTTACAAATTATTCCATGCTTGTAGAACGATCGATCGGGAAAGTCGTCGCTCAAGGTCACGTTGAGTGTACACATTTTTTTGCCCATGATTTTTGTAACAATGGAAATATTTGCTTATTTACAAAATGAAAAATAATACGACTTTTAGAATTGATCGAATATATTACGTATTTTTATTGTTCTAAAGAACGATCAATGAAATCGGTAAATCACGTCATACCTTGAACAGTCAACCGTTTCAACGTGTTTTATTTTTTATACTACTCTTACTACTATATTATTTGGAAACGTATTACATACGTTGACACGCGTCATTGGTGTGCCCCGTCATTATTCAGCTTTATTTTTTTATACGATATTGTAGATCGATGACATTCTGGTGCGTCGGGCGGCAATCGATACCAGAGGAAAATGGGGAATATAAGGCCAGTTACTAAAAAGGCTAATGCGACAGAAAAAGAGAACCATTTTCATCAAGATTTCGAATGTTTTTACGCAATAATATCGTATATGATGCTTTCTTTCGTGCACTGGTTAAAAAATCGAAAAACAACAAATGAATTTTTGTATTATGAAAAATAAACGCACGCGCAAGATTAGTGCAATCGTCAATTTGACGAGTTATCGGCGACATGGACAAATAAATACAAGTGTATACGATCGCCACTAAAATTCTTATGTTTCCTTCGTATGTTTACAGGTCTCGGAGTGTTCAAAGTCCGAGGGACCGTCGTTATCGACCTCACCGGGCTCGGACTTTCTGACCTCACCGGCGCATCGATCAGTGCCCCTGACCTCCCGTCATTTTTCTCGAACTTCATCGAGAGCGTCACAGAGCTCCCTCCAGAGTCCAAGCAAATCGACGGCCTCGTCACCCCCAAAAACCGGAAGTTCGAACTCTCTGAACAAATTTCACAATCGTCTCGTCGACAAGCTTAAAAGATCATTGAAAAAAGCCGACGATTGCTCAGAGGATCAGAGAAATTTGTCGTGAAACAGCCATGTGGTTTTGGGCCGTCCACCATTGTCCGGTTCGAAACCGATCGAGATTCGGCGCACATCGGCACCCGGTAATACCGGCGATTCCAGCGATCCTGGAGGATCCTGCAAGGTCGCACGCTCGTGCCCGGATCAACCCGCTGTATGGTAAGAAACGAAAATAGTGAGCGAGGCTCGCGATAAAAGAATCTCTTCTCGTGTTTTGGTCAAACTTGTCTCGATGCGAGGCTTATTATGGCTTCACCTGCAACTTGACACGAAGAGCTTGCGAGAGAGCGTCTTCGCGCGATCGTAAGCCCGATAAAGTGCCTCGCGAGGGAGCGAGAGAATACGAGAGAGAGAGAGAGAGAGAGAGAGAGAGAGAGAGAGAGAGAGAGAGAGAGAGAGAGAGAGAGAGAGAGAGAGAGAGAGAGAGAGAGAGGGGGGGGGTGGAGATTCGATGAGAAGATGATGAAAGTATCAAGATCAGGAGGCTGGGCGAAGAAAACTCCATTTTGAAGATTTAAAAAAAAATGAAGCAAGCAGAACAACGCGATTAACACTTCGAACCATAAGAATTCATTTTGGTAATTTTCCCAATAAAACATCAAACATCAAGCTTCACGGCAAAGGAAACGCACAATCATCGAGAAAAGTTCAGTGTCCACTCATTGAAAAGTGGCGTCAAGTCGCATCGAGAAGTTCGGCAACATGAAGAATATCGTCAGCAAGAAGAACGCCAACGCGCAGAGGGTCATGCGATGATAGCAAAAATCGGAAGGATTCGACAAAGGTCAGTACTCGAGAAAAAAAAAAAAAAAAAAACGAAATCTCCTTATCTGTCTCCTTTTGCGACCTTGTAAAATCATGCAAAAACAACAAAAACACACACACACATCCTCATTGCAAATTCTTGATTAAAAACTTTTCGTCGAGTCTCTTGGATCGATTAAATTGGACATACATAACAATAATAATTAGTATTATAAAGAGTAATCAATAACTATGCTAACAACGGAATGACGAGTCAAGTAATAAGTTCACGACTGACAAAGACTCGAGGAGGATGCATTAATACAAACAAACAAACGAATTAAAAAATGAGGAATGAAAAAAAAACAAAAAACGAATCGTCCTTTCGTTCAGGCCAGGAATCGGACATGGTTCGGTTTGCCGGATCCTTCTCTGACGTCTTCGAAGGTCTACGGAGCGCGCGATGGTCTCGTCTATCCCGATCGTTCTCCATTGCATTCAGCGAGTGAGCGAGCGAGATAGATTGGCAGAGATATATATATATATATATATATATATATATATATATATATATATATATATATATATATATAGTGTGTGTTTGTGAGAGAGTTAGAGAGAGAAAAGAGAGAGAAAGTTCCAAGGCATTTTTATTACGTATTTACGTTCCTTGTAGCTTGCTCGCACATCGACACCGTAACAATATATATATATACCATTATTCGTAACCGTTTGATCGATCGACTTATCGTTTTACATTGAATCTGTATCTGTATATTGTTTCAACGTCGACAGAACAACAAAAGAAAAAGAAGAAACGAAATCTCACTATGTCGCGAACCGACAGTTTCAAAATTGATCGACGATGTCTTTTGTAGTTGCTAAGAGTTTAAGATGACGTTTTAATAACGGCAAAGACTGAAAGTTCGAGGGTGTATAGAGCGTGAGATGATAGGGAGAGCGGCGGTAAAAATAATTTTATAGGGCCTACATGGAGTGAAACGATTTTTGGCAATTTTATCAGATTTATTCATTGATATTTCTAAAAAAAGAAATGCATACGATAACAGTTAAAAACAGAGTCGATGAAATCTCGGCTTCTTCTTTGGACCTTCAGACTACTCTCGTTTCTGCGAATTAGGTTAAAAAAAATTTACGCTGGCAAAAAAATCGTTCCGCCGTGTGAAACTACACCTTGTACGCGGTGCTCGGTTGCGATCAACGGCCCGGGAAAATATATGTGTGGAGTTCCGCATGAAAAGCGCCTATTTTGTCGATATGGAATTCCGCGAAATTCAAAGAAAAACGAAAATCTGTCCAAATTGAAAAATGACGGAGTTGTTCACTTCACGGGTCTAAATCAGAAACTGCAGTTTGAAAAAAATGTAATTAAAGTTAATAGTTGCGATTGCTACACTTCCGGTTGGAAGTTAAGCAAATGGTAACGGAAAGTAAACAAGGGCATGATTATGCGGGTGAAAAGAACGAAACTATACATTTTTGTTATTACCGCGTATTTTGTTTTACCTATTTTGCCCGTTACCAGTAAAACCCGAATAATTAAAAAACTAAGATTGACTTTTCATGAAAACACCCACGTATAATGGCAATGCATCGATTATGTATTATTTCATCATTACTATTATTCTTTCGATCACATCTCGGTGAGTCACTCGAGTTACGGGATTCACGAGGTCGAAAAGTGACGAGACTATAAATGACGCGATGCTTTCGAGAAATTAAAAGTGAAATTGCATTATAACCATTTAGAAAACCTTACGTCGCAAGTAAAACGAGTTTTTCTCTATTGACATCTTCGTCACTTTTCGACCGACGGACATGGCACAATAGTCTGTTTATCTGTTTAATCGTTAAATATTGCGCGAGAGCTATGTTATATACTAGAAACTTGTTTCAAAGAAGAATATATATCCACGGAATCGCTCTCCTCTTGCATCTTTTTTTTCATTCGATCTGCTTGAGGAGGAGGAAAAGAAAAAAAGAAAACAATTGCAAACGATATCCGCGTTTAACTCTGTGATACAGTAAGCTATAAGATTAAATTTATTTTTTCGCAATTGATATGCGCGGAGCAAAGGACGGCCGAGAGAGAAGAGCAATTGAAAAAAAAAAGAAAAAAGTAAAACAAGAACAATAACAATAACGATATAATCGAAGGAGGAGTGTATCTCTTTTCGACTCATAAATCGTCTTGAGAATTAGCTGTTCGACGGTGGTGTGTTTTATAGTGAAAATAAAATATTGCGAACATGATTGAGAGACAAAATAGAAATAATAATTTTACACAATATGCCGAGCCGGAAGGTGGAAACAACGTGTTATGTAATTGACCAAGTAGTTTTTCTGTTGTTATTGTTAAAAAAGCATGCTCATGTCGACGATTATAAGATTGGCTGGTTCTCAAAGATAAATTATTTATGTCATTAGAATTCCATTTATTTATTATTCGTTTAATTTTTTTTTGTTTTCATAATTTATTTAATATTTGCAACGATTCATTTTGAAAAAGAAAACAGGAGAAAACAACGACAACATCGACGTTTCACGCTCACGTGTCTTAATTTCGAGAGGCAAGATCCTAATTGGAGTTGGTTATTTCCTAATCATATTGGCTGATGAAAAAGGACAACATGAATTCGGATCGCTCGGCGATCCTCTGCGATGTGCAACTGCCAAAAGAGATTTTTCGCTTATACTAAAATCTTCGAACCGCCAAGAATTCTCCTTATCCACGTGTGAGCCGAGTGAACGTCACTGCCATATATTCGCGAAAATTAGTGACAAAATAACCGCACCGTGCAAATTCGAAGAGCGTGACAATTCAAGAAGCAAAGGAATAAAAATCGTCCCCCAAAATGTAAAACGAATAAATTATCCTCGATTCTTTCATATTTCTTATCAAGCTATTAATGTATCGAAAAGTACAATAAAAAAGAAATTTAATTAAAAAAAAATATAATAGGCTTCAGTCACTGAAATCTCTTGACCCTTATTCGACGCTTGGCACAATCGGGGAAATAGAAATTTCGGTGGGTATTAGACATTCCATGCGTAATAGACGAAGAATACAATATAAGTGTACAATAAGAAAATGCGAAAGAAAACGTAATCTACTAGCCTTTGACGAAGAAAAAACTACAGGTCAGATATCCGAGGATTCAATAATGGAAATTCGAGCGTCAAAAATATATGCCGATATATCGAAAGTTTAAAGATGCTTAACAAATATATATACCTCGGTTTAACAATTACTATGTATAATATTGTGATTTTTATGTCATGTTCAATAAATGAGTTTGAAAGAATATCAATATGTGTATCTCGCCTTGCGATATTTTAATCTTTGTATTATCTTGTTCGTATTTTGTTCACTAACTTAGAGTGTCATGAGAAAACGACGTATCTGAGAAAATTTTCATCAGGAGATTTTTTGGGTGGAACCACGCGTTATGGATCCGAAACCCCAATTATTATTTAACAAGGTCTCTGTCTGTCCTTTGAGACGACGAGGGCCTTCAACATCTGGATGCTCCCTGAGTGCGATATTTTAATCACAATATCAATTTATCATGTTCTCGCCCTCGTTCCAGTACAGTATAGTATATTCTATTTCATTGCCATTGGATTATTTTTCATTTATATCGGGTAGAAATTACTTTTTACGATAAAAATGTCGAATATATTAGTCATCGATACAGTCGTGTCTAGAGTCGTTCTAAGAACCTGTTGTCGGGGGTCCCATTCGGAGTATCTTCGATCGAACGTTTCTATGTCTTCATCTTTTTCAGAACAGATTTGTTTCACAATCAGCTACGTAGATGAATCATTTCAAGATCATGTCACACTTGTCTCGTCATTGGAGACTTTCATTATCTTTCATAATCTTTAATGATCCAACTTAAAAATTAGCACTTGGCAACATTCTTCTAGACTTATGACTCCTCGGACAAAAATAACTAATGATAAGCCTCCAACAAGTTGGATTTTATCTGCAGTGGTAGGTACGTATGAACATTAAAAAATATATCTGACAATCGATGTTGGTATGTAATTTTTTTGATGAGAATAACAGCCTATCGCTTATCCGTAAAACTAACATATTAATACAAATGTCTCCATAGCAAATTTGAAAAAAAATAGTAAATCTATTTCCTGATCGGCAGAATGAAAAAGGAGAGAGAAATCGAACTATCAATTTCATCTTTTGGGTCAATCCACTCGTTGGCATTAACAATCTCGATCATCTCGTAAACGATCTTAATTGCCGTGTGAAACTACGAGATCATCGGAGGAGCTCTCTTACAATCAGTCTCGTGTCTCGTTCGAGCCCATGAAAAATCGCTCGTGCGAGTTATTCACTCTCCAGGAATTCGCTGGTCGTTACGCCAATGCTTGTGCACCGCGAATGGAAATTTCCGCTACGAGGATGGAGACAGCGGGAGGCCGGAATACGTTTAGCTGCAGCTCGATAGCGCGTGAAAAATTGCATTCGTTACTCTTGCGAGTTATCGAACGTCACGATGCAGACCGCGAAAGTTTAAACAAATTCTCGAAACTTCAATGTCGCACGGCAAAGGGTAGGGTGGGGTACGAATTCTCGGCCTTCTTTTTTACGTTTAAGGGTTGTGTCCTGAATGTTCACGATGTACTTCGAACGTTCTCGCAATTTGCTATCGAATTCAATCGTACCCAAAAAACGTGAATCGTTGAAACGGCCAGTAAAGTTGTTTCGGTCGTCGAAGAACTACACAGATTTGACAAATTAATAAATTTTGAAAATGATTGATCGTTCGTTTTAGCAAATGTTCAAGGTTTTCAGGGCTACGACGAAGAATGATCACGAGGTAAGCTGTACGCTACGTATCGTATCAATGTATTAGAACGCGACCCCGATTACGACTGTGTTTCGCATCGATCGTTTGGAACATTCCGTCGTGCTTTTTTTCTCCGTGTATTCTTTCGCGGCGTTTGGTATCTTTATAAAGCCGTTAACATAATTACGCAATAATTTCTATTATTAGAGCTTATCAGAATATCGATCGAGAATGAAAACAAAAAAAAATGTTTAGCAATAATGGGACAAATGTCAATGACTATTCGTGTCGTTGTATAGACGGGATAAAAATTTGTATATTTCCTCGTCATGACGATCAACTATGCGCGCAATCTTGGCCCATTAATCACGATTCTCGGCGATAAAACAGTCTCGTTCCGACGCTCGCCAATCGCATGAATGACTAGTTGAATGTTTATAACGCCATGAAAGATGCGCCCCCGAGACCGTCTATGGCCACGGCGAAAAGGCTTTTTTTTACGTCGAAAGCTTCGAAGACGTCATCGATGCGACAGAGAATGTGGAATGAATCGAGCCGAGGATAGCTGCCTCTCGAAAATAGAATATAACCGCTGGTTGAATACGTTTTTGCGGAGGATCACCCGTATAATATACATAATAACGATGAATAGTAGCGGCAACAGTCGAAAATCCGAAGAGGTAGAGTCTAGAATTTTTGGCAAATAACACCGGACGTGCCGGATTTCGTTCCCTCCTCGATCCAACCAGGGGTAAATAATAATCATGTCGAGGCACAAAATCGGATGTCTGCGCGAGTTCAAGTGCCAAGAATTATTATTTACCCCCCCCCCCCCCCCCCGTTCTTCAACGGCAAATAACGCCTTCGTAAATCGCGGTATATTTATAGATAACGTAGTAATTTTTGTAACGGATGATACAACGCACTTCGACGATACACATGTCACGTATAGCTGAAATACAAACTCTTCACGTAATTCCAGCCGCTGCTTATCTTATCTTATCGCGCGCCCATGCGCTCGGACTTCCGATCGTAACGACGAAAATATATCGCGATTGATGTCGCGAGGAATAATCGACGTCGGCCACTCTCGTTTTTTCTTTCATCCTGATAACAATTTTCCCTGAACTTTTGAACTATCCTAACTTTATCGAATCATTGTCAAATCCTTCGATTAATACGTCTTCAACCCCGCTCTCCCTCCTTTGCCCAAACGACCGACCCGATTCGACCGCTATTATTACGTTAATTCATCAAATCATGGTTTGATCGACCTCGAGAACGTTACGAATTCTTCGCAAGGACGCCTGATGCACAACGATCGCGTTTGGGCCTCGATCGTAGATGCACGTACGTATGCACATGCACAGGCAAACTGATACGCGACACGAGTAGCCATGACAAGGACGCTTAGCTGGGCGAGGGTGGGCTTTCCTACTTGCATTATAGCGAGCAAACTCGCCACCGGTCCCATCTGGATTCCGGGCCATTCAAGGGAAACCAGTCTCAACCGGAGAAGTGCACCAAGAAGATCTTCGACGCACGCTCGCGTGCTTCCTCGCCACGATATGTTTTCCTCGCTTGGCGCCGGTGCATACTCGCCAAATGTAGGCAGAGTGTTTACTCCAATTTCCATTTACATACATTTACACACTGACCTGTTTTTTCCTCACTTCTCCGAAATTATTCCTAATAAGTCCCACTGGAGTCGCTATTTTCCTTTATACTGGAAATTTTGTACGGCAACATCGGTTGAAATTACGCGAGATATATGAATTTGACCTATGATCGGTCGTTCCTGAAACCAAAATGTCTACATGGGTGGAGGGCGTAAGTTTCGTACTTAAAGAAATGTCACTATTAAGAGGCAACGATAGCAAGTTTTATTTAGTACTGTGTTCTACAAATTTTAACAAGATATTTTTGTCAGTGGAGGATGGGTTGTGGTTAGAAAAAAATTAAAATGTAGGTAAATGGATTATCTATCCCCTTTGTGTTCATATATTTACACACGCACTTTTTCTATAGTTTCTGTTCTACTCATAAGAACTTGGTGTTTATTTTAAAAGTCGAAAACTCTTGACCAGATTGTAACAAATAAGTTTCACTATCGTCGCTATTTTTCTTAACTTTGCGACTTCTGTCTGATAACTTCAGTTAAGATTACGTGAAAAAGTGTCGTGTACGAATGGTAATTATGACTGGCAATTTCCGTAGTATAAATGTCTACGCGGGTGGAGCTCACGGTGCCAAATACGGAAATTAAAAAAAGTCGCTGGAATAAGAATTTGTCATGAATGCCGCGTCTCGTGTAATATCATTTTTAATAAGTGATTTCAGCCATTGGTCGTTATTAAAAAAACGAACTACGCCATTGAATGTGAATTTGATTTCGAACGACGCATTCGATTTTGCGATTTGTAATGAAGGGTAATCTGCTTGTTCTACCGAGCCCTATTGACTCCTTTACGACTGCGGCAAGTGTAATAATAGCGTGATTGGCGAGAAAATTATGTAACGACGAGGTGAAGACAAACGCAAAGGGAGATTATTTTCAAAGCGATTTCGGAGTCTCGATGGAGGTGAAGGAGAAGGCGGGAAGGGGTCTGAGATATGAGAGAGAGAGAGAGAGAGAGAGTGAGAGTGAGAGAGAGAGAGAGAGAGAGAGAGAGAGAGAGAGAGAGAGAGAGAGAGAGAGAGAGAGAAGTATAGAGACTTGTAGTCATTGGCGGTGAATGGATGCACTTTTCAATGGCCTTGATTCTGCCTCGCTCTCTCTCTCTCTCTCTCCGTCTCTCTCTCTCTCTCTCTCTCTTCCTACTACGCATCGTACGATCGAGTCGCAGCTTACAGATGCACCCGAGGGTACCTATGCACGTATAGTGTTCCCTACATATATATACATATATATATAGTAGAAGAGGGAGAGACGAGAGTATATCACGGACGAAGACCACTAGCCAAGCCGAAATCAATACTGTTTCCTCTCTCTTTCTCTCGTTCTGTGTTGCTCTAGACCGTGTGCTGCTCTACACTTACCTGATATACGTCACTTCCTCGCATCGTACTACCTATTACGCCGTGACCTCCTTCACTTCTTTCCCTTCCTCTTCACTCCTTCGCGCCATCGGGTTCATATCTTTGCGAACTTTGAAAATATTGAAAAAAAATTCCCCTCTATAAATAATAAAAAGTCTTTTTTTACACTGTCGCATATTTATGAAATAAAAAAAGATTTATAAAAATTAATTTTAAATGAAATTGTATGTTTTAATTTGTATTATTGTTCAATTAATATTAAGGAATATATGTAATTTGAAGAAATGGTGATTTTCGTCGTTGGCTATGAATTAACAGGAAACTTGAATTGCATCTTACAATTAGGATAGTCCAGAATGGCAATAATGGTGATAACGTTTCTCGCTGTAATATATACGCATGTACGAGGTCGCCATCTTCGTTCGTATAAAACGCTCGCCATACTCGGTAAATTTATATACTATACGGTGACAGTGTAGCGTAAGTTACGTAAAAAAAGAAATATCCAGGTAACGTCTCACGCGCACGTGATCTCGTCCATCGCGCATACATTTCCGTATTTACATAATATGGGAGAGCGAGAGAGAGAGAGAGAGAGAGAGAGAGAGAGAGAGAGAGAAACCCCTGTCGTCCGTCGCTATTTATTATCAATTTTTGTTCGAATTGATCGCCGTATTGGACGACTATTTCATATTTACAAATCTTACGCATATCACTAGTCATCGCTTATGTATATTTAATTTTGCATGAGTAGGTAATATCGAGTGAGAAAACAACACCATAACACTCGGATATTTTTACCCGGATAACGCAGACGTGCGTTAGGTAAGCTATTTTCAATGTGAAATAAAAACAAATAATGTTAGGCGCAAAATTAGGGGAAAAGTAGACGAGCAAGTAGTTGGTACGAAACATTGGCCATAGGGGGAAAGATAAGATGATTCCACGACGCGGTAAACTTGGAACAAGTACTACCCAGCACTGCCGATGCTATTATAATACGAGGTGGAGTCCGGAGAGTCGTGCATTCCCGAGCTATTTAAAGATTCCTCGCTACCTTCTTCGCCAGACATACATATTCAAATGGTCCACGCGCTCAGCGTGACCGCTGTAGCTGTATAAAACTGCATTATTCGTACGGGAGAGGGCGCTCGATGCCCTCGGAAAAAAGGTGGAAAATGTGAAACGATTGCAAATTCTCCGTTGGGCATGTTCTTACGTCTCGTATCGATCACTAATAGGATCGAAGATTGTACAATGACAAAAAAAAACAAACATTATGTAAATACCTATAAGAAACGAGAGTTGGCTCGAACACGACATGTTTATTACTTAGCTCAATCGTCTCGAGTCTTTGGCGCCTGACCGACGAGGTTTGTTAACCCTTTGACCCGAGGGATAGGCAATGCCGTTGCAATTAAACGGGGAAGCTCTTCGTTTATCACGAACCGGAGGCACGAGCGATGAGGAGAGAGAGAGAGAGAGAGAGAGAGAGAGAGAGAGAGAAAGACTTTTTCAACAACGAAACGTGTCTCACGGGTGACCTCGAACCGATGCATTTGTAGTTTTGTTTCCCATCTTATCTATTCGCCGATTTTCCAAACTGATCTACAAGAGGTACGACGAGAGTAGCGCGATAGAATAAAGATACCGGCATTGTTATCAATTTGGAGAAAAAAAAAATGATACGTTTATAAAGACACCTAATATATATTTATATGATGCAAATTTTGGGACTGCTAACAACGTCGCCAGCTACCGCTTCTCCCCGAAACTGCAAAATTCGTCCGAAAGCGGTGCGACTCACATTTGTGTGAAACGTTATTTTACCGATCTCCGGGCGAGAGCTGGTAACCGGGTTTTCACACCAATCGATTTTGTCCGGTTCGTGCGAACGTTTCGAGATGGTGCTGTCGGTTGAAAATTACTCGGCTACAGGCTGTTTCAAGAGAGTTGGAGTAGGATCGATCGCGGCCGATGCGAGCGACATTTGTATAGGTGAAAGAGCCTGTAAAGCAGACTCGTCCCGTCGATTCCTACCCGTTATGCACAACCGAGTAGAGAGAGAGTATTGACCGTCTCAGCGGGCACAGTGGAAATTTCCACTGCCCTACCCCAAGCTCTGCAACATATATGTACTGCGCATAGGCGCATGCACACACAGCGAACGATGCACAGCACATGGACGCTCGCCACATAGGCGTTCTGGCGCACAGCGCAATCCTGACTCTGCCCCGGCATACCGTATATCTATATACATCATTCAAAGATGGGCATCGTTTTAATAAAATTATCATTACAAATTATTTTCATGATCGCTATTACGCCTTTTTCTTTCCCAAATTCGTACAACCTTTCTCAAAAGAATAATTATTCTTCATCATTACACGCTGCTTAATTTATTTTTCATCGGACAATCAATAAATTTCTAACTTTTTTTTTCGGCTCATTGTCAATATTTACGGAAAGTTGATTTTTTTCTCATTTCAATTGGTGGCACGTTTTTTAATTAACCCATTGACGAACTTTCATGCGCCGGTCGGACGAAAGTTGAGATTTTTAAGGAAACGGGGGGAACAGAGGGAGAAAGAGAACGAGTGAAGAGGCGTGTAGGGGAAGAATAGTCATAAGAGAAATCGAGTACTTGATCCAGAGTGGAAATTCGAACGGATAGAACCGCAGACTCGATGTTATGGCGTGAAATACGAGACAGTGACTTGTATGAGTCTATTTTTAGTTTAGGCGCCGCTCGCGGCCCACGACGGCCTTCGACTTTTACGTAACGAGAACTCGAGAATTTCTTATTTTGCTAGTTATTTTCTCACATCGTCGCTACATTGGCATGTACCTCGAACGACGCGTGTCGTCGTCGAACTTCGATGCAAATTGTCGCAAACGAATTCTCCTCGTGCACTACTGCGCCAGAAAACCCACGTGACAAGTAGTTTGTCTTGCTTAATTCTCTTTCTGCAAACTATCATTGTTTTCGGTTGGTTTTTTTTAGCGAATGGTTAATTCATTACACTTGCGATGACCTTTCCTTTCTTTATTTGTTTTTCGAGTCGGTTGTGACTGCCAGTCGGTTGCATTATTAGCGAATATTTTCTACATCTGCAATTGGTATCTCAGGTGCTTGAAATAATCTTTACAGCAGAATAGTGGGTCAACATTTTTATCGGCTGTTGGTAATTATTCTACCATATTCCAGCTCGATGTGGTGCATAATTTTGTTAAGTGCTGCTACTTGTTCACGGTCGATGTCTTACCTCTTGAAGAAGACTTTTTTTTACCGTGGCACGGTAAAGGAGAGTTCGTAACCATCTGTAAATAATGATGTCGCCATCCCCGTCGGCACTTTACCGTACAGAGATATATGCGTACCGATTGACGCGTTAGCTCGATCAATATAATAAACTTTGCACACGTTCGAATAGAGAAAAGTTTGAATGAATTTTAAAGATATTTTGTAAATAATTTCACTTTTTGTTGAACTCATGTGTTTAAGGAAGCTCGATATAAGCTCTATAAGGATTGGTCGGTAAAAATTTAATTTTGGTGTTGACTAATTAAATTGAACAAATGTGTTACGTAACGCATAAATCTTTCTATTCGATATGTGAATGATAAAAACATGTTTTCACTTTCGCTCAAAATTAAATGTTGCAATTGCGAGAAAAAAAGGTCCTTCTCATTTTGATTTTTCGTCAGCTACGAGAGTCCGTATAATTTGTATTTTTTCCTTGACACTTCGTATCCCGTGTTCCAAGAGACAAACTAGGGCCGTAAGGGAACGCGACTCGGCGTAATTAGCCAAGTAATTCGCCGTGCCGTTCAAAATTCATAGCGTATGCATAATGTATGTGGCAGATGCCCCTTTATTTTTTAATCGCGCGACCCTGACCGTTCTGCATTCGACTCAAACTTTGCCAATTTCTTCGTCCAAGTGCAAACAATATTATCACAATTTTCACGTTTAAAGTACTTACCATCCAAAAAGTTCTAAAATTGTATTTGAATATATGTGCTGTGTCTGTGATGAGTTTGAAAAAAGTTTAAGTTTTACGACGAAATATAGCGATACGGCTCAATTGTTTTACACCTTTATCTCCACAGTGCACCTCTGTCGGAAAAACTTTTCTTAATTCAACTTTTTCAACGATTGTCATAGCAGTTTTCCGATATTGAGTCCACAACTTTATTTCACGTGGAATCTTCGCTGTCGCTGGAACGCGGCGGCGAACAGAATCGCGACGGCGACAACCGACGATGCCAACGACAATGAAAATGATCGGATTCTCACCGCGACGATTAGTATCGAAAAACAATTGCATCGACATGTTACAGTCAACTGAGCATTTTCGAAAACCATTTTCTCGTTGGATCGAGAAAACGAGGGAGGTTCACACGTTTATTCACTCGCGATAACGCGATCGACGAACTTCTCCCCTTCCTTATCCGTTTTGGAATATTTCCTTCTACGACGCATGTGCCACGAAAACTTTCTTTGCGCACCTGTTGCCCTGTGTGTACACCTATAACGTCTCCGTAACAAAAATCAACACTTATTTGTCAATTTTAAAAACCAGAGATAAAACAACGTTGAATGGGGCAATAACATTTTTGAATGCATGAAATCATTCGCGGTATCGAAATAATCATCTAATAAATATTATAAGACTTGGTTAATTCTTTACGCTAGTGCCACGGGTCAACGTTTCGGGTTGAACCATTTTTTCGCAGAAAAACAGCTTATCTTCGGTTTAGTACGACCACGCGCTCCATCTAGTGTGATCGTATATTTGTGTGTTTGGTCGACTTGGCCCAAACTGTAGTGAAAATACCAACGATATACTTTGATATTTAACATTCCGTTTACGCACGTTTCTTGTACACCTATCTCTACGCACACGGATCAATTTTACACACGAACAAATCCATACATTTCTTTAAAAAAAAACAACATACTTCTGCACTAATAACTTATACGCGAAAATGGTAAATTAAAAATAAAAGGAAATTTTATGAACTCAACAGAACAATTAAAGGAGCAAGAAAATGTCCTCAATTTTTTAGTGTTTTTGGTCGTAAATAAAAAATGGTCGTATCAAGATAAAAACAAATATTTTGAAGATCGAAGATTGTAGTTTTGAGATCTTCTGGCCAACAAATTTTAGGAGCTACAGTTATTACGCAATCATAATAAATAGCGCGAAGAAAGTGTTTTCTAATTTTTTCTCTTTTTTGCTTTGATCCACGTGCTTGACTTTTTTCCAGCTAAACAAATACATGGACCAGATAGCCTGTTGTTTCAGCTTCGACTTTCTTTTTTATTTATCTCTTTACGTCAATTTGTTGCTGAGATATCCGATTTTTAATGAAAAAAGATCCTTTTGCCTTTGGTCATCGATATCTCAGCAACCAATGATCGCACAGAAAATTAAAGGATAGTTTTGAAAACTTGAAAATATTTCCTATAAGATCCGTTCGTAATTTTTAGGAAAACATTTTTTTTATCTTCCACATCCATTTGAAAAACACTAAAAAATTGTGGAAATTTTCTTGCTTCTTTAATTGTTGTGTTGAGTGGATTATTTATATAAAACTGGTCTCAAAATTCATGCAAAAAGTAATTTTGATAGAAAACAGATTTTTAATTACAAATTGTGAAGTTTTTATTGATTCGGAAAGTATACAGTATAGTGTTATGTATGGAATAGCATATCGGGCAAATGGCCTCAAAGGCTTTGCTAGCATATACGCACTCTTTTCTCGGAATTTTCCATGACCTTTTTGCATAAATGTGGCTGAATTGCGTTGACACAATGCTCAATTTCCTCCTTCAAGGCGTGGGTAGTTGTGGGCTTGTTCGCATAAACCTTGGACTTTAAAACAATCCAAAGAAAAAGGTCCAACGGCCTTAAATGGCATGATCTGTGCGCCCAATTCTGATCCCCAAAACGGGAAATTATACGACCAGGAAATGAATCATGCAGTAATTGAATTGTTTCTCGGGTTCTATAGCATGTGACACCGTCTTATTGAAACCACATGTCGTACACATGAATATCTTGCAATTTAAGCACAAATAACCGGATTATCATGTCGCGATAGCGAGCACCATTAACTGTCATTGCCTGCTCGGCCGAATTTTCGAAGTAGAATGATGAGGTGATGCCCCTAGCTCATTTTGTTTATACTATTCGACGGTTTCTCCATTTGTTTGCTCGTCTCCGATTCAAGAACGATCCGCGCTTTCAGATCATCTTACTTATACAGATTTAAAAAAAAAAATTGTTATCTCAACTTCTAGACATATTAGAACTTTTGTTAACCAAAAGTAATATTCGTAATAGTATTACCGATACTCAAAATGCAGTAGCATTTTCTTCTTGAATGCATAAATTATAATAATTGAATCATCTTCCGAGTACAACTGCGTTTCAGATACGTATGTTACGTTCTTTTTTCTGATGTCTTTGCCACTTCTTCATCAGTAGTTCACGTAGAACAGAAGCAATGATCCCGGTTTTTTCCTATGAGATGTAAGATTTCGAATTCTTAAAGTAACGCCGCACGCATTTTTTATTTTACGTTTGACAATTACTTTCGTGAAGAATTAACGCTTCTATTACATTCATGATTAACTTTAGCGAGTGGACCAATTTACTAGGACTACTGATTACTTTTCTATTCCTCCAAATGGAATAAAATGGATTTCGATATGAATTTTACTCGTCGAATGGATAAAAGTCCGTACAAAAGGCAGAAAAAAAAGTAAACGGTCCCGCTAATTTATCTCGTGAAATTTAAAAATGCCTCAATATGATGCGCTTTGTAAATGGGGTGGTAATAAATATCGTTAATTATACTTTGATGATTGTTTTCATATCTTTCAAATCGTACGTCGTCTTGGTTATATTTTAATTTATTTCTTTGATAAACCCGTTGTAATCTTCAGTATTTATACAAAACTTTATTGATTTTTTGTGAGACGATTAGTTTTGCGTCATTGATTAGAATGGTAGCAAGAATCCATCTGATGTCGAATCCAGTGTATATTTTTCACGTATCTCGTTACGATTGTAAACCATTCACAGAATAACGTTGAATAATTTCAAACTCCGATTGCTAATTAATTATAGTTTTCACTGTAACTTTGAACGCGAAATGCCCATTTATATTTTTAATTCGGTGAATGGTGGTACGCTCCGATTTTACTTATCCCAGCAATTTTAATTACAATATACGTAGAAAATAAAGGATTTTAATAATATATCTCGCGAGCCGTAATCAAAGTTAGCGGGAAAATTGAAAAAAAAAAAAAAAAAAAAAAAAAAAAAAAAAAAAAAAACTAGAACATATTATAACCGACCCAATACAAAATATAACTGTGTATGCCTTCCATTGAAACTGCATTGAATTGATACTTTCTGCATTTGCATTGAAAGTGCAGAAAGTATCATTAACTAGCGGTCGAGCATTTATTTTAATTAACGTTATGCCGTTATGCTCTATAAAATAAAATTATTTCATCTCCGTTATCTATAACGATTTAATTCGTTTGCGGTTACCATCTTATCGGAATCATCATTTTTTTTTCTCTGCCGCAACGAACCTCCGCACACCAGCTCCATATCTTCGTCGTTCATTATTCACTTCGAACCCTCCTCCAATGCAAAAAGGAACTATCGGCTTTCGTGTATAAATATAAACTGTACCCCGTACTTCCATTCATAATCCCGTGATATCTACCTGAGAGTGATTACAGCTTATGTAACTTTCCGTGTGCAATTAACGCAGCATTAGCGCTCTGCGTTTTTCCACCACCCGGTCAGTTCAATTTTATGAGATTTTTTCTCCATTAATACGTACTTATTATCTCTCGACATAAGCCGAGAATTATCGACTGTATTTGCAGTGGCAGTTTCGCGAGCCTCTGAGTAATTCCATATACCTACTTCGGTGCATTTGCACTAATTAGGAAAATGGGCTGTTTGCGAGGGGAGTAATTATATGCTACAAAGCTTGCACACCATTTTTTTTCACACACACGAAGGGCCGCGTGTGTGAATATGCGATATTTTTCCTAACTATTTTTGTATTATTAACGTTTCTTTTATTCTCGTCACTAATTGAAAATAGCACGCGAATTGCGTACTTGCACGTTACTCCGTCATTATTTCATCTCGCAAACAGAGTTCCCTCTATGAACACCTAAATACTTACCGGGTGTTAATTTTTACCTAGCTCGTAGAGGGATCAGTGGGATCGAGATAAAATAATGAGAAGGCAAAATGTGCAAGTTTCTAATTCGCACCGTGTTTTCTGTGAGCCGAATAATTCGACACACTTGATAATGACAAACAGCCCTCGTTCGTACGCGCTCTCGAAAAAACGAATCGACCCTCATTACGCGAGCTGCTGCTGGCAGAATTTTGAATAGTAGGTACGTAGTGGGAACGAATTCGACCCGAGTAAAGTTGTTATTACGAAGCTCTTAATATATTTAAAGTTTTCCTCCAATGAGGAATATTTTTCCGACTGTGGCGGAGACTCGTAGAAAAATGTTTGTATTTTCGAAAAATGAAACTATAATTTTTAGATGGGCTTATACATGCTTTTACAAATACTCCCTTAGTCTTCTATGTTTTTTTCCAATCAAAACAATAAAAGGTACGTCGAGGTTTTACTCGAGTCGCGTGTACCCAATAACGCTCTGAGAAAGCAGAAATTTATTTCAACTGTAAGAAATGATGGAGGTTACCAATGATTTAATCTTTGCGAAATAATATTGCCACGTTACCGGAAATCTATCCCGTTAGTATTCGTATCATTTACGGTCGACGGCAAATACAAAAATTGTCGTCAAGTGTTTCGGATTTCGCCGCTCGCTTCGTAGGAAAGAAAGAAGGAATTACGAAGCAACAAATCCGTTAAAAATATAAATCATGAAAGCGGAGGTATAAGAATGTTATTATTATCACACGACAAACTCTCACGCCGGCAACGCTCACGGGAGGTCGTATAATAAAGATACGAGAAATCCGCGGGCTCACAACTCCGTAGTTACGTACAGCGGAGTGCCGTTGAGACGGGTGAAAGTGAGGCAGACAAGTTGAGCTCTTGCACGCGAGTTTGCTCTCCAACTTGTGTAAACAACCCTTAATCGTAGTCTCGTTAAATTCGGATTGTACAACGGTAGTAAGAGAGCTTGCTTTCTTCTATCCCGGAATTCGAGTCCTTAGTCTCCCTTCGAGGTGAGAAGAAGCTTGGTACTCATTCGACGTATACCGATTTTCCATCCGGACCGAATTAAATTGCTCGTATTAGATGCCATTTTACAGACGAATAATGGTCGAAGGCACAGAGAATAATGGGCCAACGGTTATAACTTTGAGGATGGAGGGCGAAAGCACGGTTTCCAGTCAGCTCGCGGATTGTCGCATATAAAGTTACCCCCGTGAAAGTCATTCGAATTTGGAATTTAATTGACGGTGATAAATAGGATGAAGATTGCATGTGCGAAACGATAACAATAACGCGAACGTTTCAACAGCAGAGCCAAGAAAAATGTGATTTTGCCTCTGCACTTTTTCGGTTTAGCTCACATCTTCCTCCGGTCATTAGCATGGCTTTTTATGCAAAAATTTATAAGCTCGCCCAGAGGTAAACACGTCGCGATATTGTGTCGCAAGAGCTTATGCCTCGCTACCAAGAGACTTTTCGTACTTACCCTCGAGACTCTCGACACTGTCACAAGTAGGTAGGTACCTACCCTCAAACTGGCACCCCGCGATAACTCGGGACACCCATATTCTTACTTAGCTCGAATAATAAGGTGTATCAAACTGTTTATATATATATATGAAAGCGTCGGCGTGGAGAAAAGAGTTTCTCGATACAGCGAAAGATCGAATAATAGGTGCGAGTTTGATTCTTACCCTTTATTAGCTCGACCCGATCGTTGAAAATTATTTTCATTTTTTTATCTTTATTTTTCTTTATTTCACAATTTTCTATAATAATCGTTATCGTAGCTACGTATATACATCGATCACACATCGAATACATCGAATGAGCAAATTTAATACATCGAGATAATAATTATAATTTATAAGTTATTCATCATTATCGGTAGTACCTATAGAATGACATTCGCTCGGCGAATCGTGCCGAATCCTTTATTCAAGAGAAACACGAGGAGAATCGACCGATGCGCGATGTATGGCCATTAAACGTGCGAGCGAGTCTCGGTTTCATTAGTAAAAAAAACAAACACATCATAGAAATACGGGAATCATTTTTAACGCCGAGCTCGCGAATTATCGTTATCTCAACGTTTCGCGGGTTTGCGGCAATTTTGTTATGCATTGTTTTTCTCGTTCTCTCGATCTGAACATTCTTCGATTCAACATTCATCTCGTCTCGTTCATTGTAGTACCTGTGGTATTCTCATGTTTTTCTCACCGTTATACCAAATGGTACGACAAAAATAATCTTCGATAAATATTCGACGATTAATATTCTTGCGTACACGCGAATCTCCGATTGCTACGGGACTGAAGTATTTCCAATTGAAAAGGTTCATTGATATTTCGCACGGTGTTCGACGGGATCAAATTTAATTAACGCACACCTTCGGCATTGTTTTTTGTTTTCTCTCACAGCGAATGGTAAAACGAATTCTCGTGTACATAGTTACGCAATTCGATTATTCTTGGATAAGTGCCGCGGCAAGAATTTTCGTAGTTCCTATTCGCGCCATCGTAAATTCCGAATTTCTTCACGGGAGAGCAAATAATGCTTTCTACGCTTTTGTTTCATCATTTTTGTCGACGCGCGACGCTTCAGACGCTTCAATCTTACCTTGAAACATTGATTTTTCGCAATCTTCGATCTCAGGTTGATTTATCACCGAAGCGTGTCCTCGAAATTTCATTTCCGTCTCCAGTGTATCTTTTCTTCGCTTTCGCGGGTTCTCTCTTTCTCTCTTTCTCTCGCTCTCCCTCTCTTAGTTCAAAGTCATCAGAGAGCGAGACGAGTTACGACCGTACAGTGCGACGGGGCTATTTCTGAATTGGGTTGGTGGGATTGATCGATAAGTCGATCCCGGGTAATGTTGGCCGAAGTTGCAATTGATTGCCGCTACGAACCGGTCTCGACGATACTCGACGGTGGGTCGAATCTTCTCAACGAGTTCGTTATACCGAACAGAACGATCAGTAGAAGCAACACGTTTGTCGTTAGAGTTGGCGAAGAGCTCGAACGGTCTCCGCTGTGCATGGCCGCTGGTTTTTCTTCCTCTGGGCAAATTAACGAAACGGGCATATCGGTCGGGAATCCGACGAAAGATGCGAATTGGCGATACCAAGGATGAAATTTTAATCAACGATGAAATAGTCATTTCATGTATGTGCAGAGAAACAAACGATTACTTTTCGTGATAAGAAATTGCTTTTTTTTCACATCGATCTCAACTTTTGATTGTAAACGGCAATGTTTTTAATTCACTCGTTTCTCCAATAAGCACAGATGGTTGAATACAGTTGTTGAAAAACTCACCTTCTATGACGTGAATGACGACGTACGCCGATTTGGCATTACTCGGTTGACACGTGTAATTTCCAGCGTGGCTAGGTCGTGTCTTTTCGACAACGAGGGTCGAGCCGTTCTTCGTCGCCTCGACCTTCAGACCAGGTTCGGCGTCGTAATTAATCATACGTCCCTGGCGAAACCAGAATACGAAGATTGGCGGCTCCGTAGCAGCCATTAAGTGACAGTCGAGTCGCAAACTCGAGCCTTGTTTAACGTGAAGATCCGGACCACCGGGAATAACCGAGAATGCCTCGGTTATATTGAGACGGACGTAACGATGCATGATGGGCTCGGTTGGGATCTTCATTTTCCGACGAATATCGGAAACGAAATCGGAGGAAAAATTAATTATCGCCTCCTTTCTCGGATGGCATCGGATAATCTTCGACAAACCTGACACTCGTAAAGTCCCGCGTCGTCTTGTCGAACGTTTTTTATATTTAGAGTCCAATCGGTGGCGGAGCCTCTGACCATGAAACGGACATCTGTCGAATGTGTGTCCCTCCCCACTGTGAGCAATTGTCTGTCTCTTTTTCTTACCCAGGTGACCTTTTGAAACAGCATGGATAAAAGCGATGCAACATTTTTATAATATTTAGTCCATGGATGAATTTATGGGTTAACTAAGAACGGGAAGGCATCGTTACGTTTTAGATAAAAACAATTCAGAAAATGGTAACTTTATCCCCTCTGAGAATGTAAAAAAGATTAATTACAGCGATGAGACGAAGCGTATTGAGTTTCTAGACAGAGCCAGGAGGACTCAATTATCACGATTTGATTTCTGGAAAAAGCTTTCCAACGTGCTTTCGTAATTTTTGGTACTGGCTATAATAATTCTGATGAAAAATAGTCGGCAAAATGTAGTTGCTTTTAAAAACATTATTCGTGAGAAATACCAACGATCGTCAAACAAATCTGAATTTAAACTCCGTTCCAATATTGAAAAGATCATATCGTTTTATCGAGAATTTCATTCATCTCTCATCTACATACCACGATTCAAATATAAAAGCTGCCGTATGAAAAAAAAAATCATCGGCAACCGTTCCATTTCCATCATAATAATTTTTCGTTTCAATAACGATGTTGCCGCCAATAATACTGTTTCACCTGTAATCGTTTTCACCCTTTTCACACTATTCATTAAACAAATTTCCGAACGAGTTCTGTTAAAAGTCAGGCATCGATCGTTATTCCCGTGGGATTATAAAGAATAGGGCTCGTGAAATTGTTGAATAATTCGTGTCGAATAACTATACCATGGCGAATTTTACAGTATGAGAAAAACGGAATTAAACGGAAAACAAAACAATACATACAGACACACACAAATGCAAACGCAACGAGAGACAACAAAAAGTTGAAATGAAAATGAAATAGAAAGGAGCTCGTGCTGCATGTGGTATGAAATTACGATTTGGATAGCCTGCCATTTGCTACTGCGATGATAAATATTCACGCCACGTTCAGCCACGCCGCGAGTGCTATACGTCTATCGCTATTCCACATACACCAAGCTATGGGGAGAGATACCACGATTCGCGCGTACGTAAATGATAAGCTCATGGGTGTTTAGCGCTCTCCCTCTCCCCCTGTCTCTGTCGCGCTGCGCTGTGCTCGACACTTCTCCTGATTATTAATTCTACGTACATTTATTTCGCGCCTTTTTTCACCCGTTGCTAATATAGTTCTGATCGGCTTGTATATTCTCTCTCTCTTTCTTGGTCTCCCTCGCTCTCTATCTCTATCTTCCGCGAAGAGGGTATGCCAGAGAAAGAGAGAGGTAAAGAGTGAGGTCACACACGCTTCGCTCGAGATTTTCAGGTGGACGAGAAATAGAAGCCGGGAAATGCACGACCACGAGGCCTGAGATACGGACGTGAGCCGAATAACACATTACTTTCGAGCTCTATATATTCCTATAATATATATATGTAGTTATAGTAACGCAGAGGATGTTGCTAGATACAGTTGGCACATGATCTTTCGGGCTCTAAATCGTGCATTCTGATGCGGAAAATAAACGGAATAAGCCGAGGGAACACAATTATCGATCCTTTTGCCATTTTTATTTATTTAGTTCGAGAAAATACACGTTGTATATTGTTGCAGTATTTCTTTAATCACGGACGAGAAGTGGTGTAAACAATGTTGGATCAAATGGAGCGACGAGAAAAATTGTATTTGTCTGCTTTTTTTTTAATTCGACATTTGTAACACAACTTTAACACATTTTCATTCGGATCATTAATTGTGATTAGATTTAAATATT
>OX637864.1:23080590-23155699 GCA_951802705.1 Netelia virgata | reverse complement strand
TCAACGAACACGAAGGCGAATACGCGAACGTAATTTTTACGCCCTTCCAGCCAATTTTCAACCAATTTATTTTTAGTACGAGACTGTTTGGATGGCAGTCGAGAAAAATAATCAACGTAGATACTTTGATCGGTAGTGTTAAAAAACGTTTCATGCTCTAACGGTATATAACATAGTATTAAAGTTTGATGGGTACTCTGTAATGGGTAAACTTAAAGTGGTACATGTACACTTAAGAACACAAAAACAGGAACATATCGAAGTGAGCATACCTACTTATATATATATATATATGTGTGTGTGTGTGTGTGTGTGTGTGTATGATATAATATTAAATTAATAAAATAAGAAGAACGAGTGAAAGAACTCATATTAACGACCGGTGTGTGAACAAATCTCGAGAAGAGAAGATGCTTAAAAGAGTTTTTCGTGGAAAAGGGTATGATTCGTAATCTCGTCAAAAGTATTAACAGGAACGTCTATTGAGACTCAACGACGTTAGTGTGCTAAATGGATGAAAATTCTGCTAATGAAAAGTTTTGCATATTATTTGGGCTTCAGTGCTCGTTGCTTGTAAAACCTCTCACATCGGCAGAAGAATTTTCTAGTTTCCTCAGAAAACAAGAAAATTGCATACGTTAGTTTTCTCGGAACTGGAAGCTTTGAGAGCCAGAGAGATTACAAGGCAACATCGTTCAATTTCATTATATTCAGAATTTCGTTTTCCGAGAGGTTGTTAGTGTGTGCACGGTTACTTGGAGCTTCGTTTTACCGAGAATAGTTTATGAAAGAATTTTCAATATTCTTTCTTCCGAATTTACTCTTACGCCATATTTAATTTTGGGTGACACGAATAAAATTTATCGTGCAATCGGAAAAAAAAACACAATTATATGTTTTATCCCATAAATATCTAGTCTTATGAATACCAAGATACGATTGACACGTAGTACTGGGGGATTGTTGGGTTTTAGGGGTTGGTTAATGCAGAACTGTCGCGAATATGGATAAAATAATTAATCAAATCGTACGCAGAGTCGGGTCAAGCGTCGAAAATCTCATATATTTCTGATAGAACGGTTGCCGAATCGCGAAGGTATTGGATAGAAACCGTGGTAATCTTGTTGGTGCTATCGTATTGCGCGCTGCGTTATTTCACGATACTCCGGCGCCCCGTAACTATCGCGAGCGTACAACGTTCGTTTCGCTATACCCAAACGTGGTTTTGCATCGATACAGTGATTTATGGCCAACCGGCGTTAAATTATCGCTACGCGATATATTAACCGAAAATACATGCTATGCAGGGTTTTAGGGAGATATATGGCCGGTCGCAGGAATAAGAAAGCCCAAAAGCGGCATATTTTCGTCGTTCTCCAATCTCGACCCACCCTCGTCCGTAATATACGATATTTACGTGACCAAATGATGCTTTGCTCACTTTTTCCTGTCGTCGAAATTTTTGAGATTTATTATTCCGCGGTTTTCGAAAGCCTTTCACTGAGATTTCAATAAGAAGTTATCCTCGAGATTGTGAAATTTGATTATTCTTATGATAACGACAGTTGGCGTCAATCTCGGCTAATCAAGCCTGAAATCGCGTTCAAGAAGGGTAGCAGGCGAGGTTTTAGCCATTACGCAAAGTTTACAACACCCGCACAGAACTCACCGTGTACACAACCGCGATAGGTGTGCGTGGTTCGAGGAAAGTTTTAACGGCTGTGGGTGCTCTCTCTCTCTCTCTCTCTCTCTCGCGCACGCTCTTCTTACCTGCAATCAGTTGCACTTACGTTCCGGTGTAGGCACTTGGTGGGGCAGAGAAGGAGATTGTTGAAAACGTCGTGAGTCATCGCCGAGATATGGGTAGGGGGTTGTTGTTATCGGAGCTAGAAAAGTTACATTTTCCTTCGCCCTACCCTCTCGCCTCTGCTCGAACCACCATTCGCTTCGAAGATTTAATCCACTTCTCGTGCATCGGAGCTCGCAGTCACTTTTACCACTCGCGGAAGAGGGGAGAATTGAAATGGGAAAAAATTCTGGTCGAACGAACTTGCTCGAGAAAGTCCAATCTTACGAGAAATATATTCGATTTGCATAGAAAAGAAAAAACTTTAAGGCCAACCTTTCGTTCCATGCCCAGAGATTTCATGTTCGATTATTTTTACGACGAGAAACGTCGTTGCGTTTTTTTCATTTCATTTTTATAAAATGTCTTTTTACGCATTAAGTTGCGCACTGACCAGCGTACATTGCGTTAATCCGCGATCGACCGATAGACGATAACTACTTTTCGTTTGTTCAATATTTTATTCGATTTTTCCGGCGAGGCGAATGGGAGGCCAGTCATGGGGGTGCTGCGGGGAAAGATAAGGGAGCGTTCTTTTTCCCGTGTCTTTCCACCCTCGTGACCGACTGAACCACGGAGGCCATGAATTCCGTGGCCCCAGGGTCGAAGTAAAACTTGTCATTCGCCGTTATCAGCGAGGCAATAAAACTCCGTTGCCTCCTTCTCGTATAGACAGCCCACCATTTCCTTTTCCCTTACCTGCGTGCCCTCGAGCTCTTTCGCTACTCACTTCTCTCCATCCCCTCTCTCCATTCTTTTTTAACGCGACTTTGACATATCTGACGTGAGCAGCCTCGGGAATTTGCGTTAGAAATATTCAAGATTGGCTGGTGCCCGAGATTTAAGAAAATTCGATGAATTATGAAACTTCTTCTTCGCTAGATATACGACATCGAACATTCGATCTTCACACCGGGTTAGGCAATTTATTTTTAGTTTCAGGCTCTCGGCAACATTAGGCTTTTCACTTTCATAATTGCGAATTTATACGACACTATATGTCTATATACGATTTATCTATTGAGCTTCGAATCTTCACTATTTCAAAATTTAAACATTTCCTGCGTATTAGAATACCGGACAGATTCGAGCCTCGAACTAGATTGTACTGTTTTGAATGAGAGATTGTAAAAAAGAGTGTAATTTTAAGCCACCTTTCATACGCGTAACATGTAGCTTGAGAGCGTACGATGTTCGCAGATCGTGTCTTGCTCTTGATCCCGTGGTATGAGAGCATTGGCCGTGTCGTTCTACCCATCGATGCTAGGTTTGGAAAAGGTTTAGGAGTAGCTCCGTGTTATACCGGCCAAATAGTAAATGGTAGAATCGTACATACATATCGGCGGAAACCGTGCGAGTCTCATCTACAGCGAACACTTCGGCGTTCGCGACAGTGATGGTTACTTACTCGAGCGAAACTAAATCGTGTTGTGTAGTGGCTTTGCCAAAAACCATCCGGTGGGTTACGTACTGCAGCATACAGGCACATGCTTTCAGTGCCTACGTATCGCGGAGCTATGGCATCGTAGATGCAACCACGTTTACATTGAAGGTGAGTCAGCGAGATCGGCTTGTTCGGATTACGTTGAACGAACACGAACCTGCTTTCAAACGGAGTCTCCAAACCCCGATCTACGAGATTACGCACTTGGACTGTAATCACGCTTTTCACTCGTGCACCCCGAGATAACGTACACAGACATTTTCGCTTTACCGACGGTGGTCCACCAGTTTCGGCCATTCTGCGATTCCACCGCATCCATATCGACTGGATTGATACTCGGCGACTATCAATCCTAGCGCTACGTACCGACCCACTGTTACAAAGGATATGTGTGTAGTGCGCATGGTCGTCCCGGGGGTGCACGGTATGTGTTTACAGAGCCAGCCAAGGAAGGTCGAGGGTCGTAATGGAATTGACACGTTCGGCCTTTCGTTACCTCCGATTACCCGTTAATTTGTGAATTTAAAATCTTGCGATAATCGATTTATAAATTGAGGAAAGGATCAATGACTTTCGCAAATTAATTTTGCGTATGGTTGAAAAATTCATTTATTCCTGACGAATTTTCATGGTGATAATTTTGGTAGTTCTGGTATGAGTTCGGAGTAATAATTCATCATTTATTTATAATTCATAATAGTCGCAGTTATGCTTGTTCGAAATATGGGGGCTGTTCTTAATGGGTCACGATTTCGGGGCTGTCCACGTTGCTCGAAATACCATAGATCATTCTGCCGTAAACTTTATTACTATACTTGATTATTATAATTTTATATCGCTCTTCAAATGTATAATTATTGTTTTTAAGTATTCGCTACTTTCCATCCCTCATCCTCACGCTTTCTATCCGCATTACCTATACATTGTACGAAGACTGTACCTACGTATCGACCCGCGAACTTTTATCGTCAGGATCTTGTTATTTAGTTCGTGGCGTACTCGAAAGTGACCAGCAAAAAGGTCTTCAACATTGTTCTAAGAGCGACAAGTGGAAAGATATTGAGCGGTTCCCTCGGCCCCAGGGACAAAAACGTGGCACGAGTGATGCGGCAATAATGATGGCCAGAGACAAGAATAGAATGGAGATGTGAAAAACGAGAAGTTACTCGAGTGGAAACCGCGTAGTAAAGAAGTTGTTCCGGACTACATTTGGTGAAATTGTACGCTCGCTGCACACGCCAGTGTCAATTTAAAGCCGTGTAGGTATACGAGGCAATGATAATTCGGTGGCACGTTTTCGCTTATCTTCCTCCATTTTCCTCTTTTTTTTTCCATCTCAGATTCACCTTCTCGGTGCGAGCATTTTTTTCAACGTGTGTATGAGTCGTTGGAGGTCATTTGCATGAAATTATTGGGCTCGTAGCAGGCGTGATACTTCTACCGGACAGTGGGCCATAGATGAGAGAAAATGGTAACGGGAGGAGTGGTTGTAAGAAGAACCGAGAAACTTTTTGTCCTTGTATAATAGTAAGCGGATACTTGCAACGAGAAACGTTGAATAGCCGCAGGCAGCTCGTTGCCCACGTGACTAATATACCTTTCTTCAACGCGTCGTTATTCGCGCACTACTTCATTTTTATTTACTTTTTACCATTTGTCTTTTACTGCTTACTTATCACGCTACTTGCTGTGAAGTCTGTCGAGATGGAACGATGGAAGATGAGAGGGGGTTAGAAATGATCGAAGACCAAATATTTTTCGTACAGGCTTGTTCTGTTTGTGACATGGCGAGATTTTCGGTAACGTTGGAAAATCGAATCAGTCGACCTTATGTTTTTACAAACGAGTCGAAACAGCCTGCTAGACATAAGGGTAGGTCACATTACAGACAGGACTGAGTCCATTATGGAAGGCAATTTTTTTCTTCGGTAATGGAGGAAACAACGATGGGTTTATTATGGGAATATCGCACTCGATCTTAATATCCTCGTAAAAGTTTGTGGTGATCACTGGTTAGGTCAATTGCCTCGGGGAATCTATTTTACCCATCGTTCCACGTACAGCCTTGGTTACTCCTTGGACTTTTATCGCTCTCGTCGATCCCCTCTATGATCACAATTACTCACAACATTCTGTCGACATTCTGCGATTCGATTTTTACGAGAATGTAAGTGGCGGGGTTGTCCCTACAAGTAATTTTGTCATTTCAATGGAAAACGTGACAATATCGACACATTCGATTGTCACTCATTTCAAGCAACCTGAACCGAGCGGTTTGAGTTATTTCGAGAAAAAAGGGCCCTCCATTCTATATCTTCATCCCTTAAATGTGAAGAACCCTTAGTGTTCGCCATAAATTTTTGTCTAAAAACATTCTCAATTTCAATCTATTCGCTAATTCGGGATATTCGACCTTGGCCGATTATACGATTCGTCAATTCCCGCGGTCCAAAAGCTCGGAGCTTAGGTACATCCATGAAATAAACAAATGAGATTACCGTGAATTCCCATCAGATACTGAGGGCGGGGAACGAGAGATGTGGCTAGGAACACATTCGTGATCGACGACTCTTCGATTTTCGTGGCAAAATTTCACACCCAGTACCATATTCTGGTTCGAAATACGTGGAACGTGGAATGCTTATTCGATTAACTCCTCGATCCGCGTGGATAACGGTTATAATTGGTAGAAATTCGCGGTTAGCGGCAAGCGCTCTCTCTCTCTCTCTCTCTCCTGTACTGCACACCTGAATTCGGTTCGTTCTCTCGTTTCTCACCACGGCAAATCACGTTTGTGGTGTACGGTTGGATATCCCCCCTCGGTCATACTTTGCGCGCCAATCGATCAAACCGTGTACGGGGATGGTCGTAATCATATATTTCGTCGAAACCGCGATCAGGGGATGATTATATCCTTTAAAAAATTTTCATTCCCGAATGATAATGAGAAAATGCACGATATCTCATCTCGTGATTGCAAGGAAAATAATGACAACATCGTCTCGTAATATGCACTATCTTGATACGGTAAGACAAACTATCCAAACGGATGGTCTTCTACATCATGAGATGGTTTCCCTGCGGAAGGAGCAAATGCTTGTTCAACCCTTCTCGAAGTTCCCGAGCTGCTCTAAGTTTCCTCCATTTCTCACTTGCTCCTCCGGCCTCCCCGATAATACGCTATATCCTTGATTACATTATACGTTGGACTAAATTGAATTAAAAGTAGCCGTCGAAGGTGCAATAACTAATTTAGATTGGTTTCAAGAGAATGAAAATTCCAAATGTTTTATTTTTATTTTGGTCTTTCGAAATTTGAAATTTCTTGCTAAATGCTAATCTCATGAAGCTGCTACTACTATCCCACATTAATTACAAACATCAAAAGCAGTGGAAACCACTGGCTGCTATACAAAATGTATCAATATTTTTTCGCAACAGTTCAAGAAACCTCCAGTGAAATATTTTCTTTTCACGGGGCCTATATCTATTTATATTTTTCTGTTGATCGCGAATTTATTAATACATTTTCTTAAGACGCAATTTTTGTTCAGTAACGCCAGCTTTTCACTCGACTACCCGCCCTTTAAAGCGAATTGTATTTAATGCCAAGGTCGAAGTTTTTTTCATTTAATCTACCGGAGTGGATATTTCTGATTTACATACTTGAACGACTTCCTGTAGCCCGACAGGCAAGTTACCTTTTACCGTTCGGCTGTGATTGACGTTTATACAATGACGGGAATACACTGGGTCTGGAATCGAGCTCGCGGAAGAGAGCCCAAGGCTCTCCGTATCTCTTTGTCTCTTTCTCTTGGCTTGTACAAGTTTTTGTTATATTAGACGGTAGACGAAGATTTCTCTCAGCCACGAAGCTTCCTGATATCGTATCAAGTTTCATGCCGTAGTCGGGCGACGATGGAATATCCGCTGATCCTTTTCACGAGACTTTCCGAGACTGCCTGCACACGCGAAACCGGAGTTAGACACGCAGATAGGAGCGACGATAGGATGGCCCGTTACACCGACGATATATAGGCTATATCAGCGATGGTATTGGCGCGATATTAAAACCGGAACTCTCCGGGCTTTGGCTAATGACTCCGTGGTTAACTTTCTCCTTTGGACTTGCATTTCTCTCCCTTCCTACGCCTTCTCCTCCTCCTTCACCTCATTTCTTGCGAAAACTTTGTACATGAGCTATTAGCTAGGCGAACGCACGGCTAATATCAACCAACCCTTTCTTAGTCATGAATATTCTCTCCATCAACTGTCGCGACCTCTGTAGAGGTGCTCATGGGCAATATTAGACCTACACACATACGTACTCATTCTCTCTCTCTCTCTCTCTCTCTCTTTGCGCTCTCTTTGCGCTTCCGCGCGTTACTGTGTTATCTGTCTTTCGCTTTATTTCCCGTTCCCACCCTTTCTCACCGTTCCTTTTCCTCTATTCCCTCGGTGCCCGTCTTATAAACTGACGAATTTTCGTAATAATCGACCAGACGATACGCCATTATCCCATCTCTCGTTGTTATTTCCAACTCTACTGATACCTACTCGTTCTCTTGGGCCCCCATTCTTCGTCCTCTTTCGACCGGTGACATGCAGCAAAAAAAAACCCGTTAAATTATCATAATGCGGGGGTGAACAACGAAGAGATAGGAGAGAGAGAGAGAGAGAGAGGGAGAGAGAGAGAGAGAGAGAGAGAGAGAGAGAGAGAGAGAGAGAGAGAGAGAGAGACAGATACTGGACCCCTTCCTTACCTATCTCTTCGTCGACGGCCTCTGTAATGAAGCTCCGAGAAGGCTATATGAACATCGCGTCACTGCCGAACAACTCATCTTTCCGCGAGCAAAAGTAATTTCCGTAATGCAGAAACGAGATTTTGCCACTGAGGTTTACTTCCTCGAAATCCTCTAGAATTTGTACTCCGCGCTATTTTTTATCCTACTAAAACTCTACAAAAACTCCTCTCGTCTTTCCTTCCTCGAGACGAATATATCAAGGTGGGATCAGACGTTGGACGTTTCGTCGCGGTTCTCTGTACTGTAAATTGGGAAAGTTAATGACTTTCTTCAACCTTTGGAAAAAGAGCGTTCGGCCTTACTTCGCATATTGCGGCAAGCTTGCGTCTTAGGCGAGAAGAAAAGTTGATAAAAGAAGGTATAGCGATGTGTTTCGGCGCTGCACCGGTGTAGCCAACTACAAATCCCGTAGAGTTTTTCGGTCGGGCCACGGACGGCGATCCTTGTGTAGATACGGAAAAGTAAAAGCGAATATATAGGAATCTCCAGATGTTCGCAGTTGTCTCGGAGCAGAAAATAAGAAAACACATCGAGAAACCATCGGGTGAATTCGGTCGCGCGGATTTTTTAACGAGTTTTCGAGCAGCAACCCTTTCGGAGGGGAAACCAATAGGCTTCTTTTTTTACTCTTGCTACGTCCCTCCTCCATTCCGTCTGGAAGAGGAAAAATGCGAAGTGAACGCTAGTTGACTTTAGTCTGTATGAATCAGAGACATATATGGTCGGCAGTGCGGGACTGATATCAAGGTACTCCAATGTACTAAAATACGGTCATTGAAGATTTCGAATAAAATATTTTTTAAAAAAACCTAAATGAACGATTGGTGAGAAAATAATTTTTTAAAAATCATGCAGAATTGTCGACGGGATGTATTTCATTTTCAAGTGTGTATAGAGCAAGTGCTAATTTTGTGCAATCTGCGAGTGAAGAAGTATTACTGTGCCGATATACGATTAATATCTAATGAGTAAAAGGGCAATTAAAAACAAGATATTTTTCTGATCGGGATATTTTGTATAACCGTTTTTGGCCGAATTTCCCCACCCCCCTTGAATTTCGTTACAAACCAGCAAAATTTGTATCCATCGTCGAGTCTAGTGATCGGAGAGTGCAGTGACCGTCAAATAGATCGTCACTCCTGGGAGGTATATTGCGGACCATGCCTGATGAATAATTTGTTCCGCAGTTCAAATGCACCTCGTACATGGCAAGATTTAAATTATATTAAATAGCGGCGTATATTGCATTATCTGGTGTGTTTTGCTCGTCGACGACATAGTGTGAACAGGTCGTATTTAGCGAGAGGTGAGCGCGTTACTATCTCCTCGTTTTACAGGCGTGTGATGGATTCGATTTCTCACGCTCTTATAATTCTTTAACGACTGTTTTTAATTGATTTGAAATATACGTGCCATTAAATATTATATCGGTTCAATGCATCGATTGAATTTAAATATTTTCCTTTCGATCGATATGTTCGATATTGAAAGACGTCGAATCATTATTTCGGCTTGTATTCGAAAAATAATTCGATGCCGAAAACTTTTGGTGGGTTCAGCTTATCGCAAGCCATAGGGCATTGTCTCTCTCGAATTGTACGTGAAATTTCAGTTAAGTTGGGCGTTCAATGGATCGGAAGAAGTAAATGGCACGTAAGAAGGCAATAAAGCTCAGGGAAAAACGAAATTCCTCTGGGTTATACGTCGGAAAAGCTCTTCTTTACGATTTTTCTATTTTTCTTTTCTATCTGATATCTTGTGTTCTATTCTTTCTCTCTATCTATTTCCCGTTCGTTTATTTTAGTTTTCTTTTTTCTTTCCCCATCTGATGATACCCAAACGCGGACACTGACTTGTACCTGTTATGTGAGCGCAAGGGACGAGATACACCGGTGAGAGATACGAAATTTCCCGGTGGGTTTGAATCTAGAGGAGGTGGTTCACACACTGAGAACCAGAGCATGAGAACGTTCTGGTGGGAAATCAAAGTTTTTCCGAGTCGTAGAGTCGCTTGAAAATAAATATCGTACATCGAATCATTGCACACGGGATATTTTAGTCTCCATTTTCTTCGAAACAATTTTTTTCCGGCAGAATATTTATTGACCAGCTATTTTTAGTTCTCTAAACAATTTTTTGGCGTAAAAATGTCGTGTCAAGTACTTTTTACAAAAATGGGTCACTCTTTAAATATACCAAGTTCCGAACTGAACCTAACGTCTCAGAAATAATTTCATATAATTTCATTGTTCTTATAGGGTTGGCGATTCAACGGTCCTGTGACAATAGCCACGAGTTGATTTTCAAGCAGCAAGTTGTGAACATATATCATGTTATCTTTTTGCAAGAATTAGAAAAACGAGAAATGAAGTTTTGTTCGTACACGATCGATGTCTTCATTGAAAAAATATCTGTGTACATCGTTGATCGACGTTCTACACGCATGTAATGTGACAAAATCTAACAATGAGACTCTCGTATTTAGGTGAGAAAAATTGCGAATATAATTCGAAAATTAATGGTAAAAAAATCGGAATTTTTCGTACGACGACAATTGTAATATTGAATTTTTGTTGATTCTATCAAATATTTCGATATACGTTGAATCACGATGCTGTACGTGGAACAAAGCTAGAGAATTGAAGGGTATCGTGCTCTCCGAAGAGCCGAGGTGAACTCGTCGTGTAGACATATATTACAAACATACGCGGTGTTTAACAAGCCTCCACATCTGTCCCACATGTACAAATACGTGTTAGGACATCAAGCGTCACCAGGAACTGGACGATCTCTATAGAGCCAAAGCGGGACAGAGTGTGTATGTAGTCTAGGTGTATACGTTTACAGCACGAACTAGCAAGATGCTAGATAGTGGGGAGTCAATGACTCAACTGATAGGTGTTCTCGCTCAATGAGGATTACCCGGTGTCCAATTTACGTACCCAACGCAAAACATTGTTATCAGTGAGAAAAACTCCAAATAGGCCCTATTCCGAAAATTGAAGAAAACAATATTTTAAAAATACTGTGTGCAAATATTGTTCACCCTTCAAAAATTGTTGAAGGAATAAATCGATAAATTTTGACCGAACGAATCGGATAATTCTTAAATGATCGAACGATTATGAATATAACGAGCAGAAGGTAGAATAATGACACAATCGTGCCTTGTAAAAATGCAAAAATTTATTACTCGTATTATATTTGTGCGTATCATAGTTTCTACATGAATAATAATCTACCAGTCAAACTCGTTATGTCTATTAATAAAGTCTTCGCATAAAGTCCCAGCCTAGTGTAAATAAGTGGGCCACGATATAGATATTTGGGGGCTGAGAAATAAGGGATGAAATTTGTTAATTTGGAATATCAGAAAATAGATATTATTAATCATTACCACCCCGTATCCCCTCTTTCTCACTCGTTTGCGTTTGTTTGTATTTGTATCAATTTACAAGTGTACTAGGAGAGTAACACCTTGTCTCTCATCTGTAGCTGGAGCGTTTTGTGTGCGTAACGCTATAGGGCCGTATGTACCTACATTTGCATCTGTATTGGCTATGTGCCTTCCCACGTTATCACTGGTCTGCATCCCGTTCGCTAATTAATTCTGTTACGCACACACCCGAACATCCCCCCTCCCCCTTGCCCCTCCTCCACACATACACCCACCCACCCCCACACACACACACACACACACAAACGGACACACGAGCAAAAACACGCACACAGAATGGATGCCGTGACGTTAGCGTTGGCGCGGTAGGACGTTCGCCGGATCTAGAAACGCGGAGATCGATTACCGACGTCCAGAGAGCGTTGCCGGATACCGACCGTCACGAGAACCGCTTCTTGCTGTTTACGCTCTCGTCTCTCGGGCGTCATTTCCGGTTGACGTCGCTTGGCGTGCCCTGCTAATATACAGAGGCAGTACCACAGCCTGGTAGCGACACCACAGCTCGTTAATTAGCTGTCACGCTGTTTTTCCACACAACGATTTAATTCGTATACCTTCTCTACGAATTCATTTCGCTCGTCGGATTATTCAACGTATTTGAAAATTTCATTTGAAAAAAACAAAAATAAATAAATATTATACGCGTACTGTCGGCTTTGCCAATTGTTATTTTTTTCGGTTAATTGGAAGAACAATATTTGGTTTTCTCTTCCTCCTAATACTGTTCTATGGTTGTTAGTAATATCTTTTTTTGGGTTTCTTTTTCTGGACGAAACCGAAAAAACTGCGTGGACCGCGAACGACGTTTAACGAGAAGCTTCGCGTTACGGATACCGCCGTGGACTGAAACAGCGGAGCACTCTCCTGGGTTGGCGCGTGCGCTTGCCCTCGAGAAACGAACCGAACGCTAGGATGAGCGGAGGCTCGTCTGTTCCCTCGTTTCGCGAGTGTTGAACTTCGTACATACATGTATGTGCTTGACTATATATATATGTGTGTGTGTTGGCTATATTTATATTTGTGCTTCTGCCGGAAAATAAGGGGAACCCGTGCCCCACGTCCGTCTCTCTGTCTATGTACTTCAGAGAAGGATTATAGCAAAGGCCACTCCACGGGGACTTTGCCTTTTCCTGCACTTTGTTACTCGTCAGTCAGTGTCCCTTTACTTTTGCTCATCTTCTCTCGTTTCCTTTCGTCCCTTTTACTAAGGCGTAGTTTGGGTCGTGCCAGCAGAGTTGAAATTCCAACCTCAATTTCGAGTTGACCGATCGATGGAAATATTTTTCATCATTAAGATTAGACAAAAGTGATGAACGAAAGAAGGATAAAAGATAATAGTGGAAGACGCGAATATTGCATCGTAATGAGGAGAGGTATTAAAAAACACTAAAAAAAGAAAATAATAAAGGAAAATAATCCCTCTCCTGTCTTGGGTAAAGCGTTGCGCTTCTATAACAGATTGGCAGTGGAAACTGCGGGGTCAGCGTTTTTCTAGAACTCACGGATTAAAAGGTTTGGCTGGGGCATCCAACCCCTTTCTTTCATTTCCCTCAATCCCTCCCTTACGAGCCACAACCAGCGAGGTCTCAACCACCACAGTTTAGGTGTCTGCTCAACCTTCTCCTTCTTTTTCTTCTTCACTCTCTTCTTTCCTCTGTTTAAGAAGACTCAGCATCTTTTTTTGACTTCGCTCGGTAATATTTCACATCATTTATGTGCCATTTCGACACGGCAATTAAAATTTTTCAGAACACTTTTCTATTTTTCGTCGTAACTATGGCCAAGTTTCTCGTCACTCGACGATTCATCCTTTTCGCTCTTTTATATATATCCGGTTCTCTTTATCTTTTGCTTCTAATTCCATAGGGACCTATGGGAACCGCGATTTTTGTCGCGTGACGGAAGGTAACGACCGAGGATGGGAAATAGGATCTTTCGTAATCGGTTTTAGACTACTTTGTTCCTCTACTTTAATGCTCGTCCTTCATAATTGTACAATTAGTCATCGACCTATAAATTTCTCCGTGGTGAAGGGGGCTGAGGGAGAGACTCGGGAGAAACACAGGGTTGGTTGAGGATCGAGATGAAATTGATACTCTATTGGGACTGCGCAATTTCTACCGTTGTACTTCCATCTCCGCGGTAATCCGATAACCAGTGCCCCACACAGAGACACCGTGATACTGAGGGATTGAGCAGAGTGACAGAGGGAGAGAGACAAAGAGAGAGAGGGCGATACAGCAGGGAGGGAGGAAACGAGAGAGAGAGAGAGAGAGAGAGAGAGAGAGAGAGAGAGAGAGAGAGAGAGAGGGGGGGGGGGAGAGGAGCGAGAGGGAAAAGGAGGCTATGGGAACAACGATACATAGGGAAAGATCCAATAGCGTCGGTTAATCGTTACGGAGCGTGGATATCATTCATATCGCAAGTTGATAACTCGGATTCCCAGCGACGAGAGGCGAAGGGTTGATTCGATTGAAAACTTTCTCGATATACGCGCGTATCCTCATTCCCGAAAGGCCCAAATTTACACGTCCGAAATTTACACGTCAATTAATTCCTTTTGCAATTCGCATATATCAATCAGCTGTATTTGTTCCGTCGCATGACGATCGGCTGAGATAAAATTAATAAATTCAAATAGTTATATTCAAACTATGACCCGCGATGGTCTGCCGAGTACGAGCGTCCTTCTCTCTCTTACTGGGTAGCCATAAAAAAGGTCTACAAGCCGTTCGCTCCGCTCATTCTGGCGCTATAATAGATATTTTCACATTCGGCGACCAGATACTACAGAGAATCTGTTTTATTGTTTTATTCTTTATTCAACGACAGAGTTCGTTTTTAGGGTTTATGAACGAAGCGAATTGTGCGTCCGTAACATTGTCAACAAGAAGAGGATAGAGTACACATTGTGGAAATTCCACGCGGGAATTTCCACGCAGATGGTTTGAGAATTTTTACTAATTTTTTCCCATTCCAAACCTTGTCGTGATTGGTAGCAGCAAACTACGCCTACATCGCAAATGAACAGATTTTGACCAATGACCTTCAGTCTACGAATTCATGTCTTATATGAATTTTCGAGTACACGACTTCAAGGCTTCGCTCAGCGATTACGACAAGGCAGTCGTATCTTACACTTCTCCACCGACCCTTCGGAAGAGAAAACACTCCGCGAAGTAACACCCTTGTGATATCTTCACGTCATATATACATTCCTAATGTACCACTTGTAACTATTCATCTTTCAAACAGTGTAATTTTTTGGTGTAAATAGATTTCATTACAGTGTGAAGAAAAGCAGCAAGAATTTATTTTTCATCCAAACTTTTAATTTCCTGTTACCCTTTAAGTAGTATAACAGGCGTTCCCGCATCGATGTCTCAAGATCCCGAGTGCGCGGTAACAGTATTCGTATCGCTCGTTCGAGAACGGATCCCATTTTAATGAAATATGATAGGGGTCACGGGATAAAATCTCGGAAGAAGCATCAATAGGGGAATTCCAAATAATTTGAAGCTCGATGGTGAAAATTATAACGCTGCCTTGATTTCAGTATGATTGACCATGTTTGAATCAAAACCGCAAGGGAAAAAGGGCCCTTATACCGCCGTGATGAGAATTCCTACCGGTAGGGAATTCCTTGAAAGGATATGTAGTTGGAGAGCAAAAGTCGTGAAATCCTTCTCCAGTCCTGTGTTGCATAACAATACAAATCCTGCAGACGCTTGCTAATCTCGTGGTGTATTCCTATAGCGAATTTTCTCAAGCTTAGTTAAAGAGTGTCCCAACGGGAGGTAGACGGATGGGTAGCAGGAAAACACGCCGTTACGAAATACCAGCACTCGGTATTTCGTATTCCTCGGAATGCGAGATCACGGTTTGCCGAAATCGAAAGAAAGGGAAGTCGAGCGACAGAGAGAGAGAGAAAGAGAGAGAGAGAGAGAGAGAGAGAGAGGAAGAGACAGATACAAAGCAGAAACGAAAAATCGGATGAGGGTAAAAGGTTTTTCAGTATAGTGCAATGTTGCCGTAGTGACGGAAGAATCATGGGAACACGCTGGAGTGAGTGAGATGGCTCGGGTTGTTCGCTTTCCATCTTTCGGTCTTTCTTCACCCTCTGCGATTCTAGTTAAGGAAAAAGGCGAGGTGCGAACGAAATGAATAAGAAGGAGAACAAGGGAGTTGCCTGACATTAGCTAGACGGCGGATACACCGCATAACACGAAGCCCAGAGAGGAAACGAGAACAAAAACCGAACCGACTAAGAGTTGGCCTGCAAAAAAGAGGGAGAGGGACGGTTTGGGAGGTGTGTAGGGGGCTTGAAAGTCTGGAGATGGGATAGAGTTTCCGTCGGTTGGCTCAGATAAACAGCCGCAATTTCGTTCGGGCGACGGTGAAAGCCGCACACCGTCGTGAGCAAGGGATGGCGGCCTCGGAATTTCTTCTACAATTTACATCTATCCTTTTCACCTTCGCCTCCCCCAGCTTTCCGTTTCTACGTCGGTTCGCTGGCAAACTGACGGGTTTTCTCGCGATCTCAAACGCGCGGTATTATTTTTCCTTGCGAGCCTCGCGCACACATAGACACATAAACCCAGGTAGTCCATGAATAGACAAGCCTTTTTCTTTCCTCGAGCTGGAAAGAGAACGAGAGAGAGAGAGAGAGAGAGAGAGAGAGAGAGAGAGAGAGAGAGAGAGAGAGAGAAATGTTTATTACGTACTCTGGGTCCGAGGACCCCTAAGAATACCGTGCCAGTACAATAAAATAGTAATAAATAATAGTAATAAGCAGGTACAGCAATAAGCATAATAAAATAGTAGCATCGATAAAATAGATAGAAATAGCATAGCATAGTAAGCATAGATAAATAAAAGGGCGAGAGGGAGGAGGGAGGGAGGGAGGGAGGGGGAGAGAGAGAGAGAGAGAAAGAGAGAGAGAGAGTGAGAGAGAGAGAGAGAGAGAGAGAGAGAGAGAGAGAGAGAGAGAGAGAGAGAGAGAGTTACTGTTACCCCGGCTCTCCCTCACTACTTTTAATGTGCGGCATTAATGCACTCCTGAACCTTTGCAGTGTTCGTTCTGCTTTTATTTCGGCTGGTATGTCATTGTATCTTTTAAATTGTAGTTTATCGTCAATGATTATCCCCAAATATTTCATGGTTTCCACTCTCTCTAATTCTGTTCCATCCAGACACTGTAGTACAATATTCTCACTCACCTTATACTTTTAACAATCATATATTTTGTTTTCTCGGTATTCATTTTTTATTTATTCCTATTCATCCACTGATCCACTATACCTAGTGTCATATTCATTATTTCCTCCACTTCCGTGCTGCCTTGTCCAGTTACACATATTAAAGTGTCAGCAGCAAATATTTTTATAGTACATCCCTCTGGACACAAATTTATCATTTATATATATGTATAATAAATAATAACGGCCCCAATACCGAACCCTGCGGTACCCCATATTCATTGGAAATAACCTGGGACCGCTTATCATTATACCTTACATGCTGGGGTCTATTTCTTAAGTACGTACGGAACCAATCTAATACCCTGTCTCTAACCCCATATTGATATAGTTTAGGTAATAATATTTCTCGATCTATTGTTTCGAACGCCCGTTTTAAGTCCATGAAGATCACTCCTACAACGTGTCCTTCACTGATATTCACTTTCCATTCATCTACGACAGATTGAATCGCCGTTTCACACGAATATTGCATTCTAAATCCTGATTGGTGTTCCGTTGTGATGTCATTATCTTCTAAGTATTTTTCAATTTGATCCTTCACTACGAGCTCCAGCATCTTATTATATAATGGCAACATATCAATTGGTCTGTATTGGCTTGCTTTCATGGTCTTGTTTACCTTTGGGATCGGCATAACCGTTGATGTTTTCCAGCTATCCGGGCAACATCCCTCCCTTAGAAATCCATTTATTATTTCCACAAATTCCTCTTTAATTGCACTGGTTGCCATTTTTAGGATATCACTTGATATTCCTTCTTCGGTTCCCTTTTTCCTAAGGAGTCCCATCACTATCTTCTCTAAGTCCTTCATTTCAACAGTTTTAAAGTTTCCCATTATTCTATCCTTATTGATCCAAGCACCCATTCAAATCCTTCTTTTGTTTGAACTTCCACATGTATCCTGTTGTATAGAGTCAACTATATTACTTATGCTTTGGACATAATACATATTAAATTTATCAGCTATATAACAGGGAGAGAGAGAGAGAGAGAGAGAGAGAGAGAGGGAGAGTACATTTGCGTTTGCCTGATTGTGCCTCTTGTATAGCGAGTGGATGTAGTCGAATATTATGGTATTTATAGTTTTACCCAATTTCACAAACATTCCGTTTCTTTCATCGCGTGTACTCTTTCACTTTACCATCTTCTGCGTGCCCGAATGCGTGTTTTCGGGTTTGTATAATTTGGATAAGTGCCTTCGATATTATAATGGTTTTGTTTGATCCGATTCTCGATATCATGTTTCGATTAAATATTGTTTTCCGACATGTGATAATTCAGTTTCACCGAACTTGCCAACTGCATTTAATTCGCTGACTACGCCACAGTGAATCTATCGCTTTTTTTTATTTTGTTTTTAAACAGCAACGGATAATACATCACAAAGAATGAGTCAATACGATGATTATCCCGGTATTATACGATGCCGATATGAGGAAGGAAGAGATACCAATATTCGGCCACATATTACAATGGAATATATGCATATATCGTGAATCTATACTCTCGATTATCTGGAAGAGGCAGCCGATCATTTTTCTATCCCCACTTTTTCATATTTCCCACCTCTCTTTTGGCCGTGCGCGCGCGCTCTCTCTCTCTCTCTCTCTCTCTTCTTCATTGCTCGGTCTCTGTAGGTCCGTGGTCATCCTCTCAGTTACGGTGGGCTGGTCTCCTCACTGAATGAGATTGTAAGATGCCGAGTCAGTACTCGACGATCCTTGACAAGCGAAATGAACGGAACTCAATAACGAGATATTGGGTTGAGGTTGGCGGGTTTGGGTGATATTGCAATACCTCCGTAGATATAGCACGGCCCCGAGGCCAAGTGAATCGTTAGGTATAGTTATCGGTGAAGAGACCTAGCGAGGGTCACTGCTGGTGGTCAAATTCCAAACTACGGAGGTAGGCCCGTTTCTTCCTATGTATCTACCTATATTCGTTCTATCGGTGAGCGCAATATTGGCACTTCGCGGATCATTGGTACCAGAGGCACAGTTGTTAGGCAACAATTCCAAAGGTTTCACCAAGTTTACGAAAAATGATGAAATCGTTGAGAATATTTTCAAGGCAAATGGTAGAGTTCGTCGAAGTCGGGCTACGTACAATTTAAAAATACCAGCTTCTCTGAAAGGAATCGTAACGGATATTCGTTCTACTTATTCTCCTGCCAATGTTACAAAGTAAAGGTATATTTATAAAATTTTCTTGCGGCCTGGTTAACGTTGAAAGGTTATTGCCCGTTTTAGCGGAAGGGATAATGAATCGAGCGGAAAAAGTTGGACCGAGCGATGCGGGTATACAGACTCTCCGAGCATAGGCTACGTTGTACCTTTAGTAGTGTATCATCTCCATATTCATGGAAAATAGTGAATGTTACAAGGTAGCTAGTAAAACAATAACAGGTTGTGATGTTTCCAGTAACTCGGTAGGGGGGGGGGGGGGGGATGAGTTGAAAGTCGATCAAGGAAGATGCGTTTTTATTCCAAGAATGGGATTGTTGGAGTTTCTCGTCGTCAAGAAGCTGTAATTTGGAAATCAAAAAGTCGTTTAACACGAGTCGGAGACGTTGTCAATTCTTACGAAATGGTGGCTTAGAGGGGTATTAACATTCGCTCGCCCATAGTTGTTATTCCATGTGAGGGCCGTAGGATAAAACAAACAAGGACTCACTGGCACTTATGTGAAGAGACAGGCAACATGTAGTTACGTACCTTGGCGCAAATATTTGTAGTACACAAGAAGCAGAAGGTTCTCGTAGTACCACACGAGTGTCATTGTTCCGGTCTCCTGGTTCCTGATTCTCCGACATAGCTTCCGAGAAACGAGCACGTCTAGGAGATCCTAGGGGTGACAACAGTTTCCGAGGCACGAAGGCTCATTATCTTTGCGTTTGCTCTTCTCTGCTTAGACACTAAATTATGCAAACGTGTTATATGATGTTCTATTATTTGTGATTATACGACATGTATCTTTCGTATTCGATATCCGTAAAAAGGCTGCTCTTGGACGAGAAACAAAGGATATACACGTTATAAAACATTTCATAGTCATATACATTTCGAATTACGTGTCGAGCATGAAATTGGATTCCAACGAAAACAAATTTGTCATATTCGTATCTCTAACTTCCAATGAATGAATCTACGGTTTATTAGAACTGCGGAATTGTAATTTTTTGTTCGCCACTGCCCTAGGTCACACGTTAATTCGATGTTAGGGCAGCTTACGATATTTTAGAATAACGTAAAAGGATTTACGTATAAGTTCACATATAAGGCATTCAGAGGTCAAACGAGGTGCGACGAACTATGCTCTAATAGGTCGATTCAATGCGTAGTGTATTGATCACTCGAGTCGCGTTTCGCAACCTTAATATCTTTGACGTAAAAATAACGGTTCCAGGGAGGAATGTATGGTCAAAGAAGTCTCGAATCTTATCGGATCTATCCAGGAATCAAATTAAGGGCGAATTCGGTGTTTCAAGGAAGTAAGCATAAAATGTAATATTTTAGAACTAGGAATTTTCACTCTCGCCATTATCTAATAGAAGCTCGCGTAGGAAATCGATAATCCGTCATTGTCTCGAATTGCGTAGAAAAGTAAGATAATGATAGCAAGAAGAGAGAAGTTTCCGTAACGTCAGTCAATGTCGCGCCGGGCGAGGGTTAGAGAGGTATCGAAGACAAAAACGATCGCGGAAAAAGAATCAGAGATGACAGACATTCACGAATGATAAATCGTAATGAAGCAACCACAAGCTTCACTCTCGTAGTTCGAATATAAAGGTAGGTGGGCGAGGGGAACTTTTTCAAGCGATGAAGACAAATACAATGTTTTGGAGCGTGCTTCGACCACCCGTCTCTGTTGATACCGAAATTACACAGCCTCGAAATAAATATTTACGTCGTTATACGGTTTGTCGATTATTCAACTTTATCGACTTTCTATCAACTCTGTGAATCAAAGTATCGAGCTGCAGGAAATATTCCATTTTTGCAGTCCGCAGGTTTTTGTTTTTCATCAATATCATTTATTCCTGTCTTACGTTGCAAGGGTAGGAAAAACTACTAATAAATCTGCTAATAAGCTGAGATCGAGTCAACGCTGTTGAGAAAACAATAAAATACCTCGTAAAAAAATATTATTGTACGTTGGTTCCGGCTCTCGATATTCTCGAGCCAGCTGGCTTTTACCGTATTTTCTCTCGGTTGGAATATCAAGGAAGATTCTGAATTCGTAGGATATCCTTTTGTTTCTAAGAGAATAAGTGGACCGAGAATGCGATAGAACGGAGAAACAATGGTCGTGGCACTTGAAAATGTTTCTCAAGATGTCTCTCCGTTCTCCTCCTTCTTATGCTTGGTAGTGTTTAGAAGAAAAAGAGGGAGAACCAAAGGGGTTGAACAACGTGGGTTCAGCAGATCTGAAACGAGATGTTAGCAATCTTTTCACTGCGCCATGCAAAAACGTTCCAGGATTAAAAAATACAAAATAAAAAAAGAACGAAGGAACATGGGAGAGAGAGGAAAACGCGAAAACTCGTAAGGGTGGAATTCTCTGGTGCTTCGACAATGGCGCTTTACGCGATAAAACCGCGACGTTAAAAACTGAAGATATTCCGAGGGTGACTATTCTAGTACTCTCTCTCTCTCTCTCTCTCTCTCTCTCTCTCTCTCTCTCTCTCTCTCTCTCTCTCTCTCTCTCTCTCTCTCTATCGATCGATCGATCGAGCATATATTTCCTGCTGTCAAACATTTATTATTTGCTTCACGTTATCCTCTTTATTCGGTACTCTATTCATGGCAACTCTTTCATTCGGACATCCGCACATTCCACCACTTTTCTTCACTCGTCTTCTTTCCCTTATTTTATCTCGCGTATGTGACATGTGCAGCTACTGTTTTCCCTTCTCTCCTGATTCATTCGAATTCGAAAAAATGTTTTTTACCCTTTTCATCATTGGCTTTATCATGTCTTTCAAGTGTATGCGTTATGCTTTTTTGTAAACAGATGGATTCTCAAATTACAATTAGGCAGAGGGTACGAAAAACGAGCATCAGTAGACACTGGATTCTTCTCTGGGGACGACGATGCTGCATAGAACGAAAACTTGACAAAAACCACGATACAGCTTATAATACATACGAGTGCGTCGAGAGAAATATGTGGTTAAAAAATGTTAACGATACAGTGCTAAATGTTTAATGAAACACTGAAAATAGTTGCGGAGAGTATAAACTACACATCTTGATATGAGGGACACTAATGTATATGCCTCGTATTTTCGCCTAGTAAAACATGTGGCTAAACAATGATAACGATAAATTAGGAAATGGTAATGAAACATTAAAAATAGTTGGCGAGGATTCATATCTTGATGCGTGGGATTGTAATGTACATTCTTCGTATCTTAACTAAATAATACCTATAGTTAAAATACAAAATACAAAATTGATAGCAACAAATGGCGAAGCGTCAATGACGTCTAGGTATTAACAATAGTTGAGAACAGTACAAATGCCATATCTCGAGACGAGGGGTTATAATGTACATTTTTTCTCCCTTCATTGCTACCGGAGTTATCCTTCCGGAAAAGTCACCCTCATTACTCGGTCTCGATTCCTACGCCAGTATGTGTACGTATATACAGGCACCTCAATTGTCTGAACCGACTGGTCTCGATACCAGAAAATGAAACGAGCTTCCGAGGGAATACGAGAGTTGTGTTTTTCACGTGGTGATGACAATGTCGTAAATTGGCAGTTTCTTTCATCGCGCTTCTGTAGATACTATAGCTGGGTCTATAATTCTACTGTCCGCTGCGCACTCGATCGTATACGAGGGCCGAAGAGTCGACGCTTTGGTGCAGAGCGTACCGAATTTCCTGCTGCGTCAGAGAAAGTGATTCTCTGATGTACGTATACACTTGCCGTCCCGGCGGACTCGTCTGTAAGCAGAGTAGACACTGGATTCTTCTCTGGGGACGACGATGCTGCATAGAACGAAAACTTGACAAAAACCACGATAGAGCTAAAAGAAACTTGTTCGAAGCTACGGCCTTTTGAGATCATGTATGGAAAACCGAGCAGTTCTACGTGTATGTACGTATATATGCCTATCCCCCTTTATGTACGTTGGCTCGCGGGTATTCAAACGAGCATCTTGGGTGAGCATCAACTATATTCCCACCTGTTCGTGCGCTTTGTCTGTCCTGCGTATATATATTTTACCGGTTTTTATATTTTTCAAATATATATGTTTACGTATGGTTATGTATGTATCTGTATAAATAAAACGAAACAATGCCTTTGATCGATTGGTTCATTAAAATCGCAATAATATCGTTTTTTGAGAATTTTCATCCCGAGTGCATTTTTATGACGTTCAACATTTTGATTGCTGTTCGATTTAATTGTGTCATGATGTATGCTCGCCTTTCATTAGCGGATTGTTAACATTCGACATATTCAAATTCGCGAAAAACAGCCCCTTTTTTAATTTCGGTGATTTAAAAAGTAATGTCACTGGTACATAGATATAAAATATATATCGAGATTAACCATGCAGCGTTTTCCAATGCTGCAACTGGATTTCGAGGACGAAAAATCTATCCAAATTAATTACACTACCGGGAAGTTGTAGTCTCTTGAATGTTAACAATTTGCGGATTTTTCATACACTGGGATCGATTTCTTTTCATCGTTTACACTACCTTGTCGGATCGATTTTGATTGAAAATTTGCACGGGACTCAGAATGAAACCGTACATTTTTTTCGATTCTAAAACCTTATGCTCATATGTACAAGAATTCTCATATTTTTTAAAAGACAGATAATCCGTAGGTGTTTACATGTTATTACACATCTTACGATGAACCACTTTTATGAACAGTAAGTTCTCTTAGCACTCTTAGTCCTTTGTTCGTGGCATCAAGCGCATATACACAGTCCTAGGCGGAACATCGAGTATTATGTGTAAGGAATGCAGAGAGAGAGAGAGAGAGAGAGAGAGAGAATATAAATAACGTGCTTCTTGAGTGTAATAACGTACAATAATCCATGGGAGGATTTTTTTCTAATAACGTTCGATGCTTACACTATAATCCACGAGTCAAGATCAATTATCTGACGGTAGTGTGGTCAAGGGATGAATATAGGAGACGAGTCAGGATTTGCAGTAGAATGAACAATGTCCACAATACAGCAAAGGCAATGGAATATATCTACATATAGCTCAGCGCTAGGTTTAGCGTCATCGTTGTTTGAGCCACGGGGCGTAAAAACGAAAAGGTACATACAAGGTTCGGCTCATACGCAGGCATCGGAATCATTGATCCAGCCCTGTATAAACCATGAGAGCACTCTAGGCCTCGCAAAAGAACGATTAAAAACGAGAAAAAAACGATCGTTGGGGAGTTCAAGGGAGAATGGGGCATGTACAAACAGTTGGTAGCGGCTGAAAATAAAACGGTGAAAATATTTTCACTGGGAAAGGGTTTAGAGGAGAGAAGCGGCTCGATACGTTTTTTTTGGTCCCTCTGTGCGAGGATCGAAGACCTTTTTTTGAATTTTTCTACCATCAGGTTAGGCAATATAGCTGACCCATGGTAACGCGAGCGCCTGTTGGGAGATAAAAAACTTTTGCATTTCATTATTTCCGAACGGGTTGAGGAGCAACGAAGAATGTCAGGACCGATGGAGTTTTGGCAATGTTTATCAAGAATTCGCCCATTATTGCGCGTTAATTATCTCAAAAAGTCCAGAAACCATTATCGATCTCATAAATAAATAATTATCGTCCAAGGGGTTGGCTCTAATGGATATATCATTTGGTTGCGCCCGATAACCTGGTTATTTTTGAGACCGATACTTTCTTTTGGAGAACAAAGAAATACCCACCCGACGACGAAGCGATCCGTTGGCTATCGAGGCTCTAGTGTATTTTTATTGTTGACACGTGTTGGGCGCCAGTCGATTTATTTGATATCGACAAACGGGGGAATATAAATTTGACTAGTGATTTGATACCTACATATGAGATGCTTTCAGGTGGGTTCCGTTAGAGGGCTGAGCGGGGGAAACATGTAGAAAAAATAAAGACTCCAGCAACTTGGGGAAATAAGTAAATTTATTTTGTACTCGCGTTTCTGACAATTTTAACGTTGACAAGTCGGGTAAGTTCATTGAGTCAGACGCACCAAAAACGGTAAGAGACAAACATCACTTTTAAAAAATCACAACTACTGTCTTCTAAGGCCGACGCGCTAATATTGCTCTCCTCTCTTCGACACGTTCGTGAAAATCAATCGACGAACCGGATCGACGGAGGTTCGGGAGCGGTCCGACCTCGCGTTCTCAAACATTCCAGAGGAGGGCTGTCCGACGACCAGTTTATAATATCTCGTCGCATACAGTGTTGACGTCGATAACAATTTTCCGGTTACACCTTTAATTGGCAAATATCCTGGGTTCAAATTGTACGTAGTCATCGAAGCGACTTGACGTGACAGGAATTGTTGATTGTTTTGGTTATGCAAAGCGTGCAAGATCTAATTAGATTTTATGCACCCAGGGTCGGCAACGGCAAATGGCGGGCATATAGTCAGACTCATTTGAAACTGTGAAGACCGAGGATCTAGGCGATAACAACAGCGATAACGAACGATGCATATGCATCTCTGGTATAACGTGTTTGCGTAGCTTCGACGGGTCCTTTCCTTTCCCAGAGAACCCGTTTACCAAAGACCCTTGATCCAACTGCTAGTGAGGGCTTATGTAACTAATTGTAAGTCCACCTCTGCCAATTTCACACCTAAGACAGGTTTTGTCACGGACATTTTTTAATAGCTCCATTAATTTCGAAAATGCACGTTAGCAGAGATGCCAAAATATGCGAATAGAAATTGCGAAGAGATATTTTGTTTTTAACAACCAACCCTTTCAAGCTTTTCAACCATTGGAAAAGAATCATTACCCGTATACAAATAAACAATATATTGGCAAGCTAGCATGAATGTTTCTCTAATTTCTATGAATTTATTGAGCTAAAGGCTTGGCGTATTACTTGCAATTGTAAAAAACCAAAACCAATCGCTTTCGGATGTAACGTGAATGAGTAAGTGATGCCTGGCACCCATCACTCCCGTCGATTTAATTAAAAAGCATTTGGCGTACGCGAAGATCGCTTATAACCAGTATGAAAAAATATCGTATGCTCGATGTGGTTCTGTGCTATGATGGGTATGAACGCTCTGGCCTGGGACGTAAAACGAGGGCGGATGTGAAAACAAAATTAATTATTCATCGGGTATGAAAGTGCTGTATATATTTCATGTTTAATATGATATATGTAGCTTGGTCCTGTTCCACTCTGAATATTTTGAGAGCAAGCATAACACGTAAGATTTTCGAACAGTTGGGAATGCAACATTGAACAGCATAGAGCACACGTGTTAGGGCCTCGAGCGAAAGGGCGAGAGAGCGAGAGAGCGGAATGGCCGAGACTCGTTTATGTGACGATCCTGTCGTTTGGAAAGCGGGGATCAACTCGTCGGCGTCATCACTTCCGTCCGGTGGGATCCCCGCAGGAAATTGGCATTATCTCTTGATCCCGGTAAGAGTTTACCCATCGTCGTTCACCTTGAACTGAAACCGTATAGAGTGACCATCGCGGAATATCCTTCCTTTCTCCTCTCCCTGTTTTCTCTTGTCGTTCTCTCGTTCCTCGTTCATCATCGACAAGCACTTGGTTTGGATTAGACAGAACCCACAGGCCACAAAAGGGTGATGAGCTCTTAACCCATCGGTGTACGTACGCCTCACCAATCCTGCTGCTTACCCTCCAACCTCTCATCGCTATCTTCATCACTGATTCATTCTTGAACTAACAATGCCAAGGATTTCAACTTCGAGCTCCCCCCCCCCCCCCTCCTTCGCCGAATTTCGAGCTCTATTTACATTCTCGAATTTCGAGATCTCTTTGTCTTTCACGTCGACATAAAATTTATATTATCATTATATTTCTGTTTTACCTGTACGATTACAATTTACAATGTGCACAGATTAAAAATTTCGAACGATGCGCAATACTTCTAATTCAGATGTATCCGGCTAATTCCGGCCAAATTGTTGGATACACAGTTAATCTTATTCTATTTGTTAAACAGATATATTTTACAATCCCGATTACATCGTGAGTTCCGAACAATCATAAAATGGGCATTATCGGTTGAGGCCGATAGCGCGGGAGGCTCATAAATTATGGAGAATAGGGCATGACTATGAAGTACCGCAGGTGAAGTCAGCTGGGCCTTTGTCTCATTGTACAACTATCCTCGGTTTGGTCCGGTGGGTCGTGGGTTAGCCGATTACATAGGTCGAATACAACACATCTTCGGCAATGGTATTGACGTTGGTTCAGAGCGAGAACTGGGATTTTGCCTATTGCCGTTCAACTCTGTCTCCGTTTCCCTACAACTCCCGTCCAGCCGCGCGTGTCTCCCACCCGCAAAGTCAGGAGCTAATTATTCGCATAGTAATTTCAGACCATTGTTATAAGGTTAATGGGTGTTCCCGTTTAATAACGACATTTTGTCCTGATTCCACTCGTCCCCTCTCCCTCTTTCCCCCTCGCACCGTTTTCTCTTATTGTCACAATTTCCATGCCTCTCCGTCAAACCCATTAAGGCATTGCTGCACTCGCTGGCAATTTCATACTCGACGTTCAGTGCATTTTCGACTCTTCATGCCAGCTATCCCGTGACTCGTTCCACCATTTTCACTGCAGTATATTCCACTTGCTCTGTTTTTTCCCCATTGCGGATGCAATCAGCGAGGTGGCAAGTGCTCAGGAAGTGGACCATCGCGAACATCTTTCCACATGAATTATCAGAGTATGTTCACAACGGATATTTTTCATTGATGATCGTTAATTTTGAATTGTAAAGTATTGGAAACCAAATTCGGTGCTCGCCCCTTCCCACTCATCTCAAATGGGCAGATGTCATATTTTCGCACCACCGACGCCGACACTAAAAAACACTTCTCAAGTTGAACTTCCGTGCAAGAGGGAATGGGTAACATATGTTACGACTCATTTGGAATTATATGTACTTGCACTTCTACGTGGGTAATTACTGTTTCACGAGTATCAAATAGAACTAATAAAAATGGGTCAAATAACGCCAAGAACGGGGCGATAAAACAAAAACGGTACAAAGGAAAAATTCTCGAGAGAAATTACGATACGCGGATAAAATTATGGTACGCGATTCGTATCGTACCTTAAATGATTCATTCTCGTGTTATCCGACGCCTAGCGATGTGCCGAATTCGTTATGCATTTCTATGGGCTGATGTACGATGCTCACATTTGAACAGTGTGTACATAAAGCTTGTGGTGTTATGCGCAATATTTCTCTCTTTCTCTCTCTCTCTCTCTCTCTCTCTCTCTCTCACGCACCCACACACACACATACACTCTCACTAGTATAACACGTCTCTCATAAAATTGATGTTCGTTTATATTCGTTGATTGAGAATGTCCGAGCCGATTGTATATTACGGATATTGCACGGGTATGAGTTTCCAAACCGATAATACACGGCTGATCGTCGATTTCGAGCACCGCACCGCTGATGATAAATCTTTGCCAAGACGTTGACAGTGATGATGATGAACATTCCTGGAGTCTCGTGGATGTATAGACGCAAACAACGAAGCTGCATAGAAACGCGGTAATATATCGAGATCGATGTTTGCACATAGGCTATAACGATCGATCGATTTTGCACTCGTTATGTCGAACGTACCAAATCCTCCGAGTACCTACCTATGACCGATCGACAAACATCGACCCTGATCTTTTTGTATACTAGCGACAATTTATGCGTCGATGCGCTAATAAGCGAGAAACCAATGATGTCGCGTTGGCAGGCAAGCAGCAAACATGGGCTAGTTTCCAAATGTTAAGTTATATCTCTCTGTTATGTATTACCATTTTAAGTATTTGTCACGTGTTCCAGCTCCACAGTCGTTCGGAGTTATAAGTGCGATTTATTTTATATTAATACTTGGGTGAAAAAGTACCTACTTGACAGAAAAATGAAAACTGGCATATCAAATATCTTTACACAAAAACAAAACTTGATCAATATTTGGTGTTGCCTCCTGTTGCGTCTGTAACAACTTGCAACCTCCGAAGCATAATATCCACGAGATTTTTCAAAAGATGAGAACGTTCGATGTCGACGTTCTCCCACGCTTTCTGTATTGACCGAAACCACGTGTCTTTCGTCGATATGTTACTTTTAATAATTTTCGTCTCCAAGATAGACCACAAATTTTCAATAGGATTGAGATCCAGCGATTGTGCAGGGCAATCGAGCGATTTTATGTGGCAAGAATCGAAAAAACCTGCAGTTTTGCACGTGGTGTGCTTTGGGCCATTGTCCTATTGAAACTTAAAGTCATTTTCAAGTCCAACACTACCACCTACGTATTTTACTGTCTTCTGAGGATTTTTTTCCAAAAATTTCTTATGACCAAAAACATGCGTATCTAGTTCTTTGTAGTCCGGCTTCCCGCAATCTCCTTCACACTGTACATTCAGAAACGTTAATTTTTGTATTTTCACTCTTTTGCATATTTTTCTAATAGCGGCTTCCCTTACGTCGTATTTAAGTGCTATTTCTCCGTTGAATAATTGTTTTTCCGATTTTCCACAATTAATTTACGAATTTGAAAGCAAATTAGCTTTTTTGCCATTTTAAATTATAGAAAGACGACTGTTTTACTAAGCAGCTACTTTAAAACTAACAAAACAACAGAAACATTTGTATCTTCCAATACCTTACATGTTCTCAAAGACGCTACTGTTTGTTCCGAAGTCAAAATAAAATAAAGAAACTATTGCGTACAAACTGCCCAACAAAGATATTTTGGTGTCAACAGCGAAAGCAGTTATTAGCAAACGTCGAATCGTTCGTAAAAATTGGAGTGAAAACTCTGAAAGTAGATGAAAAAACAAACTTATTATCGCTGCAGATTCATCACTTCGACATTATCAGTGGTGAAGTGTGAACGAAAACACTCACTTATGAAGGCGCGTACTTTATTTTGATCAGTACTGTATATAAGTATATACATTGTGACGGGAAATAATTTTAGTCAACTTTTCCTCGACGTCACCAGTCTGATTTCATATTATAATTACAATTTGTCAAATACCACGTTATCGATCGCCAAATCTATCCGAGCGATCAATTGATAATAATTTGGCAACAGCGGATTGACAAGGGCCGAGCGATAATTAGGCAACATAGCCCGGTTCGTCTATATAAGGGACGAACCATTGCCTCCCAGCAGCGTTCTCGTCTGTAAGCCGTTCGCGTAATACGAATATTTAGTCTCTCTAAGCGTCATTGTAAGTCGTAGGTTCCGTCTTTGTCTAAAGCGGCCGCGCATATTGACAAAGAAATTAGTCGGCCTTCTCCTACGTATGTAAAGGGGAACGCGCTATACCAGAGTGTAATTTGTCTATAAAATCTTGTATTGTGTAAACCATCGTCAGAGTCGGAGTCTATTCGAATCAGAAAACAAGTAAGTAAAGTGAGAGTTCACATGTCTATCTGGCACTCTTTTCTTCTATTCCTTGGTCCTCCAACGTCCCTCCCTGAGCTTTCTCAGTTTGAGAATTAACATAAAATAAAATTGAAAGACTAAAATAACGCCTAAATATCCGGTTGTCAATTCCCCTCAAATTGACTGGCGCCCAACTAAAATCATATTAATAAAATAATTGCCAAGAGCCCTACCAGCCGGTGGACCACGGCCGCGGTAGGTGTGGGAATTTTTCTTTGTAAAAAAAGTCCCGTCTCATTTGGCGCCCAACGTGGGGCATCGTTGGAAATTTTTGTCTAAAAATTAAAAATCGTGCCTATCTTTTGATTGTTTAAAGAATTAAAATCATCGAGGAAAATTTATTGCAATTTTCCGAAAGTGACGAAATATAAAATTATTAATTAAAGATCTAGAATCTTCTCAAGAAAATCAAATATTACAAGTGAAGAAGTTTCTGTGTGGAATAATTGACCAGAAAATTATTTGTTGTATGTTAAAAAATTTAAACGCGCGAAATCGTATGAAAATTTTGCGTGAAAATCGACAAACGTGCGAGATTTGTGTTAAATTAATTGTGTTCGTCCAACTGCGATATTCGTGTTGTACGAAAGAAGGTGCGTTAAAATTTATTTCGTATATGAGGTATCTGAAAATCATAAAAAAAATTTCCGTTTAATATCGCCCGACGTACATCGTCGAAAATTTTCGCCAAAATTTAATGCGTAGAATGTTCAAGGCTAAATCATCCAAGCTTATAATTTCCGAGAACGCTCAGTGAAATAATATTTGACGAAAAGAAAATCGGAAATAAAATAAATTCTTGAATTTCAAGCAACGGGAATGAAAGTTATAAAATTTTGCCCGGTAACAGGCAGGCCAAATGTAAACATATGGTCAAAACAAAGCGAGATCTTCGAGCGAGCGCTCACAATCCCTAAGCTATACTCTCGTACGCTTACACTCTTATGCCGTGCTTTCTCGTGCTAATGATATTTTCCTCAAATAATATTTCACGAAAATTATTTCGCTCGACCAAACCATTCTATAGGCTATTCTATGCGTAATGAAACCGATCTGAAACGCTTTCTATATTCTGTTCTATCGCTTATTGTTATTCATTATGTGCATGGATTGAGGTAATTTATTTATTTTGTTAAATTATTCGAGCAATATTTATTTTGTCAAATTTATCTCTGTTTTATTTATTTTGTTAAATTATTCGTGCAATATTTATGTTCGTAAAATTTATTTCTGCTTTATTTATAGGTATAAATTATTTGTGCGATACTTGTTATTTGCGTGCGAACGATTGTGTGTAAAATTATTTCGTTAAACTTAAGTGTAAAATTCGACGATCATTGGCATATTTATCGTCGAACAAATTTATTCCGAGAACCCCAATAAGCTAATGAAAACAATCCCCGAAATTTAGAAAAAAAAAAAAAAAAAAAAAAAAAAAATTTCTCTCAGTTCGGTGTAATCGGTCTCCATATTAGGATAATTCTGAATATTCAATCGAAATAATATTTATCTCGGGAATTCTGATTATTTGAATTTCATTCTCGCAATTAAAATAATTCAAGAGTTTTCTTTGTGCGAGGCAATTTCTTTGAAATAACATGTCAAAATGACATCGATGTTTTTCTCACCGCCGAAAAAGAGAACCACCAGGTCACAAGCAAAAACTAATAAAAATAATATGGATAATTTCGAAAATTCGTCAAATGTCCAACCGTCAGATTTGCCGCTTAACGATATATTTCCTCTTCAAGAAGAGAGGGGGGGCATGTTGAGCGAAGACACAATAGCCAACCGCGTTCTAGGTGAAGCTCTGAGTAGCGCAGGAGCGTGGGGTTTTGATAATAATCAAGACTCGAACAGAAAAACTCAGACAAGAGAATTAAACTCAAATTCTCATACAATAACACCGGGAAAATTACCTGTCGGAAGGGGTAGGGGATCACGCGTCGCGACCCCAAACCCGGGAGAAATAAATAGACCATCAACAAACGAAACTTTAATTGAATTAATGACGAAGCAAATGGAAACGATGAATACGAAAATCGAATCGTTAGTTACGCGAGTTAGAAGTCTCGAAGGTCAGTTTGACAATTCTCCTCACCCTAACCTCGCGTTCGAGGGAGGAGGAGAGAGACGTGACGCATCGTCTCAGGTTAATCACAGTTCGAACGAAAGATTGGAACAGCAATCGCGAGTTAGGATACCGAATCCTTCCGGAGCTTTTGCGCAATATTCTCAACAAAATCAATCAAGTCAAGTCGACATCGGATCGTCAAATAATTTTTCGCGCAATCAAATGCAACATAATTTATTTTCGATAAATTCCGGGAATTCAAGATCGCAGATTCAACCAAATTCTCAAAACGACCCGCCTCGGTTATCTCGTGACAATCTACGAGAAGAAAACTTCCAGTCTGAAAATAACAGAAGCTCGAATTTTCCAAGGTCGATCGAAGCTAGAGAGGAAGGGGGAAATATCCCAAGCGACGATCAAGGGTCAGTCTACGAAGAAACTCGTCGAGTAAGAATAATCGACCCAGTAAACTCGAATAATTTCCCAAGACAAAACACACGGTCAGGAAGATCGACGAGTTCGGCATTAGAAAGAATTAGTCGTCAATTACGCGAATTAAATTGCCGCGAAAATTATAATCCCAACTATAGCACACAACGCAATACGACATTACGTAGGGGAGCGTTAACTCCAGACAGTGACGATACGAGTGACGATGAATATCTCCCACGCGTAAATCAATCCAGAGTAAACAGAGACAATTCTCCGCCACACAGACAGAGAGACCACTATCCAGTTCGCGAACAGGAAAGTAATCCGGCATTAAAAATCGGCCGTATTGTCAAAGACTGGAAGATTACATTTCCAAAAACAGAAAAAGATCCCGATTTATTTCTGTTAATTCTCGAGGATCAATTGAGTATAAGCGGGATTCACAAAAACCTATTTATCCCCTGTCTCTCAGCTATTTTCGAGGGACCTTACAAATCATGGTATATCTTAAACAAACAATACTGGAACACTTGGAAAGATTTTGTTCGCGCTTTTCGATTCGAATGGGGAGTTAAAAAAGAAGACGGCGATCTGTTTTGCGAGGTTCGAGATTTGAAAATCGATAAAGGAGAAACTCTCGCCGAGTTTGCCTGTCGCGCTCGCGTAATCTTCGAACGTATGCGTTATCCTCCATCCTTCCGCGCGCAAATAAAGCAAATTTTGACAAAATTCAACCCGAGATTAACGTTCGAGATATTAAACTTGCCGATTAATGATTATCATACATTTTTGCATTATGTCAACGAACGAAGTTATCTCTACCGTAGGTCTGTCGAAACACAAAAAGAACCGCGAGACCGATCGACCAAATCGGGTTTAAGAACTTTGCAAGAACAAACCGACAGCGACAGTGATATGCAAGCTTTCGAAAGCGACGAAGACGAACAATTTCCCACAGATTTGAATGCATTCCAACGGAATTCAAAACGGGATGATAATAAAAAAGAAACCCAGTCAACTAAAACGAAATCTCTCGTGAGACAACGTCTCGACAATAATCTCTCGCGATTCGAAAAAGAGAATAAAGTTTCGACAAACTCGGGAGAAACTGAAACGAAAAAACCAAACAGTAAATTCACGATAGACACAAGTAAATTGTTCTGCTATAATTGCGGGGCAACAGGACATAGCGCTCGTTATTGTACGTCACCACCACAAGCCGTTTGTTGTTTTTGTCGAAAAGCAGGGCATACAAATCTTGATTGTCAAACACGTCAGGGAAACGACCAAGCCCGGCAGTAATCGTGCCTCAGATTACAGCCGCGAAGGGCATGGATGAGGTAGCACCCTCGAAAATTAAGATCGATGAAATAAAATCTCTCGATAAAATCAAAGACATCGGGTCCTGTTATTCTCAGAACGACGAGGTTAATCACGAGGATTCTCCGTTAGGGTTAGACGTGTTGAACACGCTCAGCGAAGCGGAATTGTCCGACGAAGAATTCGATCCTTTGGAAATCGAAGCATTTAATTTAGATTCTGACGGAAAATTCCATTTAACAACTCTTTCGCTCGACAAAACACCACACACTACGGAAGAAAACTCACTCGATCATTCTGAAGAAATTGAACAATTGAGAAATTGGAAACCCATAGGATTACCACAATCAATTATACATCGTCTCTCACAGCGACGAATTTTCTGCGCGAATAATGCCCTTACCGAACCAAAAAGAGTTATTAGAATACCGGTAGAAATGCATATTTTTGGGGAGAAAATTCAAGGAATATTAGACAGTGGGAGCGAGAGATCGTACTTAGATCGACGCACGTACGATCGCGTAAAAAATTATCAAGTAAAAGAACTCTCTCCTGACGCGACCTCGAGAAACGGAGTCCGCCTCGGAGACAAATCGGTTATCAAAACAGAGGGAGGCACTTGTTTCGTAATCGACATAAAAGATATTTACGGTCCACAGTGGTTCAGTGTACTCCCAGATTTGGCAAATGACGTAATTCTCGGAATGGATTTTTGGCTAACCTTCAAAGTCAGAGTAAATCCTTACACAAAAACGTGGACACTAGACGGAAGTAATTATTCATATCCGTTATGGGATCGTCGTCCAAATCTGACCGAATTGAAAATCTTGACAACAAACGAAACGGACAAACTGAAGAACTTTCTCGACACCGAATTTCAAAAATTAGACAAGGAATCGACGGGCGTAACCAACTTAACAACACACGTAATCGAGTTAACAGATACAACTCCCCACCGACAAAAACCCTATCGACGTAGCGAAATAGTTCGCGCTTTTATAAGCAAGGAGGTCGATCGTTTATTAGAAAAGGGTTATATTACATGGAGTAATAGCGACTGGGCGTGTTCACCGGTTGTAGCTCCGAAAGCGAATGGAAGTCTAAGGTTCTGTATCGATTATCGTCCGGTAAATCGGCAAACAGCTAAACCCGCGTACCCGTTGCATCACATGAAGTCAATCTTGTCTCAATTACATCAAGCTAAAATCATTTCGACCTTGGACATGAGTGAGGCTTTCCATCAAATCCCTATGGACTCTGAAAGCCGAAAATATACCGCGTTCGTTGTCGAAGGGAAGGGATTGTTAGAATGGGTTAGAATGCCGTACGGTTTAACGGGAGCCCCTTCCACTTTCCAGTGCCTTATGGATAAATTAAAACGGAGAATCAAAGATCTAATTGTCGAAAGAAATCTGCCCAGTAAATGGATAGACCAAGTATTCGCGTATTTAGATGACTGGATTATTGTCAGTCAAGACCTGGACGAACACCTAGGGTTGTTATCTCTTTTGTTCGAGGTATTACGGGAGGCAAAGTTAAAGATAAATCGCGAGAAAAGTAGCTTTGCCTGCAAGGAAGTGAAATTCCTCGGTTATATTGTCGACGAGCTCGGTATGAGGCCGAATCCAGAGAAAATACAACCTATTCTTGACTTCCCGGTGCCAAAGGATAGGACACAACTGAGACAGTTCAATGGCCTTGTCAACTGGTACCACAGGCACTTGAAAAATATCGCGAAGGTACAGGGCCCTTTAAATAAATTGACTAGCCCAAAGGTCCCGTGGAAGTGGACAGATATCGAGCAGAAATCTTTTGAAGAAATTAAAATCGCCTTGTCTAATGCACCGCGCCTCTGCACCCCAATACCGGGACAACCATTTATCCTCTACACAGACGCCAGTGACTTCGGTCTCGGAGCGGTGTTAGTTCAACAGGGTCGTGACAAAAACGAAGAAAACTTGATAGAAGTTTTAAGTCGACCATTAAGGGGCGCGGAACTACACTATACGACAACAGAAAAAGAGTGTCTAGCTGTCGTATGGGCAGTTCAAAAGCTTAGGTGCTATCTTGAAGGGATGCCATTCAAGGTCATTACAGATCACCAAGCCCTTCAATGGTTGCATGGAATCAAAAACCCCGTAGGTAGATTGGCCAGGTGGGCGATTTATTTACTACAACACAACATGACAGTCGAGTACAGACGAGGCACTCTGAATGAGGCCCCGGATGCACTCTCACGGATGCACGATATAGATGTCGACCCACTGGGTTGGGAGGACCTTATCGAACAAACGCTCCAAGAAAAAACGCAATTGACAACAATACGCGACAAAGACTGGTACGAGACCAAGCGCGAGTTAGTTGCCAAACACCCTGATAAATTCCCCGAGTGGAAAGTCGAGAATAACGAACTTTATTACCATAGACCAGACTTCGGGAAAATGTTAATTGACGACGAGTACCCGTGGAAGAAAGTTATCAGATCAAATGAGATCTTACAAATTCTCGAAGAAAATCACGAGTCGCCCCAAGCCGGACACCTAGGTAGAGAAAATACGTACGATCGTATACGACGGCTTCATTATTGGCCAGGTATGTCACAAGACATAAGATCCTTCGTTGAAAATTGTGAAACATGCCTCAAGGTAAAATTCAATCAGAATCCGGTAAAAGGCGTATTAACGACAAGACCTTTAATCAAACCGTGGGCCCAATTGTCAGTAGATACCGTGGGACCGTTCACGCGATCAAAAAAGGGGAATGTTTATATTATCGTCGTACTAGACCTTTACACAAAATTCGTCGAATTATTTCCAGTCCGTCAACAAACTGGCAAGACCGTGGTAAAATTATTAAACATCGTATTTGACAAATGGGGAAATATTCCAGAGTCAATCGTTACGGATAACGGAACCGAGTATGTAAATAAAGACGTCAAAGCCTTCCTGACAGCACATAAGGTTAAACATTTAACAACTCCGTTAGCTCACCCACAGTCAAATCCGGTAGAACGCGTTAACAGAACGATAAAACCTATGATAGCCGCGTTGATAAAAAATCAGAACGAATGGGATGAAAATTTGTCAAAAATACAGCTCGCATATAATACAGTGCCACACTCCGGCAGTCGAGTCTCCCCATTCTATTTAAATTTCGCACGCGAGGCTGATATGTGTTCACGTAAACGCGTTGTCGATAACGAAACGGTCATAACTGATGAATCGGTGGAACACTGGGTGAAGAAACTAGCAAGTTTTGACGAATTGCGACATAAAGTGGAAGAAAAGTTGAAAATTCGATCAGATAAGCGCCTCGCGAAAGCAAACTCGAATACTGACCAGCAAGTTATTCTAAAGCCTGGCATGGAGGTTTATTATCCAAACAAAAAATTGAGTAACAAAGCCGAAGGTTACTCCGCGAAACTAGCACACCGTTTTGTTGGACCGGCTATTGTTAATAAAATACTCGGACCAATGATCGTCGAATTAATAGACAAAAGTAGTAAAAAGATCGTCGGAAAATACTACGTAACAGATTTAAAGTTTCCTAGGCGTAGTTTGCGTAATCTACCACATCCTTCCACAAATTGTCAAGGCCAAGATCAGCAGTCACCGCAGTAACAATCATCGTCGAAACGACAACAATCGCCGTAGAGTCCACAACTGCCACAATAACAATGAGAAGATGTCAGACACCTCCGAGAGCCCTCTCTAGGAAGAAGAGGAACTCGAGGAGGAACTCGAGGAGAAACGAAAATTCCTGTTGGCGAGAATGCAGTACCTAAAAGGCAAGGAAGCAATGGATCAAGCTTCAGCCTTGGACGATGTCTCGGCCAACGATCCCGAAGACAACTCGTCAATTTCGTTCTCGGATTCGGGCCAAACAAAAGCATCGGCCCTCTTCCTGGGAAAACTGGACACGCTGTCAATCCACGACGACAACCACTCGTCAACTGTTTCCTCTGACAATCCTCCAGAAGAAAATACCAAATCGGAGTTGGAGGCAAAGCGTCTGTTGCGTGAAATCCGCAGTATGCCTCCTAAACTGCGATCGACAAAACCACAAAAAGTCACTCAGCGACAGATCGATGCCGAGAACATAAAGCGGAAACGCATCCCATCAGGACAACAGCCACACCCGATCGCGATGAAAGATGGGAGGCCACCGAGTGACAGTAAAGCCATTGCCGCTGGAAAGAGCCCCTACTTTCGAGGAAATCCTCGAGGAACTCGACGTCGCCGGACTGGCAAACCCGAGAGGGGAACCTCAACCATTCTATTTCACCGATGGTCGAATTGCCAGTCAAGCACTATTGGAGGACATCATTAAAAAGGGGCCGAATATCTCGTCAACAGGAGCGAGTCGACTCAGGTAGACCGCGGTACACAAACTTTCGTCACCTGCGTCGGGAAACAACACATGGCCGGAGGCGTAAACTGTCGATCGTCAAGCCATCATTTTAAGAATTGCCAACTCCCGTACCGGCCTGGATTTTGTCAAGTTGTGGGGCCGATGGATTCGACACCGTAGGTTGCATTTACCCGCACGGCATCGAACATGAATATGCCCTGAATCGCTGTATCGGATACGGAAGGGACACGAGTCGGTATTGTCCAGAGTGCCCGGACTGCAACGTCAGGTACGGAGACATCGGACTGGCTCCGTCTAAATTACGCCACCGGGCCAACATCATTGATTCCGGCAGATCATCGCTATCTTGTCAACGAGGGCATCGAGGTTCTCAAGCGCAAGACGAAAGACTCTGATTTAACTTACTAGGAGCGAGGAAATTAAAATTCTATACCGTTTAGCTCCAAATATATGTTTTGTATTTTCCACTCGACTCAGACTCCAAAGGCCCTCCCGAACCTTTCCTGAAATTATAGAGGATCGAATTGCCAAAATCTGGCAAGGGAGTTGTCTGGGCGGATGTGTGAATTTTCAGATGACTCAACGACGCTGACGGACGGTCCGAAATCTCGCTGATGACGTCAAGGTTCGAGGGAGGAGATTGTGACGGGAAATAATTTTAGTCAACTTTTCCTCGACGTCACCAGTCTGATTTCATATTATAATTACAATTTGTCAAATACCACGTTATCGATCGCCAAATCTATCCGAGCGATCAATTGATAATAATTTGGCAACAGCGGATTGACAAGGGCCGAGCGATAATTAGGCAACATAGCCCGGTTCGTCTATATAAGGGACGAACCATTGCCTCCCAGCAGCGTTCTCGTCTGTAAGCCGTTCGCGTAATACGAATATTTAGTCTCTCTAAGCGTCATTGTAAGTCGTAGGTTCCGTCTTTGTCTAAAGCGGCCGCGCATATTGACAAAGAAATTAGTCGGCCTTCTCCTACGTATGTAAAGGGGAACGCGCTATACCAGAGTGTAATTTGTCTATAAAATCTTGTATTGTGTAAACCATCGTCAGAGTCGGAGTCTATTCGAATCAGAAAACAAGTAAGTAAAGTGAGAGTTCACATGTCTATCTGGCACTCTTTTCTTCTATTCCTTGGTCCTCCAACGTCCCTCCCTGAGCTTTCTCAGTTTGAGAATTAACATAAAATAAAATTGAAAGACTAAAATAACGCCTAAATATCCGGTTGTCAATTCCCCTCAAATTGACTGGCGCCCAACTAAAATCATATTAATAAAATAATTGCCAAGAGCCCTACCAGCCGGTGGACCACGGCCGCGGTAGGTGTGGGAATTTTTCTTTGTAAAAAAAGTCCCGTCTCAACATATATACCTATCGCTAAAATCTGTCAATGTCATTATCGACCTCACAATTCCTCGTTTCTCGTAATTTGTTCACATAGTCAAAAATCCATCTACGAACACGTAATTTTCTCAATTTGAGCTTGTTTATGAAGGAAGGTTTGTCAACGAGGAAAAATTACGAGAAAGCTAAAATTGTTTTTGCGGAAAATTTGTAAATCAAACAAGAGATACTATTTTTTTTTTAATTTGGCATAATTAGGCGATCATTTTCCCAAATGATATAAAATATCTTTTCTTGACTATTCACAGGAAAAATTTGTTTTTATATTTGTAAATTTACGAAATCTTTTCGGTCGGACGAATCTCGATTCGAGTTGCAGTTTAAGTGAGACACTTCGAGATGTATAGCTACGGCATGAATATATACGAATAGTACCAACAACTTATTTCAATTTAGGCGGAGAATCGATGAGGCAAACAATAGGAGCGATTTTATCCAACGAGTTCGATTGATATTCGCGATCGCTGAACCGTGAACCCGATGTGGATGCAAATTCTGCAAGGCCGTTGCAATGCGGTTAGCTTGTTTCCCCATGGCAATGAGATACTCGAGTACACGAGCTGGAAATGGACCTTAATACACTCGTTCAAGTGTCCTCGCAATGTATTGTCCTCGATGGAGAACCGGGACGTGCAACGATAATATGCCTACCCAGGAATCAGGGTCGCATATCGACTGTGTACAATGACTGTGGTTTGCCCACTACGCGGCGTATAACGACGAACAGTATAGCGAAACGGACGTTTGAGATGAGCTTAATGGGAATGAATGATTCAACGTGGAATGAGAGATATTTACAACGGTTACATAGTAATCACCGTTGGTAGATCCGCTCATTGCCACTTCAATGGGGAATTTGATGCAGCTACGGAGGCCTCTTTACAGTTGAATCTGAATTCCTTTCTTCATCGTGTCAGTGCGTGGCGAACCTTCCCTACAAAATACGTAAAGTCTTTTTGGTGTAAATATCGAAGTATTAGTATTTACATTTGAAGTTATAGATTTATTATTTTGATCCTTGATGGATATAAAATAACCTACGTTAACACTAACTTCATTCGGTGAAAATATTTTACGGGGTGAAAAATCCAACCTCTACCCCATTCCCGATCACAAAACACGCGCACGATGGACGTATTTTTAATTTCTTTTAGTTTATAAGAAATAGGGGAACGCTTTAACGGACCCAACGACAGCCATGGAAAGAAAAGCTTTGAGACGAATCGATAAAGTCATTGATAAGCATAACAAGACGATAATGATCATTGATAAAATCATCACTGTAAAATGATAATTATCTTCGATAAAAAATCGATAAATTTATACGACCAATCACACAAAGTTTTATATTATGTTCCCTTCTAAATTCGTATGAACTCGATATTCCTGATACTATTGAGAAGAATGCCAATCGCTTTCCCTCTCCCTATCCTTTCTTCTCTGAAATCGTCGGTAAAGATCATGAGCTGAGAAGGACCATTCACATTACTTGTCCAAGCATTGAAACGGGAGCCCCTTATCGGTGAGTATGTACCTCTCGGTTTTATATACCTCGCATGGACGAACGTCGAAAAGTGTGCTGTTCGCGTTCCCGCTCGTCGGCTACGAGCACCATCTCGTAACATTTTTCACAAATACGTTTCACTCGAGCACACGGGAGTTTAGTACGGAGCCCGTATATGGGATGCGTGTTTCTGATAGTAAAAAAATTGTGAAAAAAATCGAATGAGACCGCCAGCGGGAAAAATAGCTTCACGGTTGTGCTTGGTGCTCCTCAAACAAAGGCCAGGATTCGCTAAATGTACCGATATGGGGTTCTCGAGTTACCTCGTAACTACCCCCGCGACCCCTTTCCCGCCCTACACCGCAATTTCTACTCGTAACGGTAATGTAATGGAAGAAAAATCGTAACGATATAGTTCCCTATAATGGAATCAACCCGAGGAAATACATGTAGGTACGTATCTCATAGTCTCGTGAGCATCGCATGTGCGTTCTATCGACCGTGTACTCGAACTAAGGGTTACGGCCTAGCTACCGACGCTACGAGGCAAATTTCACACTCAAACTATGAAAATTCGTGAGATCGGCAAGAGAGTGCAGGCTTATTAATTAGTGACAGGCGAAATTTATTTATTCACCCCGTCAACGTGTGCGATGAGGATGGCAGTTTTATTTTAGATCGTGGGATTAATTTTGTATCGACGTATTTCACGGTATAACTTTCACTGAAACTCGACGATCGTTATTTTTGTGAGCTGTTATTTTATTCATTAATCAGAGAAAATAGTCTGAAGGGCCGTGGAAGAAATATAAAGTACACGGGCATTTTTTGTATCGTCTTTGATCGTTCTTCTTTCCCTTCTTTCCCCCTTGCTTCTCGTATCGAAGCCTTGCGTAAAATGTCTTACATAGCGGTCTCTCGCGTCTCCTACCATGCCAACACGAAGCCTTTGAGTTGCTCATTTTATTCAGATAGTCCCTACATTTGTTTTCCTCGAGTCCGTTGGTTTTTCGTCCTTTACAGAGCCGCTTGGCGATGCAGGCAGCAGCAAAAGATACACGATCCCGAAAATGTATCATGCCGGCAACTTTATTTCACTTTATCAGTCGGGTCGCCAGAGTGAGAAAAGGATAGGTCGCAAAAAGCAGAACAGAGGGTTGGTTGGCAAGAGCCTTGAGCAGCTATGCCTGATTCGTTTCCTAGCCGGAAAAGATTCTCTCGAGGATCTGCTCCGCCGATTCCTTCCTCTGTCTCCCTTCTATCTTTTTCCAAGATTTAGGTGTTCTATGCTTTTACTCTTCCCTCTACTATTTCCTGCCGAGTTTTCTCCTCTCCGGTCTCGTACTTTTTTTTTCTTTCTCTCTGCTTCTTCTCTCTTGTCTCTCCGTCGCTTCCTTTCCTCTCTTTTCCTCTTTTTCACACGAAGAACAACTCGTTTTGCTCTCTCTGAACCGGCATTATAAATCACGCCTTTAGACGCGTTCCAGCTTGTACCGGGAGACACGATTTGCATATCTCGCTAACGGAATAATCGATACCAGTTAACGAATCCTTTATATATCACCGCTGGCTATTAGTCACACAAACAACAGTCGTACCGTACTATATGCATTAAATCTGCATGAATATCTAATATGATATATTAGTATTTCTCATATTCCATATTTATACCATCCCCTCTTTTTCTCAGGCAAACGCAGGAAGTGAGAAATGACGAAATACCTCCAGATTTTTGTTTCATCCATCTTGCACATTCTTTTCTCGCGAATGATCAATTGAATTCCATCGATTTCGGTACAAGAACGAAAGAATATACCACCAAAGTAAAAATGGGGATCTTACCAAGGACAATATTAGAGGGAGGATGATCGTCTACAGCAACTCTAATCCGAAAGCCGACGTGCGACACCGCCGCAATGAATACGTGATCGACACTGGACCAGCTTCACCAAGAGCCTGAAACTCGCTGGCATGAATTTAATTTTCAGGAAAATATCGTCCATACGTGCCACCGCATCCCAAAACGGCCGCGAGCCAGGCGACTACCCAACCCACCCATCTCGTTGTAATAACCCCGATTCACCTCTTTACGTTTCATTTCAGCCCCCCGCCCCCTGTCCCTATCGTTCTCTCTTTCCCTTTTGTCTAAATTCCACTGAAACCAGCTCCACTACTACATTCTCCTGTTCGATCACATTCGAGCACCCTCCAGATTCCTGCCGGTAGAATTCTAAACACCGGGACAACGAAGCACTTTTTTCGATCGATGTTTTTCTCTAGAAATACCGTATATTCGATCTGTAGAAAGCGAAGTATATGGAACTCGCATTTTCACGAGATTGATGCTCGTATGGATGTTTGTACAGTCAACGATCTATTTTGTTTACTGCTTCTTTATGTCAATCACTTTCTCAATATAAAGAGATAATCAGGTGAGTCATAGCAAGCCCGCGCGCGAAACCGAAGGTTGCATATTTTAATTTGCCTCACGGGTTTCACGTGATCCCCGCAACAACGCGCGTTAATAAATCCGCAAGTTCGAAAACATTTCTGTGATCAATCACCGCGAGGCTGGCTTTCTTTCGATAACGCTTATTAATAAAGTATCATCGATATTGGAGAACTAATAAACAACGAAAAATAAAAAGTAAACTCGTTATTAAATCATTCCGTCAATAACCAATTTTCAGAATGACATTTCATGCTGGTTTACTTCGACCGAAAGCTCGATATCCACCATGTTGTGGTAAAACTTCTATCGGAAAATGTAACGTGAAAAGTAACGTGTACAAAGTATCGCGTGTCACTTGGAAACATGAATAAAAAACGATTCTGAAAGAGAGATAAAAGCAAGTGGGTGGAAGGGAGAGGAAGAGCAAAAGAGCCGGAGATTTCCGATGAAAATCGTTGAAAAGGCTTCGTCCGAAGTGATTTCCCTGGCGAATAGCGAAAGCACAAAGTGCGAGCGAGCGGGAGATCGAAATTCCGAACTTTTCCACTGTTTTGCTATATTTACCAAATAGTGTCGATAGTACCTATGCCTATATGCAGTCAGTTCGATATCCAGCTTCTGGATTAAAGTAGGTCGATTGGTCGTTCTTGCGAATGTGTATCGAATTGTTTTTTTTTTCGCGACGGTACTGCAGCGATTTTTGCCACAGATTCCTCGTAGCTGCGACGTCGAATTCGCGTGCAATTAGGGTGATAGGACGGCCGACTTTTTTTTTTAACGGCACGCCCTCTTCGTGAAAGAGGAGCCCTTGTGATGAAGAAGAAGAAGAAGAAGAAGAAAAAGAAGAAGAAGGGATGATTGTTGATTAATCGATTGGTCGCAACGTGGAAAGGGAGACGTCGTTGGGGTTGGTAAATTGGGATGAAAAATTGGAAGGAACGACGGAACGACGAACCGAGAGAGCCCGAGAAGGATTACACGCGCGTTCGATAAAATCGTTTATCATGCAACCCCATCGCCCGTATCGGGGGGGGGGGGGGGGAGGGGGGGGGGATATAATATATACTTTCATCACACAGGTAAATGGAATTATCGCAGGTGGCAACCCGTCGGGTATCGATCCGAAGCTAGAGAGAAAGGTGAAGTTGCTCGTGAGACGCATTGTATGCTCAATTCGCTGATATCTGAACAAATTCTTCGAATAATAATCTATGCACCGAGCCGTAAATAAAATTGATCGTTTAAGAGCTAATCTTCATTGGCTTTATCTCGTCGGTGCATGGGCTTTGCATAGCGCACGGAAAATAGATAGGAGAACAGGGATAGTCGCTCGTGGATTCGGTGTGAGTTCGCAAAGTCAACCGGATTCTCGGGCCAATGTTCCAGGAATACGTTTGTTGCTTGACACTGTTCGAGACAAAGACTACTCGGAACTTCGCGCCCTGAATATATATTCTCCTGTTACTGGAACAATGGGCGTATACCCGGTGCGACTATACACTATCCGTATTATAACCTCTCACTCGTAAAACTTGGTGGACAGATCCGTTATCACCTGCAGAACAGATCAATAAGTCAATATCTACGATCGTCTATCTTGGACTATCAGTTTTTATTGTTATTGAAACTAGGGTCGTGAAACGCGTGCTGGGGCGCGCGACCGTTGACGTCGGCACGCTGCAATCCTCTAGTTCTGATATTATTCGCCGGATAGACAGTAGAGATAACACGTAATGCTGCACAAATTACGATATGGTGATGGTGGCTTCTGGGCTGAACTATTATTATATAATTAAAATAAATAAAACAAAATATACTGATGTGACCATTAATTCCTATCATCACGCATTAGGTACAAGGAGGGATGGTGGATTTCAAAATAAATATATTTTACAATATGAGAAATAATAACAATAATAATCAAGGAAGAAGAAAATAATTTGATGTAGGCTTACTGATATTTAATATAATTTGATATTTAATCAAATGGTTTGGAGTTAAAAAATAATATAACGATTTTGAAAAAGCACTTGTTACTTTCTGAATTTCTTTATGTTGTGAGAATTTTAGAAGGTCGTGAATAATTCTCGTCCTGCTCACGCGACCTCGCGTAGGTCGTCGTAAAATTAATTCATTAAACGAACTTACCTGTAAGTGAAGCTCTATCAAAATTGTATGTAACACCTCTTACGAAGAGATCAGTGTGTAGTACCACCTACTTTATACCGATGTCGCCACATTTTTCAAAGTCAAATAGAAATTTTGACGCAACATCGGCTGCGACTTTTATTCTTTCAAAATTGTGCCGCAACATCTCCATGGGTATCCTTATGATATACCTAACTAAAGAATGAGGATAATTGGCGTGATGATAAGGTGGGACCCCGATCTCTTTGGAAGGGATGCTACATACAATTTTGATAGAACTTGACAGGTAAATTCGTTTAATCAATTAATTGTATTTCTCGCCTCTTCCTAGAGATCAGTGTGTAGTCGTTCAAAGTATGTTACGGCTAGAAAGAAATCAATAACAGATGGCAGTAATTAAGAGATGTACAAATTATTAAGCAGAATCAAATAGTCAAATACACAAGAGAAGTTTTTACAATTAGTAAAATAATAGGAAAAGAAAATGAAATGTTCTTCAGAAGATCAAAATGTACGATGGATAATATTAGAATATTGTGATCCACGTAATATTGAAAAAGTCAACTCATTATCATCTGTAACGATTTTTCGCTGACAAAACCGTGCAAACCTCTTCGATCTTGGAGTCCGGTCAGCTGTTTTTCGAATACCGTCCACGCTATCACCATTTTTGTACGTTGTTGATGTTGATGCATGTATGGTACTATATGCACTAAATTACTTGTATCGACTCCACTGTCAGCTAAGACACTTTTTATCCAGCAACTTAAACATTGTGAAGAGACCACCTTGTGTGTTTTCTTTCACGAAATGAAGAGGTTATTTTGGTGGATCCCATGTATAGTTACATTTAGGCTGCTGAGGTCTTAAGTCGTAAAACTCCTTTAAAAATCGCTTGATCTTCAGATTGTAGGCATTGTTTTTTCTCCCCCCCTCCTTCTCCTTTTTCTCCGTTTCTCTTTGGTTCCCAAAACGTAAACACCGTTGAGCTAAGCCGAGCGCTTCTTCGGATAGTGCGACGGTTGGTGATGCTTCACGGAAAACAAAGGGTGCCGATCACCCGTATTCGATCCGGCAACAGCGCCGAATGAGAGAGCACGCGTATGACTCGCCAGTCGAAGAAAAGGCGTTGGTGCGCGAGCATCGAGAGTTTTATGTAAAACTATTCTTTAATCCTCAATTCGTGAACGTTTTTTAGGCACCCTTTTTTAGGATAGTCTTCGCGCTATCACACCCGTTCAGACTGTACTTTTGAAGCGAGAATAGAATTTTTTTTCTTTTTTTTTAATAGTTCCTTTTTCATCAAACATCAAGCAATGTATCAGGCAAAATGTCGAGAAGAAATTTTGGGGCGTACGAAAACGACCCCGGTTCACGGGTTGAGGGTTAAATAAAATCCATTTACTATGAGCCTACGTAATGCTTCAAGACTACAAAGACTACAGGAACTTCGCCAATTTATCGTCCACAAATCAGCCAAATAGCTGATCGGAAGCTGTCAATAGATCCATGAGATGCACCCTTGTTGAATTCTTCGATGAGAAAGGAAACTATGCTTGAGATGCACTTTTCAAGAGGATTCAAATGACAATTCTTGCAAAACAACCACCATTTTTGTAAGTCCCACATCATATTGCTTTATTGATGTTTAACTCAAAGATACAGTCATAATTTGTAGGGTTTCTATCGGGACTTATTTTGTATGGAGAGCTTGCCTGATAAGGTTCCCGCAATCAAGGTAATCTCCTCCCATATTGGATGATCTTGGCTACTTATAAATAGCATTAGATCAATTTTTGGCTCGCAACACGTGGTTCTGATTCTAACATGGATATATAAATAGGATACCAAGCTTGAGTTCGCCTGCGTGGCACCACCATAATTCCTGTATCATTCTCTACTCTGATTTTTTCTAATACCCGCAGGTTGATCGAGAAGGGCGATCAATGCTCCTGGCCCTTTTTTTCAAGAAAAGTATAACTCGCATTTTGCGTTTGTTCGAGATACGATGAAATCGATAACCGGGTTTTCCAATTTTCTACAATACTTCTTCCGATAAGGAGTACTCGGTTTCAGGTTTAAGACGGCGGGACTCGAAATGTACTTCAATATTATTTTTAGAACAAATATAAGAAGCGAAGACCCGTAAATTGCTCATTTCACACCAGTCCCAAATCTTTTGAGCTATATCATTCAATCTCGGGAATCTTGCTCCTCCCATTTTATTGACATATGCAATTGATATAGTGTTATCTACCTTCAACAATATATCTCAGTTTTTAAATCTCTTGTAAACTACTCAACAGCAAAAGCAACTGACAATAACTCTTTTACGTTAATATGTGATTGGTGTTCTGGTAAGTTTCAATAACTATGGGCCCCATTATCATATGGGCCCCAAGCCTGACTGAGATGCACCGGAGAAAATGTCCATAGTGGGTTTAAACGCTTTAATGTGATTTGCCGTAAATCCTAAATTTTCAACCTGCCAGATCAAGTCATCTTTGATTGAGACTGGGAGTTTCATATATTTGCCGAAATCAACATTGTTATACTTGAGGGCTAACATTCCTGTCCTTTCAAAGGCTCTAATATGTGCTCGACTGTACTTTAACGTCGCACAACATGATTCTAATACCCCAACGATTCATGCGAAGTCTCTTACTTTGCATCTTTTTTTTATGCCTCAACTTCTGAATCAGGTCTAGGCTCTTTTCCCCACATCATCAGCGTGTTCAACTGATCTTTTCGTTGAGTCATAAATAAGATACAGAAATTTCCGCCTTGAATTTAGAAATTACTCTTTTCGTAATTGATTGAGAAGCCCAATTCCTCCAATAATTTCTGACTTTCGTCGACATTTTCTTTGCAAGTCTCCAATGATTTATCTAACATTGAGGCAAATGACCAACATAAAACCCTGTGACCTCAAACAAGCTAGTACAGGCTTCATAATTTTTGTGAAGACATAGGGTTCGATATTTAATCCAAATGGAAGACAAGTAAATTGAGATAAAACAACCTGGGAATGAAAGTTGCCGTACTGATTTACCGTCGCCTAGCTTCAAGTAATCGATATCGATGAATTGATTGAGGCCTTTCAGATTAATAATCAATCTATGACCTCCGTCTAGTTTTGGTACCGTGAAGATATTTTATATAAATTGTCCTTGGACTGGCTCGACTTCCACAATTACGTCTTTTTGCATAAGTTTGGCTAGTTGAGCAGAAATCAGACTTTTATCCCGTATAGTCCTCCGGGGTTCTTGTACAGGCATTGATTGTACCGCTGGCTCAATAAATGGGATTTTGTACCCGCTGACCTAGCTCAAGATCGTTTTATATACATATATATCGATCACATTATATATATATATGTATATATATATATATATATATATATATATATATATATATATATATATATATATATATATATTTAGAACAAATGACTGGCTTTTATTTCGCTTTTCGTTTTGGTGAAATAATTTATTCGACAGCGAATGTCAAATTAATCGCAAACGGGACAAAACAAAATTAACTTTTAACTATTTATTAAAAACAGAGATTAATTTGACAGCCGTCAAATTAAGTATACTACCAAAATGAAAAGCGAATTAAAAGCGCCCTATTTTTTTACGTTTTTATTTTATTGAAATAATAAAGGTGCCAACTTGTCACTAAGAAATGGAGCTAACGCTTATATAAACATCGAATTTTTAAACGCTACCGTTAAAAAATTATGACATTTTAGATAAAAAACGGTTCAAGTCCCTCGGACTCCGATAAAACTATTCTGCTAATGTAGAAACCTTCGCGGGCATGCGCACTGCCACTCACCAAATTTTCATCGCAATTGGATGAATGGTATATGAACTCAGCTCCTATACCTCATTTCAATTACTTTGGCAACAATACGACCAAAAAAAGATATTGTACTGGCTATCCCATCATCTGGAGTCGCAGCAACTCTTTTGGATAGTCGCAGAACGGCGGATTCAGCTCTAAAATTGCCGTTCAATATGCAAATCACTGAGACACCAATATACAATATAACAAAAAAATTAGGAATGGGATACACTCATGTAAACTCATTATAAACTAATTATATGGGACGAATATACTATAGCGCACAAAAAAGCAGTGGAAGTGTTTCATCGTACACTAAAAGATTTAAGAGGATTTAAGAGCAGATCTTCGGCGGCGCACTAATTTTATTGTCTGCTGATTTTAGACAAACTCTACCACTTCAACATGTGCTGATGAAATTAATGCCTAAAATAATCGTTTCTGTGGCGACACGTTCATAAATTGACTTTGAAAACCAATATGCGTATATAACTACAACATGATACATCGGCTGAACATTTAAAAAAACAATTGCTGGATATTGAAAATGCGAAAATGACAATTGATGTATTCACACAATGTATCACGTTGCCAACAAACTTCTGTACAGCAACAGCACATGAATTGATTAACAACGTTTTTCCTAATATTTCACATAAATATAAAAATCATGAGTGGTTATAAGTGCCCGTGCTATATTAGCAGCAAAAACAATGATGGCAATTATATAAATTTCACCATTAAACAAACAAATACCAGGAGAAGCTAAAACGTACAAGTCGCTCGATACTTTAATGAATCAAGAAGTTGTTAATTATCCAATTGAATTCTTGAATTCACTTGATTTGCCAGGCACACCACCACACGTTCAAACATTAAAACTGGGCCGATCATTCTTCTACGAAAAATCAATCCACCACGACTTTGCAAAGGTATCAGGATTTCAGTGAAAATATGATGAACAATATCATGGAAGCTACAATTATAAATGGAAAATTTAAAGGAGCAGCTGTACTATTGCCACGCATCCCAATTATACCAACAAATATGCCACTCAAACTGGAACATTTGCAGTTTCCGGTGCGGTTTGCATTTGCAATGGCCATTAACAAAGCACAAGGGCAATCGCTACAAGTGTGTGGATTAAATTTGGAAAATCCATCCTTTCTACATGGAGAGCTATATGTGGCCGGTTCACACGTAGGAAACATTTCTAATTTATTTGTATACGCAAAAGATGGTAAAACAAAAAATATTGCGTATCTAAAAGTTTTTGAATAATCATATTAAAAAAAAAATTAATGACTTTCGCTGTAAAATAAATTATGATACAAAAACGGCAGTGCAACCCATGCCGGCTACTGTTAGTTCTCGATAAAAATTGCGCGCCATGCACGTTTTTCCCGCCGTCGATCAAAAGTTTTATTGCGGGTGGCCGTTTGGATTTCCTTAGGTTTTTCCAGCCGGGCCTCATCTCGTGAATAGAACAAAAACCACAATATAAGAGGATTCCACAGAAAAACTCTAAATACTTTCGAGAATAAACGAAAGTAGCGCATTCTATTGAATATTGTTTTCTAGGTAAGCATGTGGTCGCAAAACGTAGAAGAATCTCCATCGCGTGCAGGCTCAAAAGCTTATAGACCCTTTGTCGCCCTTTACGTAAGAGGTATGTCGCTCTTATCTGGCGAGACGCATTCGGGCATTGATGATTATCAATTATTCTATCACTATATTTTATGCTAAATCATTATAGTAACGACAGACATTGCTGCTGAGCGTGCACTAACACGCACCACAGGGATCTTTGCGCGGTCGACGTTACGCGGGTTTTCGGCTTGTACGCAGCGTGACGTTGGGGGCCCTTCCAGTTTTTTTAATTCGAGTTTAGATTCTGCTGAGCATTTCGTTTTAATTTGTGGCTAGAGACCTCCAATACTTTAGCTGCTTTTACTGTCTTATCTAATTCTTTGCTGAACAGCCACTCACCAACTCCTGTTGAGTTTAAGATATCACGCATAGAAGCGTCGCTATTTCTCAAATTCAAGCTCCTGCGAATCAAAGATTCTTCATGTTGTAAATCTGCCAAGATTTGAAGAACCCCACTCGCAGTTTCTATCATCACAATTGTTTCATTTGATGATTTTAGAAGTAATGATATAAAATTCAATAACCCAGCGAGAGCTGCAGATATCCGTTCCTGTTTCTCGACAATACGAGTACTCCTTTGAATTATGGTGTCTTGTAAGCTAGCTTTAACTTCAACGTTGAACTTCGGCGGGTTCATGAATAAGTCATTTTTAGGAAGGTTGAATTTTTCGAACAATGATTTTCGTTCCTCAACTAGTAGGCCCTTTGTTAGTACTTTCTGTAGACGAATAGCTAAACCTTTATGGATCGCTCGTTCAAAAACCCTGTCCGGTACCAAACGATCATCTAGGACCTGTAATACTTCACCGTCAAGATGTTTTTCTTTCTGAATATCAGTTTCAGGTGGGTTGTTTTCTTCATCCCCTCCCTATCCGACGATACAGTGGGAGCTTTTTTAGAAGGTTGAACAGTCTGAACTACCGATTTAACAGTAAGTCCAACCTGTGAGTTAGGCTCTCTCTGCGATGTATCATTACGTTCTATAGAATGTTTTCGAAGATGACGTTTCTCACAGCTTCCACTTTAATCTCGATAATCGTATTGCGTGTTATACGAATGTTTACTATCACTAGGGTGATAGTAATTAGGTGAGTGTAAATCTGATGACCGACCATAACCTTTTTCGTGTCCACGTCGACCAGGAGTTGATGGACTTCGTGAAGAATTTGTCTGATGATATCCTAGCAAGAAGAGTCAGAAAATACTAATTATACATGTATTCATTGGGAGAATAATAACTTTGCAAAGGTTAACCCATCTGATTGTGAGTACATATATAAGACTGTAAGGCACACATTTTTCTCTATCTTCAGACACTTACGGCCCACCTCGCGAGACGTTTTGGTATGTATTTTGGCCTTCCCTCCTAGTCTCGGTCATATTTTATTTCATTTTTATATTCCGATCGCAAACAGAAATATAATTGACCACCGGTGGAACTGCGAGAATACGCTCAGTCTTTTTTTAAAGTGTATAACCTTACTTACCGAGGTTAGATGTAACTTTTTCGAGCCGATTAAATAAACCCGATTCATCGGATTTATTTAATCGGCTTTATTTATTTCCTCTTGCCCGTTTTCTTTCTAAAATTAATAATTAGCCACAGATTATTATTCATAATTACTGTGATATGACGCTATCAGCACAAAGAAATAGAATGATAGTCGCAGCGGACGTCGAATCAAAATTTCTATTTGACTTTGAAGAATGTGGCGACATCGGTATAACGTAGGTGGTGCACATTGATCTCGACACACTCTCGCAATTTTTCACGATGTAACCCGCATATTTTAGACTGGAGAAATATTATACCAAATTAACATTTGTAATTGCCTGTACGATTGTTATACAAAACGAGTTTTGACATGAACATGACATGATATGAACAAGAATCGAAATTTCATATGATTGGCAACTATTACATACGGAAATAACATTCCCAATATATGTGCCACGTTAGTGGATAAAAATGGACATTCGTAGTACGTGCGAACGGAAACCAACTTCAAGTTTCGAATCATGAACGTATTTCTTCGTATAACTTTGACCGAGAGAAACATCTGGATAGTAGGCGTCCCTCTCTCACTCATATAATTTTTACCAACATCGTGGTTTGCTAGCCTTTATCGTAAAAGTTATCATCGTAATATGTTCCAGGGCTAAAATACTGAGCCAAAACGATCGTATAGATTGTATTCCCTCGAAGGCAAAACATAACTCACCGAGCCTTTGAGGTTCATTTCGCACGCAAGGCTCCGGGGAGTACGCTACTTTAGAACAATGGTGAAATAAATAAAAACTTATCATTTCAGAAGTATGAAGGACAGACATTCAACTTAACATAGTGAGAAGAGACGACATAACTTGTCAATATGGCATATGGGGTGGGAGACCGCCAACGGTATCTCGATATTCCATAATGTCGCAATTTCATCATTGAGAATTCATTTGCCTTTCATCTCTGAGAGTATCTTATTTATGTACAGCACTATTTATAGGGGTATGCGTAACCCTCCGTGATTAGCTCGATTTGGACATAGTAAGGGATGTATGTCGGCCATTCCAGGTAACATCAACACAACTCTTCCCCGCTCAATCCCATATTTTCTTATATGATTCGAATATCAATATAATCGATGTTGTTGCATCTTTATTCATTGTCGGCGAATTATTGAAATATACAGGCACCTGCGCATGTGTTGTATTATAACTGTACTACGATGTCGGAACACGAGTTTTCTTCGTACCGATGTTCCGCCGTGGCAAATTTTCTAATGTGGCAAATATTGACTACTCCCTTGTTCTAAAAAGTTCGTGCACCGGAATAATTCGCACTCACAAGTCAAAACTATGTGTATATTACAGGTACTAGTCCGAAACTAAAGTTTTCATGTTGCATTATCGTTATCCACTAATATAATTACTCTAAAGTAAATTAGATTATTCTGAAATTACACATAGTCACATAGGTAGTCTGTAAGACTTCTATTTATCACCGATATTTAGTCTATTGGATAACACGACCTGTACGTAATAATTCGAAATGTAGTTCACGCTACGGGTCTTCTCGTTCATTCTAGATATTACGGCTTTATTGCACTCACAAATTTTTATTTCGTTTCTATAAAAAGCAAAAGAAACGATACTGATCCCGTCCCAAATGGTAACATCATATATTCGTCGACACTTTTTCGCATTGTTTATTTTTGTTACTCGCAGCAACATTTTTTGTTACCAAACGCGGAGCGCAAAAATCGGATTGATTGCGCAACAACCATCAACCGTTTTCCAGGTTATCGCCGAGTCGTAACAGTACATTTCGTGTCCAAAGCTCCGTGCACACAAACGGTCACTCGTTAACTTGACGTGCAGTTAATTGATCGAGTTTTTATTGTAGTCAGCGCCACGAAAGAGAAAAATCGTTTGTCTCGCGTGGACTGAGCTTCATGTCCTCCGAGACCGTCGGCATAAAAAATGACATCGTTATCCGCACTTCGTAACTATACATCTGTGATGTGAACGAACTTTGAAAACTTCCAACTATCCCGCATCGAAACTAAATATGTAACGGCAAGTTGTACGCAAATCATATATAGACGAATGTTATAATTTGTATTAGGTCTATCGAGTGGGAAAGGTCAAATTAACAAAATTCGGACAAATCAAAAACGTTCGAACTACAAGTACAACTGGTATAAGCGCTTTAATTTTTGTGGATATATGTAATTGAAACATTTTTAATTCGAAATTTTTTCCTAGAGGTGCTTTCAAATACTTTTTGTTTAAAGCGCAATGTACGCTAAATACTCTTTTATAATCACCCTTTCATTAAAAAGATATTGAGAAGTCAAACGCAGTTGGAATTCTATCGACCCATTCCATTATCACGTTCCATTATCCTCTCTTAAGCTTAAAAATCCAGGAATGTATTTTATAAGAAACCTCTGTAAACGGAAGAAGAGAGAGAGAGAGAGAGAGAGAGAGAGAGAGAGAGTGAGCGAAAAAGGGGAAGGAAGGGTGGCTGGCTAGTAAACGGGAAGACCAACCCGGGGGACCAACGTTACCTTATATCTACCCGCCTTGTCGCTGAAGCTTGACGGAGTCGTGGGACCAATTTTGCAATTTGCAATTACCGGCACTAACGATCTATACGCAGTTCACCGGGTCGACAGGAACCCGGCCAGAGGTCGAGAGACCGACATTTCTTACTATAGCTCATACACATACACACGCACACGTATCCATAAACACATGCGAACCCAGATTTCTTTCGTAATCCACCGTGCACTGCGAGTTCTCAGAATTGTCATTGTCCGGGGAAAATATCGCGAGGGAAGGTCAGCAACATCCGCTCGGCCGAGTCAAGAAAGTGGTCGTCGGTCAGAAACAAAATTCCAACCGAAGGGATGATGCGTGTATGCCTAAGGGTCTCACTAAGGAATGAAATGTGCCATGATGAAGACAAGAGAAATAAAAGTGAAGGTAAAACGAAGGTTCCGACAGGGCGAAAGAAGAAACCCGAGTTATAAATGAAAGGGTGAAAGGGTCAGTGACATGGGTTGGCTGAAAAGGGAGTGAAGTGCGTCGGCGGCGAAACGGAAAGATAAAGGGCACACTTTATAATAAGCAGCACTTGGTGGCAACTCGAGCCTCAACGATCGAAAGCGTTCTTCTCGAGACGGTATAGAGGAGGGTCGAAAAGAGGATGAGAAAGTAAAGCATTAGCTTGGCTTTGGATCCCATCTGGCTTGTTCGGTTCTATCTAATTAAATGCAGAGATATTCCGCGTTGAGAATTAAAGCCGCACACGGGTGTATAACTGGGGCGCAAGTTTTTCCTTTCATGCCGATTATATTGCGCTCTAGACCGCGGTTCGTGTCACGCTTTCTCTTGGAATTTGTTGTGCATATCTCGATTTTAGCCGGTGTTGAATGCCGGCGCCGGCATTCAATTTTGCATATCACATTTCGTAAATCTCATTCTCGGTGGATAATATCGACTAGGTGCTTTCAGCAGAATATTTGTTTCACTAATTCTCATGGCAGCGAGATTTATACTCAATTTTTACCATTCGCTCCAATCCTCTTATCGTCGTATTCGTGTATCCATATATACATTGTTGACTCGCTCGTGTTGAAAAACCTCTCGACTATCTTAAGCAAAGCAGCCAGAATATCCAAGTTTCGAACTTGCAATTCCCAAGTTTAACGGCCTTTCCCACAGCTCTCTGCCTCTTATAAGGGTGCACATTGCAAAAGCAAAAGAACGGACATAGAAAAAAGAGAATTTCTGAAACACCATCACATTTCAAAGGCTGTGACGTGACTCCGTGTCTCACGAGACACGACCGAGAATATCGTCATTTACATAGAAAAGAGAGAAGAAAGTATGGGAAGAGAACGATGGTAACCGAAGATAAAATAAATTCACTGAAAATGTTGTGAAAGTGAACTGATGGAGACATCATATTTTCTAATCATTATTGTCATTGCTAATTGCTGCATTGTTAAAGGATGGCTACGACGATACTCGTGGCTATTTGACTAACTATGTCCCGTTAAAAATAGGGTTGACCAGTCTGAAAGGTAGTGACGTCATTATTTTCTCTTTATCTGTGGTCTTTCTTAATAGCTAAGGTGTTACCAGAATTCCCTTGCTTACAAATGAATTACGTCGGGCTCACAAAACCACCATAACATTGTTTACTGATAACATTCACGACGTCTGCCCTTACGACTATAACTATACATATTGTAGTAGGCGTAAGTATGAATTTAGCTATCATCTACCTTGGATTGACATTTAACGGTAACATCACTCGTATAAGTATAGATGCTATTTCTACTGAACGTATATCAACGATTCAAGCTTTGACATATCGATATCTCGTGTCGCAATGTACTATTATTATACGTACATTGCATATACAGGGTGTTAGGCAACTATAAAGTCTCGGAACATACTCAGGTAGTTTGCGTCGGTACAATCAAAACGATTTTTTAAAATTGTGCTGCGATACAAATTGGCCGAGATATTGATACGCAAAGTTTAAAAATTTGACCAATACCATCGGGCTCTCTGCCGTTGAGCGATAAAAAAAATTATTTTCTCTGATCGTGTCGACTCGTCGTTAGTTTATTAATAGTTATTTTGTCAAGATCTACAAAAAAAGGAACAATCTGTGAAAAAAAAGTGTTGAGCGGGTCTCGAACCTGCAATCCCGGCATTCATAGATAGGGTGTTCGATGACAATGTTAGCCCAAGATCAAAGTTTCAGACTTCGAGAATTAATATTTCGGCCAATTTTCATTGTAGGACAATTCAAAAATACCGTTTTGCTTGTACTGACACCAACTACCTAGGTATTTTCTGCGTCCAGAAAGTTACCTAACACCCTGTATATGAAAAAAAACTATATATTGACGTTGCGAAAAAGGAATACTATTTCTAATAGATGGACATGTAGGTTCATCGTCATCTATAAAAAAAAATTGGTACTACATTTTGGCGATCCTATTATATTATATAAGTAAAATCGATTGAAATTGAAATATTTTCTGGCCACCACCTTGGATTTTGTTTAAATTCGAGTATGTTATATAGTTGCTGATGGTATTTTTTAAATCCACTATGGAGTCCTGTCGCATTGTTTTATAATATAACACAGGATGGAAATTTTGGCTCGCACAATTTTCGTCGATGTGTCGCGGAATCTATCATCGATACTAAAATAATTGTAAAGACTTTTGTTAGAACCCCTATATGCAAAATTATAAATATGATTTTGAAGGTTAATCATACGTCGTACAAAAATTTCAACAAATTTGTAGGTATCTATGATAGATACCGGGCTTCATCAAAAGACAGTGATGCTGTATGTTTCGTGGGATTTCAAGGGAATCGTTTTTTGAGCTTCCACCGCGCAATACCACGATTAATTCTGAAGTCTAATGTCATCAACTGAACAAATTAAACGGTTCACTCAAGCAGAAAAGGGCAGAATTGATCAATAGAAAAGGTGTACTGTTCCACCAAGATAATGCGAGGCCCCATACAAATTTGGTAACTCGCCAAAAGCTTTCACCGCTTGGATGGGATGTGCTACCACGCCCATCATATTCTGCTGATCTAGCACCTTCGGATTATTACTTGTTCCGGTCTCTACACAATTTTTTAGACGGTCAAACGTTCACTTCAAATGAGGACATCAAAAAGGCCTTGAATGAGTTTGTTGCCAGCAAAGATCAAAAGTTTTATGAGCGTGGCACCATGCTACTGCCAAAAAGATGGCAAAACGTATTGGATTAAAATGGAGAATATGTAATTTAATAAAATATGTATACGCTAGAAGAAAATTGTGTTTCATTTTCACCAAAAACACGAAATTACTTTCCGAACGACCTAATATTTATCTCTTGACATCTGATATCATGCAGCTATGATCGCACCATGAATAGCTACTCGATCAGGATGAGAGAGCGTTATCGACATTCTGAGTGACATTCATTAGTGGTAACTCGATCATGGTAACGTAGCTTGTTAAAAGAGATCGTTCGAATCTCCGAGTATAGTCGAATACTCCGGAAAATATATTCTTTCGGTCTTCTCATTACATCTTTTTGTTGGAATGTATAGATATGTGTAATGTACCGAGGGAATCTCTACACTCTGGTTGTTGATATTATAATTTCCTCTCTCCGTCCTCGTTCAAAACTTGAAAGTGAGTTCTGCGCAAAAATTCTATCTTCAAAGGTCGTACATGAAAATTAATGCTGGAAAGGCCATTGCACCGGAGAAGATGAAAAAGAATGCACTACGGATGCACAGAGTGGCAGCTCGAAAGCGTCAAAGGGAAAAATCTTTCTAGACGAACTGCCCTCGGTCTGGATGTTTCTAGACAAAGTCTCTTTTCCTCGCTTTATGTACTTTTCCTCGTTATTGTCCTCAATTGCCAGTACTTTCATTCGGTTCACTAAGCCAGCGTTTAATTGTATTTTTCAATCTTTTGTTTGAATAATTGACGTTTGTACTTAATCGCTTCCTTTGACATGTATGGAAGAAAAATAAAACACATATTCGTAGCCAGAAATTTTGTTTATTGCGGTTTTTCATTCAAATTAACCCTTCTGTGTCTGTTATATCCGGCATTTACAAAATGCGTTGCATTGGCTAGCGATATTTCCGTTAATGATACGCAAAATGCATTTATAATCCATCTGATTATGGAGTATCATAATTAAAAGTAGAGTAATACATCAACGATAATATTACATACAGAGAAATAAATGAAATAGATTCGTAACTTGAACGTTTGGAAGATTTTTATATCCACTTATCTGTTTCAAATATTAAAACGTGATTTAGATTTTGCCCATTGTAAAATTGAGTATAATAATCTGAAAAAATGACGACTGGTGAATAAGGCTGATTTAGAAAGCCGTGATGCAAATAAATCATATATAAACTCATCACCTCGAAGAAAAACGTGATTGAATCTACTGAATACATTCGAATCGGAAGAAACTGACGACGGTAACGTATAAAGTACCGATCGGTCAAATATTACATGGACTTTGAACAAATTTAGGCCACCAATCCACGATTTTATATAACATCAATCGGGTGTTCGACCAAATAAAAAACTTTACTGTTTACAGTGAATTAAGCCCCAATTTGCAGATATTGGAATATGAGAAATATTACCATATAACGTTGTTTAATAATCTTACACGGACACATTGGTAGTTCCAAAAATGCGAGACACTCTTAACATGTATGGCATTCATGATGGCTAGTTCTGCTGTCGCGAAAGGCCTAATTACAGATTTATAAATCCAAACAACGATTCTAACATTTCTGTTTCGACTTAAATCTCTTTGTGCATATTTGAGGAAACCCTCAAAGTATTTTTTTAGTTGACAGAACAGAGGGATCAGGAGAACGAAAATGAGATAACCCGAAAATTGTCCGCAGTTGGTTTGATGAGAACAGATTAAAAGAAACTTCACATTTAAATTTTCTCTGATTTTGATGTCATATGAAATTTCAAATAATTACCTTTTCTGGATAATTGCAAATTAGATCCAGTACGCGACGAAAACGAATGCGTAAACCACGTATGCGGAACGGTTTTTTGTCAGATTAGTCGGAACTAAGAGATCGTGTTCGAGTTTGAAAATGTAATAGAGCCAAGCCGTAGATACAGGCCTAAGCGTGGGCAAAAAGAGGGGAAGAGCGGTAAAGGGAGGGTGGGGGATGGAGAAAGAGACAGAAACCTTGTGACTGTAGCCTTCGTGGCTGAGCTATGCGGCTGGGCTCGGTTACGCCTCTTCAAGTTCTCCACTAAATTTCGAAAGTTTAACCGTGCAATTTACTCTCAGCGCCGCAGGGGTCGGTTCAAGAAGTTGGAGAAAGGGCATGAGAGACTTGAGAATGAGAAGACGGAGCAAGCGCCACAGAAAGAGAAAGAGGGGGAGAGAGGGAGAAATGGAGAAAGACACCCTCCACAGCAGCGACAGGAGTCCAGGTGACTACGAAAAGAAACTTGAAGGAATGGTCCAACGAGAGAAAGGGTCTGTGGAATAAGGCTTATATAATCTGCAAGAATCATGCTCACCTATATTTGGCCTGTAAACCAGTGCAAGTGGCTGACTGGAAAGCCAGGTAGAATGGCTTTTGACCTTTGCTACGGGTCGTTATATGTACCACGAGAAACGTAATCTTTACCGGAAACTCGATGTACGACTGTTGTGTGTGTCCTTATTTTACCTCCCTGTATCGTTCATTATTCCACCAACCCCTCTTGGTCGTTCCTTAATACGCATTTGTTGCCTCGTTTTTTACTCCAGTGATATTTCTGCTGACCTTGTGGTTTCCGTACAAGGATAAAAGTTTGCGAGGATAACACAAGGAGAACATTTCTCTAGAAATAAATAAAAAATAACAACAATAGGCAAAGGGACATCGCTTGTTCGATATTAACTCGTACTCTTTATCGGTTCGAAAAAGCTAGAGATGGACTCTGGCTAGCTAACTCACCCCCTCTCGCGGTTCGCGTTATTTTCCATTGGATGTCACACACTCCTACATACACAAGAACAAATACACGCGCACGTGTCTCTGTGGTGGCTCTCACGACGTTCTCTTGAATCGTCCGAGAGTATACCGCACTTGTTTGGTCTAGAAGAAGAGAAGTAAGTCCCTATATAGGGCATACATAGATCGTATCCTAGCCAAAGCCCGCAGATAACCGGCTTGGCCGTTATCCAAAATTTAGTCGAAGGGATCTGCGTTTTGTACCGCGAAACGGGTAACCGCTATGAACCAGCCAACGTTTCTGCGATGAACGTATTTTATCTATGTACATGATATATAGATTGAAACATAAGGCGAAAGACGGTAATGAATGTTGGGAAACGATGTATCGAAATTATGTTCAACTTCCGCTTATTTCAGGGTGATTTTTATATGCTATTTTTTAAATTTTATGCCACCATTGATGTTGAAAGAAGGATGTACGATGTACTCGATACGATGTAATCATTTCGTTCGAGTACTTACCTCGACCATTAATTTCGCACTCACCAATATCCGTGGTGCATCAACGCATTTCACAACAGAGATACGCGCGTGTGTGTCTGTGGATGTGTGTGTACATGCCTATCTCAGTAAGACTGTATTAAAAGCTAAGCCTCAATTGGGTTGAGTGGAATAGGATGCATTGTTTTAGGTGGTCGGCCCGAAGCGAAGGTGAGAGGCAACCGGCGTTCTCCACATGCTTCTGTCTACCCCTCCTCACTCCATTGCGAATGAATGGATTTCAGCGCGGATTGCTAAAAGCTTTTTTTTCGAGATGTACCAACCCGAGTACCTGCATAGAATAGCACAACTGCCCCGGTTTGCTTGCAGCTTCATCCGGTTCCTACGTTCATTTTTCTTTTTTTCTACCTGCGTCAACTTCATCTACGGTAACGGTAGCTAGGCATTTGCAGCGTAAGAGAGGGAGAGACAGGGGGAGTTTGCGTCTGCTTCATTTTCAGTTGAGAGGATGTGAGGGTGGGGTGGGTATGAGTGCAGCTTGCAACGAAGGGGTAAAAGATGGATATGATTTCAGCGATTAAACACAATAGCGGATAAACGGAGAAAATTACACTGAACAATCGTATTACATATAATTACAATATTACCCCCTTCGATCATTCCGCGATATATCGCCATTCATATGCGTACCTAACCGCTTTCCGCTTTACACTAAAATTGACCTAACGCGTTTTATCCCTATCACCGCACGCATTGTAATAGGCTGGACCGTTCGTTCGTTACAATGCCCGAACACTCTCGTCCCGGTATTCTCTCCCTCTGGCTGGATGATGTGACCACAAAGAGCCTCTGGTGGCTCACCATCACCAACGACGCTCGACGATTATATTCCCCGGTGGAAATTAGCCAAAACGTTTCACCGATGGTCTGTTGGAATTGAGAATTGAGACTGGTTGTAGACAGAATGGTTGTAGGGAGATAGAACGAGGCACGAAGAGGAACGCAAGCATAAATGTGAGAGAACGGTTAAAGAGTGCACGCACGTTCGTCCATTACCGCGAAAAGGTTTCACATTTCTCTGCTGACAGGGTGGATTTTAATGTCATTTACGCGTATATATCGATAAGACTCGAATACTTCGTATTTCTTCCTTTCCCTTTCCTATCCTTCGAACCGGATTACCATTGGGGATACGAAAAGAAAACAAAAGAGGTCTGAGCATCTGAAATCTTGGGAACCTGTTCTCGCAGCCTTCTTCTTGCTCGATCCACATCGGTAATCTTTGCTATCGGAGAAACTCGCGAAGAACAGCGTCGAGCAATGGTGAATAGTGTGAAAACGAAAAAGGAAGAAAAAATAATAGAGAAAAAATGGAACGAAAGAAAGAAAGACATAGGTAAAGCATCGTGAGTTGGCGGATGGCCGTTTCTTTTCTCTTTCTTTCCCGATTCAATCGATAGAGCAAGAGAAGCAAAAAGAGAATCATGATTGCCCTTACAGAAATCGATCTCTCTCTCTCGCGATGTAACTGTTCTTCACGAAGACGACGTGCAACGCGAGAATCGCCCTCGGCTCGTCTTACGATGAGAAGGGCAGTTATCACCCCCTCCTTACTTGCCCTCTTTCTCCCTTTCTGTTTTATTCTTGTTTTTTTCCATCGTTTTCTCCAGTGCCACGATCTGCTTAACCATCGTGGCCGGTCTTCCTCACCTCGTCGAAGAGATATTTTCTCGATCTATCATCCAGTTCTTATTCCCGACTTTGTTGCCTTTCATCCGCGTCATCAGACGCATCCCTCTCGTTTTTCAACGATAGTGAGGACTTTGATTGGGTACTTTCCAATGTGGGCACACATGCCATTATTACATATAGGTATCAGGAATTCTGTTCCCTGATGCCGCTGGTAGCCATGATGCTTTTGTTACTGACAAGATCGTTTTTTTTTCTATTATGCCTCCTTATCGCAAAAATGTTGAACGATAAAATGCTCCACACGTGCGAAAAGACAAATCGAACGTGACTGAAAAATGATGTATCCCGCAGAATCGATGGTGAATGGTCGCCTCATCTTTTTTTTCATCTGCGTCACTCGTACTCGTTCGTTTCCCTTTTGCCAACTATTTAGCAACTCCCGGAAATTTCGACACTTGTTCTTACCTCCCACGTTTCCTGCCTTCGTCTTGCGACGGTGAAAAGTCAATTTTAACTTTATCTCGTGCATGCCGAGAGGGGCTCTATCTCTTTCCTTCTTGCACACGTTTTCACTAAGCGTTGCCACTCCAACTTTTTCGTCTCGATCTCATGCTTTCTTCTTTCAGCCTTCTCCATCTCGATCATACCACAACCTTTATATCCGTACATATCTATATATTTCTATATATAGATCGTGCCCGAATAAAGACGTAATACTACTATTGCAGTATATGTTACGAGTTTCGCAATACTGATATCGACAGTCTCGAGAAAACTAGTTGGCTCTGCGAACGGGGATTGAAATTTGTTTCTTCTTCGATCTCGTTTGAAAACGTTTAGTCTCGCATACGTATTTTAATAACGCCTTATCAGTATCGAACGTTGATTATATAAAGATAATAATTTCTCGTTTCCTGGGATCTCGGAATACTTTGTTACCGCCGTATTTACAAAAAGTAAGCTTGCTTATCGCTGCCTCACTAGCACTTTTTCGTGTGTTGGGACACACTGGTTTTCTCCTGTATTCTTCTATTTTATCTGATTTACTTTATTTAGCTTCGGTTAAAGAACGGGATTAATGTGTTTTCTCGATAAAACAAAGACACGTATTATTTATGTTTTTTTTTTCTTAGAACGGCATAGAAAACCCCACGGGGCAGTAGACGGTCTGTGCTTGGACCAAATTGATAAATCCACGGAAAATATTATGTACAATAAGTTTTTCTTTATCAGAGAACAGTTCATAATGTTTTATATCGGTCCACAGAGCTCCATTCTCGTGGAAGCTCGATACACTATTTTATCGTTAAGCTTTCAATGCGGATTCTCCCGAGATCGATAAATTTGTACGTTTTCCCCTCTTTCGTACTCGGTATACTCTCGTTATATACTCCAGGATTGTCGATAAGATGCTTCACGATCGACGTTGTGCCTTGATGGATAAATCGGTATCGGTTTCCTTCGAATACGTTTCGTTTGACCGGAAGTGTTTTCTGTTGGCTTATTATGGTTTTATTCGCCTCATCTGAGGAGTAATCGAGGGGGAAAGGGTTGAAAGTACTAATCGCATCATAAAGTGTAAAGTTGGGCGATCGAAGACAATGGGGCGTGCGGCTACGGCACAACGACCGATTAATTCTCGATTACCCTTTCTTTTTTACGTTATTCTCCATTTAATTTATTCCGGTAATTGTATTCCGCGCCTTCTCCTCAGATAAAAACGCCAGTGCTGTCACAAAGTTTATAGTGACGAAAACGTCTGTCCGATTTCGGCATTCCTTTTCTTTGTGCCAAAGACGCCACATGAAAAAATTATCTGTGCTTAATTAAATAAAAATAAAAATGGGACATAATCGAAAACGTATGGAAAACGATGAGGAGAAGATTCGGAGAGAAAGAAAGTGATTGAAAAAAGAATCGCGCAAACAAAAGGAGATGATTCGGCGATTGGAAAAAAGACTTAAGTATAACCTCATTTTTGTTCGCAGACAATACATGGATACGAAGGCACAGGAGAGTTAGAGGCAGAACAAGTTTCTGATGGTGATGTAGACAAGATCCGTTGTATAACTCACAGAATAAAATTCTGTAAATAAATCGAACAAGATCTGAGTAATAGCTTATAGAACAATGTTCAAAATAAGGGAAAAATTTTCATCCTTTAGCTAGCAGGCGCGACGCACATGTGTAGTATATAGACATGGAGGTTGAAAAAAAAGAAGACGGATCGTCAGGCTTTTTGATCATTTAGAGACTAAATCAGGTACGTATACGTATTTTTAGGTAACGACTCTACCTCCGAGGAGTCAGAAGGATCAGCAGACTGTCACCAAAGATCCTCACTGATACCATTGGACCAAATTATGCCTTCTCAAACCAAGCGAGACAAGAGGCTTGAAGCGAATCTTCTCAAGAATGTAGGTAGACACAATTCTCCCGTTATCAACACACGTAACATCGACACGGCCCGGCACGCTGGAGGTACCAGATACCTCAGAGCCTGTGCTCGACGAGAAACTGCTGGAAGCAATAGGAAAGTGTCTAGACGAGGAGAAAAGATTCGGCCCGGCAATACATAACGATATTTTAGTTAGATGAAAATGCATCTTAAAAGAGGGTATGCCTAAAGAGGAACTGGAAAATATTTTCAAAAAATACCTGGTTCCGGAGAATTGGACATTAATGGAACCGCCGAAATTGAATCCGGAAGTAAAAACGTCCCTTTTGGAACCCATCGTTACAAGAGACGAACGTATGGTGGAAAAACAAAAAGAAGTTTCGTTGTGTATATCGGCTTTAGGCCCAATTATATCAAATTTACTAAAAGGGGCTACGCCGAATGACATGCCGTTGCTGACAACTTTAAGTTTAAGCGACGTTTCGAGAATTCTGGTTCATCTACAGCCCCAAGAATCTACGACAAGATGCTTGATAATCTTAGCGCATATCAATGCTGCTATAAAAGGTACACTGAACGCGACAATAGCAGATGAATGGTTGTTTGGCAAAGAGTTGGAGGAGACTCTGAAGACAGCAAAATCACTAGAACGCTCATCAAAAGAATTGAAATCAGCTGGAAAAGTATCCATGGGTTCCAAGCAAACAAAAAACGCCAAGGGCCCGCCCCGGCAGACGACACGAGGTCGCGGAATGACGGCAAGCGGACCATACAGATAAGTGAAGCATTATTACAGGCAAAATTCCCATCACGGAGAGAAGAATGTTCGAAGGACGTCAGCGAAAGAACGATCGCGCTACAGCAAGTAGAAATCTCGGCCAATATCACGGTAGGTACACTGAAATATTTTTTATCTGCCTGGGAAAATCTCAAAGGGCCAGATATAATTATTGACTGGGCGAAGGGGTACAAAATACCATTTACAACAAAGCTTGTTCAAGAAATGTCACCAAAAGAACAGATCTGGTCAGAGACCGAAAAGAAACAAATTTATGAAAAACTCAAAAAATTGGTAAAATTGTTGGAGCAATCCGTAAATGTGAAGAAACGACAGGGCAGTTTATTTCAAGCATCTTTCTAATTCCAAAACCGGACGGCTCTTGTCGATTCATTTTAAACCTAAAGAAGATCAATAACTTTATTGAAAAAGTACAATTCAAATTTGAAGCCATACGCACAGTAAAAGATTTGTATGTATCAGGATTGTTTCATCGCGACAATAGATTTAAAAGATGCGTATTATTTAATAGTAGTTCATGAATCTCACTGGAAATACTTACAATCCCGAATTTTGACGAGCAATTGTTCGAGTTTACTGGTTTGCCTTTTGGTCTTAATACGGCGCGTTATGTATTTACAAAAATAACGAAGCCCGTAATGGCACAATTAAGAGAACACGGAATGTCATCAGTCATTTACTTGGACGATATTTGGCTCCTCGGACGAGACAAGGACGAATGTGCAGATAATGTACGGAAAACACGGAAATTACTAGAGAGTCTGGGATTTATTATAAATCAAGGAAAGAGTCAATTGTCTCTTAAGAAAGAGTGTAAATATCTGGGATTTAATTTAAACTCAAAGATAATGAGAATTGAATTACCAAACGAGAAAAAATTAACAGTTATGCGGATAATGGAAGAATTTAAAAAGTTAAAAAAACTGTAAAATACGAGAGTTTGCCTCGTTGATAGGGAAACTCGGCTCTTATAGTCAGGTAGTTAAATACGGTCCAGTGTATTTACAAGACCTTGAAAGAGTAAAGACTTACGCCTTGAGAGTCAGTCACGAAAATTTAGAAGCAAAAATGATACAACCACCGAACATCCAGGAGGATTTCTCATGGTGGTTTTAAAACGTAAAAACGGCCTATGATTCAATCGCGGGAAATAAATTTTGCATAGAAATTTGTTTAGATGCGTCACTAACAGGATGGGGGGCGTGTGTAGAGGAAAATAGAGCGCATGGATATTGGAGTGAGGCGGAAAAGAAAGAGCATATAAATTATCTCGAACTATTAGTAGCATTTTTCGGATTGAAATGTTTCGCAAGAGACAAGAAAGATTGCGATATCCTTTTAAGGATTGATAATACTACGGCTATTGCCTATATAAATCATATGGGGGAACACAAGTCGAAAACTCAGTAAAATAGCAAAAGAAATATGGAAATGGTGCGAAAAAAGAAATCTTTGGATTTTTGCATCATACATAAAATCAGGAAAAAATACAATCACGGATTTTGAGTCGAGAAGGCTTGAACCGGAAACGGAATTCGAGATCTCAGATGCAGCCTTCGAGAAGATTTGCTATACATTTGGTAATCCAAGTATTGACTTACTTGCAAGCAGAATCAACAAACAATGTAAAGAATACGTGTCATGGAAAAAGACCCTAATGCGAGAGCTATAAACGCATTTACCATTGATTGGAGCAAAACAATTTTCTATGCATTTCCACCGTTTGTGATTATTTCGAGAGTGATAAAGAAGATAGATAGCGAAAGGGCTAGAGGCATTTTAGTGGTACCTGACTGGCCTTCTCAGCCGTGGTGTCCATGAGGTATGGAAACGTTTGAGTCGCAACCTATTATTTTGAAGCCTAACAAAAGATTATTGCTTTTTTCGGATAGGACACCGCATCCTCTATGAGCTCAGCTTTCTCTGGTGGCAGGAATATCATCGAGCAGGCATACTTGAAAAGAGAGACGCCAGAAGAGGCGATCGAGGTAGCTTCAGCTTCTCTGTGTTACTCGTCGCTTCGCCAATACGAAGGTACACTGAAAAAATGGTGGGCATTTTGTCACCGATCAAATACGCGAGTCTTCGAGGCACAGACTACGGATGTATTAAAATTTTTAACAGAAGAATTTGAAAATGGCACCATATGGATCGATAAATTCCGCACGTTCGGCCATTGCGTTAATTTTGGGTCCAGAGATCGGAATAAATTCTTTGATAAAACGGTTTTGTAGAGGTGTGTCAAAACTGCGACCGGCGGAGCCGAGATACGACAGAATTTGGGATCCGAAAATTGTCTTAGATTTCTTAGAAAAATGGTTCCCATATGGAAATATATCATTAGAAGAACTCTCTCAAAAAACAGTCACGCTTTTGGCTCTCGCTACAGGTCACAGAATGCAAACGTTGGCCGCAATAGATAAAAGAAATTGCAGGAAAAGGGACGAAAGAGTTGAAATAAAGATCCCAACATGCTTAAAGACCTCAAAACACAACCCGATTCAGCCAACATTAGTATTGCCGATTTTTAAAGAAAAGCCAGCGATCTGTGTCGCATCAGTTGTAGAACAATATATTATGAAAACGTAAAACATACGGAAAGAGGAAAACGCCTTGTTTATATCGTAGAAAAAACCGCACAAGGCAATTTCATCACAAACATTAAGTAGATGGATTAAAAATATTCTGCAGAAAAGTGGAATTGATACAACAATTTTTTCGGCCTATAGTACAAGGCACGCAGCGGCAAAGAGAAATGGAGTCAATATTGACACGATAAGAAGAACGGCAGGATGGACGTCGGGATCAAAAATATTTGCCAAATTTTATGATCGAGAAATTGAAGAGGAGGTTTGTTAAAATAAACATATATAAGATTAGCACAGTCCAGGATAATATATCTACCGTATCTACTATAAACATCAACCATTTGACCTGAGAAGGCGCGGAATACAATCGAACGATTAAACGAATTTACCCAAGTCAAGTTCTATCGTAATTTTTCCTTTCTATCTCTTGATAGTTCGATTTGATACAGTAGCACTTTAAAAACAATGACGAAATCGGATAGACGAATTTTTCGACACTATACACTTTGTGGCAGCACTGGCGAGGAAGGGGTACTACTATTTGATCTTCGGAGAAGGCGCTTCTTATAATTACGATAGAACTTCACTTGGGTAAGTTCATTCAATCGTTCAATTAAACGTCGCTATATTCTAATGCAAGGGACGAGACGGCTGCAGCCGCTATTTATAAACGAAAGTCATGGGGTAGCGGGCGAAAGTCGTAAAATTGAAAAAGTTTTACGTAGGAACAATCAAATAAAAAATGGCGTCAGCGACCATCAGAAACCTGAATGTAAATTGTTATAAACGTCAATCACTTGAAACAATATTTTGTAGGATATGATACATAGCCCGGGATCGTGCGATGATTTATTGCGCGTAATATCGGAACCGGGGTGTCAATATCACGGGGATGCAAGCGAAAAGCACAGCACCAACCGACGCCCTCGTTTTTCGTCCCTTCGTGCGAACGAGAAATTCCAATTGAAAGTTTGACGTTAAAGAATATCAATCGCGGTAACGCGTGTGTCATGAAGCTCAAGCCCTCGTTCTTTTTTCTACGTGTATCATAGCCTACGATGGCTCGAAAATTTTGCTCCTGGTGGATGAGTCGGCGTGTGCGGGAGAACCCTTGAGACTGTTGGTATGAGCGAGGCAGAGAAGCGAGGCTGTGGGGGTGGCTGTGATTGCGGTGGGTTGATGCATCTTTTCATTATGGCGAAAGTCATTTTCTGACAATTATAAACACCACGAATAATGCCTTCCTATAATGGTAACGTCGAGAGTGTGCTGCGGGGTAGATACGTCATATGAGAAAACTCCGTGAGGGGTAAACTTTAGCTTGCTCCGACTTTGAAGATATTTGAGAAAAAGACACGATGAAAATAAACTATTAAAACAATCCCAACAGGATATCTAATGGGATTAGTTTCATATATTCTACCGAACTTCGAGAACTCCGATACTTCAAGAAAAGACAAACTGGTTAAAGTTGAAACGATGTTTGGTCCGCATGAGTCGTGGCCATTGTTTTGAACATTTTTTTACAATCTCATGATGAATTATAATAAGAACGAGGAAACTAACTTTTAGAAAATACGAAATGCTGAAAGACTTTGAGAGTTGTCATAAACGGTTAAACCAAACCTACTCTTTTCGCCTTTAAGCCTCCTCTATTTTTCAATTATGTGGTTACACATGTACATCGCATTCGACTATATATATAATATTGTGACGTGATTTTTTGAGTGTCGACAAATCACGGCCACAAGATATCGTTTCTGATATAGTTAGTCTCTCTGTCAACCGTTTCTATGAAGCCTATGTGTTCTCGGTAGCTTCGCGTGTCAACAGGGGACGCGAATGCGGCTGGAGGTCAGCCGAAGGTTGCGATGTTCAATCCTGACGTGGCGAGTAAAGCTCAACGTAACGAGTAACCCATCACGAGGGAACGGTCGCGGCGTAGTCTCGGGGAATCGATGCAGGGTCGGCTGAAAAGCCGGCGTCCCAACGCAGGTTGCATCTCGTGACAAGTAATATTACAATCGATCTTATATTGTGATTTCGTTTCTCGTGTTCTGTAACGGGCTCGAGTCGATGGCTCGCGCGAGATCGAGTTCTCGCGTCAATTGTCCGCCAATCCCGACCCTCTCTGCTTAAACTTGCAGACTGAGTGGCCCAACAATTCCATCACCGTCGTGTGCTCGCTAGCGCGGCGAAACAAAAAGCGGCCTCTTCGGTTATCGGCCTGTTTCGTTGTTTGTCTTTTCGGTGGGAATGTTTCCATCTCCCGTTTTCGTTATTGTTGTCGTTGTTGTTGCGGGCTGGCCGATAATCCGTTGGTGCGATCGTGGCGAGCCACCTCCCGATTGCCTGTTCTGTGCCGGTTGTCGAGACCGGCGAAACAAAACTCGACTGGCGCCCGAGTCGGTAGTTGGGGACGCGCGAGCGTAGCACCGATGGACGAAGGTGACGTGAGGATCGAAGAAACCCCGTTACAATATATATATATACGCGTAATATGACAGCAGTCATCTCTAATTGCGTCCGTTAGTTTTTCCTTGATAAACTCGGGCAAGTAGCTACGAACCATATTCTCGGCACGAGACGGCATGAATGTTGGGTGTGGAAAGTAGGTACGATGGGGTTTCTAAAAATCTGCATCGCGAAATCCCAGGATCAAAGTACCAGCGCGCAAATAGGATCAGAGACTCTTCGTATTTTACATATCAGGGTTATCGCAGATTCGGCGCAGTTTCTTTGGGTCCTTTAATTCGTATTTTAGAGAGATTCTCACGCGTAGAAGTGAGTGACACGAAAAGGGAGTTGGAGAGCAAGAAGACGAGAAAGAGGAGAGAACAGAAGCCGCAGGATGCAGCGAAGCCTCGAGCGTAATGTAACAGCAACAGCGTGGGCAACAATGAAGAGCATTTTCCAATTTTCGTCTGGATATGGCATGGCAGTGAGGTCGTGGACCTTAGCTACCCTCTGTACGTGGTAGCTACACCGCAGAATTCGAAATGCCCTCGTACGTGATGGCTTTACCGATTCTGGGTATTTCGTTTCGTTCGTATATCGTCGAGCTAAAGAAAGAGAGGGAGAGAGAGAGAGACACACACACACAGACAGACAAACAGACAGAGAGAGCGAGAAAACCTTCCTATCCCAAAAGATTTTGCAGATGCTACTGTAGAGCTTTCTGATTTCTTGCTTGGTACAAGTACGAAATGATAACGATTTTCATGGGTGATGCAGCATGCACGAAGCAACAAAAGCTGAAAGTCTTAGAACATTGGTATATTGTTCATTTTACAAAAGAAATGTTCATTTTAGAAATTAAAACTCTTACTTTTGTTTTAAAAAATTAAACTTTATCAATCAATTCCCAAAGTAATTTTAGGGGTCATTTTATTTTAGGCCGATAGATTTGTAGCGGGAGTGAGACATTGCATAATAATACACGCGTCTATATGTTTCCGACCCATCAATCTCTTTCTTCCAAGAGCGAACGAGGCAGAAAAGGATGAATTGTAATGAAAAGGCTGGGAATTTCTTGATAATGTAAGGAAAAGGAGGCCAGGGGCAAGTCGGGAACTTTAATCTGCTATTTTCATTATCCGTGATGGAAATGCCTCGGAGCGCTATCTTTTTAGCATTCACCTAGAAACATTTGATGCCCTTTAAATTGCTCTCTCCAAGTTTTTGCTCACAGAATATGGCGGAGATGAAGATCGACGCAGCTTTTGCAATATGGAGAGTTTTTTGCTCTTGATAAAAAAGAAATCCTCGTTTTCACGCGCATATCTATATATATATATATATTTCGATTGGTGGACGAACAATACGACTTTTTTCGACCACGCGTCAGCTGCAAGGATTGCGTTTATGTCAGGCCGATCACGTGTTCGAACGCTCGACTGATTTGAGAAAGGGGAAAGCGAGAGGAAGAGAGTCATAGAGAAGTTTGCTGATTGAACTTTTTTCACCGCGCTAAGCGTGAAGCGTATGAGCAATAAAGCTTTTCAGAGTCAAGTTTAGTTATAGGTATATGTATCTGCAATGGGAAAAATCATATTTCTTTTGTACTCCAGACTTTTTTAGGCCCGAAAATTTCATCCATTTGTAACTTTTCCGCGGCCGCTTTTTCAAGAAATTTGTTTAATTATTCTGCATTTTTGTTTACCTCGATATTCGTTTAACGATATTCGTTTATTTTTCCTGGGGTGGGCAATAAACCTCATCGCCCAAGTAAAATCGCACTTTACGAACGGTCACCCCGGCAGACAGTTTGCACGCGCGGTTCCTCGTCGCGTCACGATGTGACAATTACGCGTCGGCTGCGGAGGGACCAGGTCCTCGCATGGTCTGGATTGCTGACCAACTACGCGTAGTGGCCACAAACTTCCCCACTTTAAGCCCGGATGCTCTTACGCTCTGTCTGATGCAGAGGGAGAGAAAACGAGAAATAAACCACGGTATAGCGAGTAAGCGAAATTTTACAACCCGTTCAATGCAACGCGTTCAATTTTCTCCCTCCCTCCCTCTCCCCCTCCCTCTCTCCCTCTCACCCTTACTCACGTCCACATACACGCTGGTTTGGAAATTTTTCAACCCTCGCACGAATTCACCTCAAGTTCTGATCTTCCAATTTTCTCACCGAAGCGACCACCATAAATAAGTTAGATTTTCGATTCCGACTGAAAATTGAGGTATTTGATTATAGTTTTTCTCGTGGATATGGCAATTGTGTTACAACATGTTTGAACACGAAAAGCTGAAAATGCCATATCAATTATCTTATTAACTGTTCTTTTGTTCTAATTAAGCAAATACTGCTGAATATCGATTGACAACTGAAAGAGAAAAATGGAAAAAAAACTACGTTTTTTTATGAAGTCGATTGATACCAGCCTACGTGCATTTTTTTGTGTTCGGTATACTTGTCGTCCCGAGTTCAACTGGGAACATAACAGCGGTCTATACGTTCGATAGACAGGCAAAAAATCTGAACCACTCGATTGTCGTGCAAACATGCGAATAAGTTTGTTTTGGTGTCTGCACCATGCGTTCCATTCTTAGGGTTTTCGCCCTCTTTCCCTCTGTCTCTTTCCCTTTTCTCATCTCTTCTTATTCCTTTCGCTGACATTGATTCATCACACGAGCAGTTTGACTCTGACAAGCGATTTAGCTTCCCCAACCCTTTCGTTCGCGGTGCTAAACAAATCGTTTTACGCGGTGAATCGAATGACGGTGTCTACACTCCTCACCTCACCCATATCGAAGCTTGAAGTTTATCGACGATGGACCTTCGTCAAGCGTGAGGTAGATGCGGCTGATCCTCCGAGACGAAGATGGGATCAAGTTGTTCGAACAACTAATATTTTATTTATTCTCCTTTTCTCTCTCTCTCTCTCTCTCACTTTCTTCTCCACCCCTTGCGT